>CM052060.1:19357708-19672487 GCA_028476895.1 Tetranychus truncatus
GTTGGTCAACATTTTTTTCCTTTCTCTCTCTTCCTTTCTTTCAATTTGATCGGTGAAAAACCTCAGCAACCACAAAAGACAAAAACAATGAAAGGCAATAATAATTGAGACAAAAATTGGGAATCACTTTAATCAAATAATGAAAAGAGAGTGACAATAATTTCTATTAAAATGCCTCTCATTTTCATATCATGGTTCCCATGCTTGTTGGGACTGTCACTTCATGTAAACCATCAAACTTGATGCACAAACTGACCACCAATTTTGGCCTCTCCTTATCACTCCAATAACCACTAATTTCCAAGCAAATTCAATCCATTTAATCAAATTCCCTTTTAATCTTTACATGATCATTGAATGTAAGACAAAACTAGATTAAAAGCCATTTTCATCTTTCATTGATTTTATTGCTCTTTTTAATCTCTCTCATCAATCCATTTCGATGCACTTTTTGGTTATCAATTTTGCACCATTTTTTGTCTTTCCATTTCACAAGTTTCATTTTTTGTTTGTTTTCATATCAACTTTTGTCTCCAACTTTACCATCTCAAGGTAAAGGGTAAAAAAAAAATGTCTAGAAAATTCAAGTTGCACCAAACCATTGAAACGCCTTTTTCCGTTTATCGAAGCCAACTCTAGTTTACACATTTTAATTTTCGATTATCGTTTCAATGAATAATTATTGAGCAAAAATGGTCAAACATTGTTGACCAAACGGACATTTACATTTCTTATCCTTAACTGATGTTAATCATGATCATTATCATGACTGAAAATAAATAGGTTGTGGTTTGTGAATTGAAAAACTGATGGTTAGCGAGTAAAGAATGAAAAGTTAAAGCTTAAAATTCATATAATTAAAGTGAGGTAAAGAGTATGTTATTAAGTGTAATATAAAATGCAATTAACAGTTAACATTATGGCCAAGAAGAAGAAGAAGAAGATTATGATGATGATTATGAGTCTATTTTTGAAAGGGAATTAAAGTTGAAAAGGAAAAGCAGAAAAGACAAAAAATTGTTAACTTTTGTTGGCGTTTCATTAAAGCCAACTTTTCTCAGTTTCGCCATCGCCAACATCAACAAAGATAAACAGGTAAAAACATTGGCACAACCAATTGAACCGTAAAACCAGAAGAAAGGTAAAAAAGCTGATAATTAGAGTAATAATGAAAAAGAAATAACAAAGTTTTTCTTTACAATATTTTTACTTCTCTCAAAGCAAAAAAGCTTCAAAGTTTCATATGAAAAGTTTGAATCCGGGAGTTTCGCATTATTGCATGAAGAAGAAGAAGAAGAAGAAGAAAAGAACCAGAAAATGGTTAAGAAAAATGTTTACCAATAAAAGAGAAGAAAATTAACAAATTAAAGAGAAAAATTCGCAACTCAATATTTGATGATAATAGCAACTGATGATGATTTGACTATCATTAAGAAGTTTGATTGAGAGTAAAAAAAAATTTTACATTAAAAGTCATTAGAAACTTTTTTTTTTCTCTTCTTTTCACTGTTTTCGTTGCAATATTAATGATAAACTTTGTTGTCTAACGAAAGGCACTGTTCACTTGACTCCTCCAACTTGCTCTGGTAGCTATTAAAAGCTGTTGGCCTAAAGGCATATTGAACGATAAGGTGAGATGGAAAAAAAAAGGTGAAGATGAGAAGGTAAAAGAAGTGATAAGACATTAAATGCGCCTTGACGAATAATTGTTATTGAAGAAAATTAAGATTAAGGTCAATACCTTGGTGTAGTTATCCAGTGGAATGATCAATTTTACGAAGAAAAAGAATACTCTTAGACATTTTTTTTCTCTCTCTTCTCTTCTGATGAAAGTCATTAAGATATTATTATCATTATTATCATCAACATTTTCATTAACTCCCCCAACTATTTTCATTATTTTCCCTTGTAACTTGCATTAACAAATGATGCCAATCATTTGCCATTAACATCCTCATCATGCTCATCGCCATTACCATTATCAAGTTGAGAGAGAAAAGGATAACTTTTTTCTTTTCCTCTCTTCTGTTCAGAATAATCAGCCAAGAATATCGATGAAACCAGATTTTACTTTATCCAACTTTTATCAAATTATTTTCATTTTTCAGAGATCGATTAATGAACAGCCTTGTTTCAATCTCTGCTTTTGGCTCATTTTCATCAAATGTCTATTTATAATGATGATCAATATCAAGTAAAAGGTAAAAAAGTTATGAAAAGATTTCGTTCAACTTTCCATTCGTCAATCTATCGATTTCTTTGTCTTTTCCATCACCTCAACATCTCAGCAAGCACAATGTTTCTGATTGATGAAACTCTATTTATTGTCTCTTTCGGGTTTACCAGAAAAAAAAAGTTCTGTTCACATTAATCTCAAAATTTTGAAACTTTGTTATCAATCAACATTTTTTTTTTCATCAAAACTCAAAACTTTTACCAACTTGGTCCATCGCCAGTCATCCTCATCATTACAACTTTTCACTTTTTAATTATCGATTCTTTTGGTGAAATTAATCTTTATAACACTTCTAAATCTTGATACATTTATTTTCATCTTCATGATAATCTTTTTCATTTCCCCAGGATAAAGTTCGAAAAGGAAAAGAACCTTAAAAGTGAAAAGTTGATAAACATTGATGAGCTTTTGGATTTGAGTTTTGAAAAGTTTCAGTTGATTAAATTGAAACGATTGGTCAGTGGTGATGAATCGTGAATTTCACTGTAAATAAAAGAAATGATTATCCATGTTTAATTGAAGGTCTAGAATGAGATGGCAACAGCGAGAAAAAAAGACAAGAGAAACTAATGATAATTTAGCTTCTTCTTAACCTGTTTCTCTTTCATACTGCAGGTAGAAAGGGGAGTGATTATTTTCTTTCTCTTTTACCTTTTCTTGTTCTTTTTTTTTCATTGGAAAATCAAAATATCTCTTTGAGGGTGGTAATTAAGGTTAATGTCTACCTGAGAGACGCAAGTTTTGCAAGGGAAAAGGGCAGAAAGAGAAAGGAAAGAAGAAGAAAAAAAAGTGAGATGAAAAAGGTTTCAAGATGATGATAGCTATTCACTTGAAAATTACAAGTTTAAATGTTGTGGTGTGGTGGGAGGGATTTCGAGGTTTACTCATCCCTCCCTTTGCTATCTTACCTCCTCATCAGAGTAAATTGGTTGAAACGTTTGTTTTTAATCTCTAGTCTTAGCTTGAAGACAAAAAACTGATGAAACCTTGAGAAGGCGCTTTCAGTTTTGGACGATATTTTCCGAAGTTATTCAAATGAAATACGGCACAGTCAAAGCAATGGTCAACTGTAATCAACTAAGAATGAACGCAAAGCTCAAGTCAACTATTGATCAGACAGAGTTTCCTCCATAGACTTTCCTTTGAAGATGAAAAATGCCCATTTTTTCAGTTTTCAATCATTAAGTAAAGCCAAAAATCTTTACTCTTTTCCATTTTCCGTGTCTATGAAAACATTTGATTGAAGTCGATTAGAATGACCAATGAAGAAAACGTTTAATTTTTCTATTATTGGAACAAGAAACTCGATTGATTTGAATCGACTTTCACAAAGACTGTTTTCATCGTCAGTATTTTTATCACAGAAACTCTTTAGTATTTGAACAACATTCGTGAGAAATGAAACTTCGACTGTCCATTTTCTCATAAAGACCAAATACTCAAATGGTTACTTGAAGCAGGAAAGTGACGAGTTAATGTTGAGAGTTTGAAACATTGAAACAACTTTGAAACATTTTAATTGCCGTATTTCAGCAAATGATTATTTACTTGATTTTTATTCAACAAAATGGGTCAAAATTGATCGAAAGCCATGAAGACGCATTAAGTTTATTATCAGTGGAAAGGTTTCAGAAATTTGTTAGACATTTTCCGACATTCGAAGCGGAAAAGAAAATAAATTTGAATAATTTTGCATTTTGCAAGACTCAATTCATTCTCAAGTCTTGTTGATGGACAATGAGCTGGTCAATCAAGTTACTTTGTGGTATCACAATGATAATTATGTACCTAATTGAACCTTTTTTTTTCTGGTAACTTCGTGAGTTGATGATGATGATACTGTTTACTTGGGTCTCGAGTAAATCATCTATGGTTGAATTGTGTTCAGTAATAGTAATTAGAGAAGGTAAAGCAGAGAAAGAAAGTAAATTTTAAATCATCATGACCATTGGGTGGACACACAATGTGAAGAGTGCAAACAAATTTAATCATCAGTTTACTCATCATTATCCTTCTCATCATCATCACCATTTAATAATAATCTGTCTACTCGCCTATTTGGACAACTTTGTCTTCTGTAATTATCATCAGATCATCATTTTGCAATGATGATAGCATAAAGTTTAGCCAAAGAACAAGGCCGACAGCAAAAAAGTGGAAAAAAAAGTAAATGAACATTTTCATTAAGTTCATCTTTCCTTAGCAATATTCATTGATGGAAATGACGAAAAACGAAAAACAAAGCAACAATCGAAAGTTTCCTGTTAACCAATTTCGCAAAGAAAATCCTTTTCAAATGGAAACTGTGCATTTCATTTAAATGTTGATGCAACCTTTGATTCAATTTCAACACTTTCATTCAAACCAAACTCTCGTCTAATTAAATGTCAAAGTGTCAATGGACAGTATAATACTGGACACGAGAACAAAAAAAATCAAATGAAAGACAAAATGATGAGATAGATTTATATTATTAGAAGGGTGATGAGAATTAACTTTTTTTTTCCTCATCTTCTCTTTGTTACTTGTTCATCTTCTTGTTTCCACTTTCATCCAATGAGTCTTACAATGAGATCAACTGGAATTAATGAGCAACTACTGGTTTATCCTCATCATCATTATCATCATCAAAATCATCTTCTTGTTCAACCTTCTCAACCAAACATCAACAGCTTCAATCAACAACAGAACCAAAAAAAAAGGTTCACTTTTCCTGCTCAAATCTAATGAGAAAAATAAGAGCAATAATAATGATTAAGACACCTTTTCTGTCTTCATTCCAATCATCATTTCCATCACTTGCATCATTTACATTCAACCGATTCTCGACTCTAATTGTCCAACTTCAAACCTTGCCCTCAACTCGTTGACACTTTGCTCATGAAAAGTTTAAAGTCAATCAAGTTTTACCCATTTGATTACCAATTTAAATTTGATTAATCTTGCCTAAAAATGATGTAAATCTTGATTCGTCATTCAATCATCATTAGACTTTACAATTTTAATCATTTTCTTGATTCAACTTTTAATTTCTACTTTCTCGAAAAACCTTTTTCTTCCTTCAACATTTCATTGTTTTTCATTCAAATGTCAATAAGTCGGCAACAAGCAACAATGTCAATTATTGTACTTTTATCCATTATCATGGCCTTCGAAATTGAATGGAGACTCAAATTATCAAATATTAGAAAACAAATTAACTACATTAAATTGTAATGAGAAATAATTGTTGATTGCTTGATTGACATTGTTAAAAGGGAAAGATTGAAATAATGTTTACTCTGTAATGATAATAATGAATGCGAAAGTAAATAAATGATAATAACTTTCATGTAATCAACTATCAAATTAAAGTCTTTAACTTTTCCATTTTTTTCTTGCTTCTTCTTCCAACCGTTTTCCTAATCAAATCCAAAAAAAAAATAGATTCAGTTATTTTCATTTGCAACCATTTTCCCCTTTTACCAGCCATTTAACAAGTTTGTTTATTGCAGGCAAAACACAACAATTCAGGGTGTTTCCGATGAAAAATGGATCGAGTTATCTAGATCCAAAAAAATCGAATCAGATTATTTTACATTGGTATTTTTGAACTTAATTTGTTCTAAAAGTGATCTTAAAGCGTAAAATAGCCTCTAACATCGCCGGATGTGAATCCGAATCACATTTCATCGGAAAAATCCATTTTTATCTGTTCTTATCTTATCTTTTTATCAAAAACGTCACAAATTATTGACAATGAATAAATTTAATCTCAATAATTTGCTTCATCGGAAACACCTTCAATTTGTAAATTGCAACAATTCTTGAACCATTTCCATTTCTTTGGAGGGCAAAAAGAGGGTTTTTCAATCGAAGTAATTATTCAATGATTTTCACCTTTTCAATGATTGTCACTGCAAATCGATTTACCAACAATTGTTAATGATGATGATAATAGATTCTGCAAAGTAAACAATCTCAATTTCAATCAGCAAACATAATTCATGGACAGAAAATGCATTTTCCCTTTCAACTTTTCCTCTCACTTTTGGCTTCTTCCTTCTCTCATCATTTCTCTGCTGTTTATTGTTGTTTGTTGTTGATGGTAAAGTTATAATAAGATGAAAATTCAGACAAAAAGATAATATCCAAATGAATGAGTTGGAAATGAAAAAAAAAGAGAGTAAAGAGGGAAGAGAAAAAAAGTTAGTTGTGTTTATGAGAAACGAATTTTGATAATAAAATGTTTTTATTTTTACATCAAATGCTGATGCTGATGATGATGATAATGATGATTCTAATGATGATTATGTTGATGATGAATATATATCCTATAAGTAGTTATTGCATCTTTTCGTGTTCCACTTTTCTCTTGTTATGCGCTTCTCTTTCACTCTTTTTATTAATAATGCAATCTAAAACAGAGAAACTAGGATTCAACTGGAATCATCTTCATCAGCTTTATTTTTTCCAATCAACAATGCAAAGTCAAGTGCAATTTATTCACCATTTACTGAATACATTTGCAAATGGTGAAAAGAATAAAGTATTAGCAGAGAAAAATTAGAAATTCAATTCGCTCACAATTTACAGTTAATTGCATTTATTATCATTCACTTTTCAGCTTGAATCAGCTCATTCACCAATTAATTGTAACAAACTTTCACTTTACATCACTATGGAAATGTTTCATCCGCAAATCACAACTTTTCACAAAAGATTTTAAAACTAACAAATTGAAATAATTGAACCTTCATTTTCGCAAGTTGATTCACAAAAAGTCAAAAAAGTGACATTTCGATTGATTTTGGTCTTTCAGAAGTTGATTGAAATTTCGATTCAACTGTTCAGATTGGAGGAAATTTGCTTTTCAATTTTATCAGTTTACCATATTTTTATCGAAACCAACCACGTTAGCGACACAAATCTCGACTTGTACAATGAAAATTGCAAACAGAAGATCTCGTTTTCGTCCAAGAGTTCACTTTCAGACGGAATCAAAGATTGATCCATTTTCGTTTTCAAACTTTTCCCGGCGCATTTGGAAAACAACTTTTTGTACATTTATTGTCTTCGATTTTCAATGCAACTTGCAGTTGGTATTGGATGCTACTAGTCATAATTAGTTTGAGCCTTTTGATTTTGCCAGTTATTATTTCGTCTCTAAAACTCCGTTAAAAAATAAAACGATTAGGATTTTTGGTCAAGTCTTTTTAATTGCAACTTCTGATTTCCAAGATTACATTATCTGAATCAATTGACTTTAATAGACAGCTTTTATGGGAAATATTGCCGGTTGATCAGGAAAATGCATTGGAATATAAAGACAGCTCATTCTCCTAGACTTTTGCTGAAACGCTTCTTCTCTTCAGAAAAAAAAACTTGAAAGTAGCTTTCGTGATCATTTTTTACCCGTTAAAATGATAACTGCAATTAACAATGATAACATCAACTGCACTGACAATTATGACAATTTGTTTTTACAGTTGCTCTTTTCATTTTAAACGGAAATTAACTTCACCGGTAACCAATGGAATCAGAACAATTAGTGAATTTCCTTTTCTTGTATTTAGCCTTTTTTATGCCCAGATTGGGTTGCTTTTTTGGCTGTTTGATTATTATCATCCAAAATGGACACAAAACAACAATGATGTACAAAAAGCACACACAAAACTGAGGGACAGAAAAAAAAGAGACACAGAAAGACACAAAACAAAAGTACAATCGACTCCACCAAAAAATTATGGTTACACAATTGACTGTTATTTCAAGTTATCTTGATGTTACCAGGAAAGCGTAATTAACTTTAATGTATAGTAAGTTGATGATCAACAATCAACCTAATCATTTTACCTTTAATAAGCTCAATTTTTCCTTTGTTTACCTTAATTCATTATCTCATCTCTTTTGGTTAACCTTTCGCTTTCCATCATGTTTTTGTTATCATTTTCCCTTTCTCTTCTTGCTTATTCTGTAAAGTAATTAGTTAAAGTAATCAATCATTTATTGAGGTAATCACGCAAAATGTTATCATTAGTTTGTTGTTTCACTTCAATTTTAACGCAATTCATTGAGAGTGAGAAATATCATTAACAATGATAAAATAATGTTAATAATGGTAACAAGAACACAAAGTGATTGGCAAACAATTGTTAATTGGCAAAAGTATTGCCTTTTTAATTAAACTTCAATGAAAATTTGATTCCATTTTCACTGAGTTTCTTCTTTTAGCAAAAGCTTCTGAAAGCGAAAACAATTTTCAGGCAAAATAATGATCTATTTGTGAATGAATTACCAGATAATCAGAGTTTTCAATTTTCCAGATAAACGGAAAAGTTTCATTCGATTTGTGCATTTAAAGCAATGTAAAAGTTTAGACGAAAATGAATTTTGCTATAAGGTTAAGAATCAAACTCAGATGAAATCGCAAGATTCAGAACGAATGAATCAAAAAAGAAAAGTTTGCTTTTCATAAGTATATATGAACGCCGTGAAGAGCATTTCGAGATCTTCTCAAAAGAGAAATTCTTTGTATTTATGAATAGAATTCAAGATTAATCTGTTAATTTATCAATAACTTTTAGAAAGCTTCGTTTTCAGAATTTCCAATTTTTTCGTTTTAAAATTTTTCCGAACTTGAATGGAAAGCCGATTTTCTTGGTGAAAATGAGACTTTTCGCCGTTAAACTAAGTATGCTTTCATTGGCTTCAAGATTTTTAGACGGACGCTAAGCTCGAAACATTTAGATTGAACTGGTGATTTCAGTGTCACTGGTTTGAATCTTGATTCATTCGTACATTTTGTTTGTCGATTCAATTTTTGTGACCGACTTTGAACTCTCCCAACTGTAAAAATGTTTGACCAGAAAAGCAGATTAATCAACCAATCAATACTTATCCAACGAGACCTTCATCAATTAAGGCCAAGTTGACTTTGATTGCAATTAATTCTTCATCTTGCTTCCTTTTTTCCACATCTTCCTGTCCTTCACTCACAAGCCAGATTCATCATCCAACTCATCATGTTTAATCATCAATTGATTATCAAAATCTTAATCAATCTTTGACAATCTTTTACACCAACATTAAACGCTGAATATTTTTCCGAATATTTCAACGAATTGAATTGTAGACGAAAAATTTTCAGCTTACTGAATTAAAATTAATTATCCAATGGAAATGAGAAAAAAAAGTTGAACTAAAGCTTGAAAACTCTGAACTCTTCATGTATTCATCATAACCCATTAAAGTAATGTTTAATGAGGAAAGGTAAGAGAAAAAGAATAATAAGAAAAGAAAAAGAAAAAAGTGAAAAAAAACATTTCATGGTAATGATTATGTAATGATATTTTCTACGTTAATTTCTCTTCTTACCTTAACCTTACTTTACCAGGGAAACATCCAAAGGTAAACGAGATAAAAGTTTACCTTTAATCATTTTGAGAAGAAGAAGAAAAAAGAGTGAAAAATTATCATTTTCGCAAATGAATAACCTTAACCATAGGCTTTTCCCATTATCATTATCATTAATAAGATCAAGTTGAAGCTCATTCCAGTGAAACTCATTTGCAGAGTTTCATTTGATTGGAGGAAAGGAAAAAGATGAAACTCTAATTAACATTTTCCTTTCCCTCCTCAACGCTAATTAAATGTTGATTGGATGAGCAAAGTGAGAATCTCATGTTCATTAAAGCATTGCAAGGACAAAGAGATGGCAAAAGATGATGAGAAAGGCTCAAAAATAGGAGGTAAAAGGTGGTCCTAAAAGGTCTCAATATGCAAAGAGGAGAAAATGAGTTTTCCCTAAAAATCGATAATTAGATTCATTAGACTATTTTCCACCCACAATTGAGGATCCAACTCTGATTGGTTGAAATGTTGATTAAAACTGTTGTCTCCAGGTAAATAGACGCATTGCGAAAGAAATTGAAATTGTAATTAAATTGAAGGCAAACAAAGTGCAATTTGTGTGAACATGAAAAAACTGATCGACTCCTAATTGGTTCTGTTATTAGCAATGCCATTGTTGCCATAATTTGGGCACTTTGAGCAATTGTTGAGAGAAGACGAAATCTCTGTAATTTTGCCTTCTTTAATCACATTCAAAGATGTTGATCACGAAATCGACAATTTTTTTCTTCTTCAATCATCTGAACATGCATATTGAACATGATGGGTTGATTATCATTTGACTCAAGTGAAGTTAAATGGCAAAGTTATTGATGGTTTTATTTTATACTTTTGCTTCATCATCTTCTCCTCCTTCTCATCATCAGATTAATAAGATCATTGAAGGTTAAACTTTTCTTTAAACAGCAGTCATGGTAAAGGCAATGATAATCAACAATTTAATATGATAGTTCACATGAAAAAAAAAGAAGATGAAGACAGTGGAAATTGTTCGTGTACAAGAATTAGACTGAGAATAAAATTGTCTCAAAAGATTGGCTGAGAAGAAGAGGAAAGTGAAAAATAATGATCAACTTCAAGTTGAAAATCGACGATTTTGGGTTCACTTTTTTTTACCATTTTTACCCATTTCTGTTGATTAACAGCAAAAATGGCCAATTTTTATGGTCAAACAGGTAATCATCATTTTCTTCTGCCATTTTCTTCTCTTGAATATTTTTTTTATTCCTTTTCTCTTCTCTTCTTGTTCGACTAATGCAATAATTTCCAATCAACTTTCACTGATTACTATTGATCATTTTGTTCATTGAACGCAACTTAGACTTGCACAAGTTGAATAAGTTAAACACTGTAAACACCAATTGTTGAAATAGACTGTAATAATACCTGTAAAAATAAGAAGAAGAAGAAAAGCTCCGAAAAAAAAGAGATAAAGGTTAAGAAGATAATGACAATAATGATGAGAAGAGGAGAGAAATAATTTGAAACATAATTATGATCAAAATTGAGAAGATAAAAAATTACAATTTAAACTCTTTTTACTTTCTTTTCTCGCCTCTTTTTTTTTCTTGCTGGTTCAATGATTAATTTCAAGATGAACAAATGAAAAGGTGAAAAAACAGAGAAAAATTGTTCAATAGTGAAATAAAAGGTTAATCTCAACTTTCTCGAGTCATCTCTTGAAACCTAATGATTGATCAACATTTAAAGATCATTATTAACCCGATAATTGCAACCCTTTCAAGACAGTAAAGTTGTAAATGTTAACATTGGATTAGCTTTTTTTGCCAATTCATTTAAATGTTCATCTCTTTTCATTCCAATTATCGTTCAAATAATGGATGAAACTGTGAATAGATGAAACTTTAAAATCTTGATAATCTTTACTATTCGTATTCAGTTTGATTTACCTTTTTTTTTGTTTGCTGTTGCTCCTGATTTACGATTCCATTTTCATCAACCTTAAGAGAAATGATCAGCTGATTAAAGGCTCATGAGAATTGAATAGATGGATAAGGAGAGAGGTTTGGAAGGGAAAACAAGAAGATGATTAAAGTCATCATTAACCTTTGACAATATTTTGTTCATTTTTAAATGAAACAATCAATCTAATTGTAGATTCACTTGCATTTCGAGTTTTATCCTTTTTTTGCTTCTTCCTGTTCACTGTTTACCTTTTATTTTCATTTTACGTATCGTCATCACTATTCCGTTTGCATTCTCATCATTATCATCCTGATAATCTTGAAAAGAAGAAAAATACAGAAACAAAAATGAACATTCAAACATCATTCAAGATTTATCTCTTTTCCCTTTTACCTCGTCTTTTCTTCTATTTTTCCAATTTTTTCTTAGCTTCGTTTTCTGTCTCTTCGTCTATCTGTCTCTCTCTTTTTAGACCAATTTTACAAGTTTACTGTTACTGTTCATTACATGTTCATCATCATTAATCTTGCTCTAAAATTTTCGCGCTTCTTTCTCTTCCATTCAACAGTAAACAACATATTATTTACTCGAAAGTTAACCTTTTCTAGATTAAATCTAAATTTTGGCTGTTTCATTTATTCACACTTGAATATCATTAAGATGAGTGAAAAGGAAAGTCAAAAGTTTGATGTAAAGTTTAATCGAAAGCATTTTTATCTTAGATAACAGTAAAATCGAGCCAATTTGTGTCAACAGCTTTGATGTTAAGAAATAATATCGATCTTAATAGCAAGCGTAGAGTTTTTCGTGTGACAGTTCTACCCTACTGAAGGCTTACCGTTGCAAAATAAATCCTGGTCTGTGTGAGAAGAGCCGAACTCCGAGTTCTTCGAGAGATTACAAATGAACGTTTCTGAAATCTCCAGCGACAGCCAGAATCTCGCCACAATAAGATAGTCGGATGCTTGGCATGGGCATAGGTAAAACTATGTTGTTATAATCAATATTCACCATAACTTTTGATGAAGAGAAAGCATTCATGTTTGGGTTGATAATAACATCAAACCGGCTATTCCGACCCTAATTACAAATCAGATTTTGTTGATCTGCCTGAGTATAAAATGATCCGTAGACGACCCAAGAGCCTGCCAGGATGCTGTACTTAGTAGAGTAGTTATCATACTGAAGGTCAGCCTAGGAAGATTAGGGTTGATCTGCCAGATCTACCTGATCAGTAGATTTTTGCGAAGATTTTTGTAATTAAGTTCTGTGATGTAGCGATATTTTTCGTTAAATTCAAATTGTTTTCTTCATCGATATTTAAAGTTGGAAACTCTGCATTTGTACGGACTTTTCTCAAAATCAAACTTCTTAAACAATCTAGAGATCACAGGTTAACTAATTTATCAGGGGAACTGAAGAGTGAAAGGCTAAGCAAACCTTTTACATCATCATTGCGACAAAAAGCTTCTTAACCATTGGGATAAAGTTTCATTTAAACTGCAAATAAGTTTCCAGTTATAATACCGATACTGTAAACTCATGTTAGCTTATCACGGCTTTTGATTCATAAAGTTGACAATTTGACGTTATCAGAGCGATCAAGTGACTAGACTTGAAACAACAAACCATTTTTATGCTCTCTAAGCTTGCTTCAAATCTATTGACTATAAACATTTGAAAAAAGAAACATTAACACAATCATTTGCTTTCAATCTTTTCCCCAACAATTGATTAAAACACGAAAAGGGTTGAAATTTTTACTCCACTAATGAGACAATAAATAGCAAAAAAGTGATTATTGAAGGTCAATAATTTTGTTATTAAACATGTTTACTTATCATTATTGAATAAAGAATGATATATTAAATTGAAGTAAAAAAAATGTAACCTTTTCTTTTCTTTAACTTGAACTTGAATTTTAACTCGTTTCTCTTCACGCTCAACACTATCAATCATCCAAAATGATGGCATTGTTATGCAAATAACCATTTCTTATGAAGCACGTGTTAATGTCATCCAAAGGGAGAGAGAGAGTTACAAAGTTAATAGTAATGTTGATAACAAATAATTATACGTTATTAACCAGTTTTTCCGGTGTTTTTTTTCTCACTCGCTTAAGGTTGAGAAAAGTGGAGAAAAGGCAAACGCGAACGTAAACAAGGTTGTCATGTGGACGCAAGAGTGGGTGATGACAAATGTATTCATCACATGAAGATGAAGTTGAACAAGATTGAAAAGCTTTTGAACACTTTTCTCAACAGTTACAAGATGCTTTGAGCACCGTTAATGTCACTCAACTGATTTACCATCACTTTGCCGACAATTGTTTTAACGGAAAGTTAATGAAAAAAAAAGTTGGTAAAAAGAGAGAAGATTGAAAAAGGTAAAATCTGAATAAATTTCATGCAAAATTGATCAGCCGATAAAGAGTCAAAGTGATGTAAACGGCAAAAGGCAAATGCTCAACATCGGAAGTAATCACACTCATGGTGGTCACCTGTAAAGGTAAACTTGTTAAATAGTTGAAAGGAGTTACCAAGAGTTATGATATTACCTATTATTATTTTTGTTATTGATGTTTGTTTGTGTGTTTGTCAAGGTCAATGCCACAATCAATGAATAGTCTACATGATTAGTCGTCAGAACTTTTTTTTTCTCCATTTTATTGTTTCTTTTTTTTCTCTCTTCTTACCTTTTGGGGTTCAACACATTGGGATTGGAAAAGCTCAGTCAAGTTACAGACAAGGTTATACAAGTTGGTTTCTTCACGCTTCTTCATCCTCTTATTACTCTTCATCATTTTCATCATTACAATCATCATGTTTCTTCTCATAACAATTGTTAGAATTGCCAGATTTCTCATGTCTTGGTCTAACATGGAATCTTGTTCATACCTTTTTTTTGACCCAAGAACTGCACTCGACATTTAGAGTGTTTAATTTGTCGCTCGACAATTAACTTAGTGTTTCAAGTGACACACAAAGAATGTTCAGCTTTTGTCCATTTCGTGGCCATCGATTCAGTTGCATCAACTTGATTATCATTGATATGTGTTTAGATTGGCGGTTGTTTACCGAATCAATGGTGAACAGAAGAAGAAGAAAGATGCAAAATAGAGATGAAAAGATGATGGAAGGAGAAGTTGAAATGGATAAAGGATGTTGATGAAGATAAAGAGATTGAATGCAAAATCAAATTAAGAATGATCAAACCATTGACACGAGACTTAACAATATCTATTGGATCCAGTTTCTGTCCTTTATTTGATCTGTTTTTGACCTAAATTTGTGTCTGTCAAACCATTGCTATAAACTTATTCAAACATTTTCAAAGGCAACATTAACTTGAACAAGAGAGGAAACAAAAAATATGCCAAAATGCGTTGCCATAAATGATCGAGAGAAGTGAAGTGAAATATAATTACAATAATAATGAAATAATTTTTCATTTTCGACAAAATTGACATTCAAATGGGTCCATTGCAAAAGCTTACACTTTCCATGAGAATCTAGTTTTTTAAAATTTAGATACAAAAACGAAAAGACAAAGAAACCCAACATAATCGGCAAAATCGGAATTAAGGTCAAGATTTTTTCGAGCACAAAATTCAAAGGCTTTCCTGATCTTTTCCTGCCTCTCATCAAGGACTGTAAATTTGCCATTGATAAAGACAAGATTCATCAAGAGCTATCAATACGATTCATTATTAGAGAAGTCAAACAAGCGAAAAGTAATTGACGGTTTTAAATTAGTTTCGAGGTTTTTTCAATTCGAAATTCGATCTTTTTATAGCTTTTACTTGATGAAACAAGGCTCATCATCAAGAGTTACAATCATTAACTCACTCAACAATTCAACTCATTTTCGGAAAGGCGATTAACACTTGATTCTGGAAAAAAAAATGTTTTCGAACAAGCCTCGAACCTTTTCTACAAATTTCTTCATGTCCTGCATTCGATTCAATTTGCGGGTTTTCTCCAGCAAACTTTTGTTCAGCTTTTTGTCGATCTGAATTTCAGGCTCGGTTATAATCGGGTTTTGTGCGCAACAAAAAAAAAGTCGAGAGAAAAAAGACAAAAATTGTATCTTCATTTTGTTTTAAATTTACGTCTGAATTTCCAACTTTTTAGAGTTCCATTGTTCAACTTGAGCAAATGTATCCAAGCTAAATGAATAACCTGGAAAACAAGAAACACTGAACAATACGATGAGTAATACGGAGACGACAAAGAAGAATGATCATCTTTTCTTTTACCTCTTGACTGTCAATCAACTTGTTACTCTTGGCTTGGACTTGTTAACTCGATCGATCTTTGAATGAATACAAATATCATGTAAATTAGCAATGGGCCTCATCTTTAGTGTTTGATATTTCAATACAACAAATGAGGATAATGAGAAGACTCACATTTCGCCATTTTTTGTTACCATTTTCATCTGTTACTCTTCATGTTAACATTGCTCATGATGTTCATCATTTTCATTTCTTATCATCACCTAACCTTATCATCCAACTTAGCAACATCTTTCTCTCCTCTCTTCCCCTTTTCTTCTTCTTCTTATTTTCCTTTTCAACATTCACTTTCACTCATTTGATCTCTGATCCTATCATGTCATCTTCATGCTTTTTTTTTGTATTTTTTCCCTCTTCTTTACCTTACAATAGTCACCTTTTGTTCTCGTTCCAGGATCTTTCATCAAATCAATCTCATCATTTTCATCTTCCATTCTCCCTCTTCCCTCATCATCCCCATTGTCTTGTTTGCATCTTCTCCATCATCATCTTACCTATTTATTCCATTAATACAATTCTCTCTGAATTATACCTTCACCATATCCTCATCATTCTTCTCACTGCATCTCATTTGGTCTCAATTAACTCCATTTATCCAATTCCAATCTGAACCACAACTAACCATCATCATCTTCTTCTGCATACACTCAATTATCTTCACTCTTTCACCATCCTTTCGACATCACTTTATTAATAAATCCTTGTTCCATGATAAAAGTCATATTCATTAACTGAACAAAAAAAAAGTTGAGCCTTATTCGCCATCTTTCCTCAGTTAATTGATCAAAATTAGTCTTAAGTGATTTCATTTTGTAAATCATGACATATCAACAAATATCCTTTTCAGGCAAGTTAATTAACTAACTAACCAATCAACCAGCAAAATGTTGATAATAAAGTCAACAGGAAAAAAAAAATATTGAGAACAAGAAGGAAGAAGAAGAAGAAGAAATCTCAAATTAAATAACATCAATCAATAAAGTGATTATTATTATACATTATTGTTATTAGTTTGATTGAGAGATAAGTTATGATTAAAAGCTTTAATAATAACGCTTTTTGATTATTAATTGCAATAACCTTCATTGACTGATTGTTGATAACAGAACAATATGTTTCCCTTTTTGATTGGTTAAATATCATCTTGAAAGAGACTAATTTATTGTAATAATAATCAACTTTTTTTTTTCGCCATCAATAACTCGCCATCTTCGCCATCTTCATCTTGGTCTTACTCACGCTTGTAAGGTTAAACGAGGAAAGTGGAGACAAAAGTTATCATTAGAGCCTTTACCTTGACGTGACTTGATAATAAGTTGATTGTTAGTAAATGATTTATGCCTTGTGTAATCAGGTAAAGTACAACAATTAGTTATTAATAATGATGATAATAATGATAATAATAATAGTAATTGGAACTATAATTTGCTTTAGGTAATTTCATTTACAGAAGAATGAGAAAGAAATGTTTTTCGTTTCGTTCATTTGGTATGATGAGAGAGCAACAGCAAAATTAACAAATTGGATGTCCATCAAATGTCCACTTTGGTTAATTTGCATTTAGCCATTTCGATTGGTTAATTGTCATTATTGTTAATGTTGTTTAATTTGATTAACAAGGTAAATTGTCATTAACCTTGAGAGTATCATTTGGAGATTTGCAAGTTTTCCCATTTACATTTGACGAAGTCAAATATTGGCTGAGTAAAAGTTGATAACCGTGCAGGTTGACTCACAGGTTTCACTTGAAATGAGGGATGATTCAGGGGCTCGCTTCATTGGTTGCTTTTGCATTATCATTGATCAAAGTGATGAAAGTCGTCCAGCAACTAACAAAATGGTTAATTGTCATTAGTTGTGATTACATGAGTTGATTTGATTTTAACATTCGCTTTACTTTTCAGCCTGAATCACACACGACAATCATCGGCATTCTTTATCGTTTGAAAACGATCCTCCAAGTTATTGGGATTGAGATAATGAAACCGTCAGTGATTTATCGATAATCTATCAAAAGAAACTATCAAATTCGAACCCAAACCCGAAGCCAATAGCTGTACAAAGTGCATCAACAATAACTTGTCGTATTATATATCATTGAGATTAGACGAGTGTACTAAAGCAAAGACGAGACTCAACCACCCGCAAAAGTTTACTCGTCTTTTTCGCCTTCATGATTCTCCATTTCAGGTAAACTTTTCCTTCCTCATGTGCTTTTTATAAATCTTTACCCAAAAGTGCAGTTACGCGATCTTAAAATTTATTCTGTTTCGATTCTGATAGATGAAAATGATCAAAGTCAATAATCGAACTAAAATTTATACTATTTTTTGTCTTCCTAGTTCCACCGAGCTGTCAATGGGTTCAGTAATCTATTTTTACTCTTTTCAATTCAGTAATTAAACTCTGATGGATATCGTAGGGAAATGCTTAAGTAGCCGAGCATTGCAATGGGCCATCATCACAAGTATTTGATGAAAAGATCATTTCAACTCCAATGATAGTGATAAACAAAGAGTGAAAATTTCCACCAGAAACTATCTTGTGTATAAGATGATTTGTGCTTGTATTTTTCAGATGTAATGCTTTTTGTTGAGCTTGTTTCAATAATCAACGGTTAACACAAAAGGTCTAAACTCTCAGTCCGTCAAAATGAAAACGCTGATGATCATTTCATTTTTTAAAGTAACTTGAATATTTGGGTTTCCCGAGAAACGAACTGTAAGTCAATGTAAGTTATATACAAACCATTCATTTCTATTCTAATCGGCATCATGACTATCAATTAAGAGTTTTCAGAGCACCATCGGCTTGCTCTTAACCCTTGTAATTACAACAATTTGGTAAAATGCATTAATAACTTGAGTGGTTACTTTGCCCATTAAAACTGGCCAAACTTGGCAACATCGCCGCTCGTAATGGGCAAATCTTTTTTTTTGATTGAACATCAATTGAATGCTTTTAATGTTGCAAGTGAGAAATAAAATAATTGAAAAACAAGAAAATGAAGATAAATGGGGAAAAATTAGGCCACAATTTTGGGTCAAAACCAAGAGTCAGAGAAGAGAGGGGAAAAAGATGACCAAAGAGAAACCACAGAGAGAAGGAGAAAGAGACTCTTCTTCACAAAACCAACATACATAATGAATAAACATGAAAGAAGAAGCAAAATTCATTAATTTCATCATAATTTAGTTGAACATTAATCTTGGCAAAGAGTAACCACTTTTTGCTCTCTCCTTCCCTCTCTCTCTCTCTTTCTCTTAATCAGATAATGATGCTAAATTCATCAGACTGTGATGTTACAAGATTTGATTTGTTAATTTCATTTGCACTTCTCTCTCAGTCTCTCTCATGATGATCATTGAATCAACTCTTTCCTCATTTGCCAGTTTCTCTCAACCAATCAAATTAAGAAAAACACCTTCAATTTGAAAGATAAAAGTGGGAGTTGGAAGAGAAGTTCATTAAGACACACACAGAGTAAAGTTGCCCGTTTCTCCTCCCCAGTTTCATTACCTTTTCTCATCATTATCATCATCTAATTTACTCTCAACCTTCTCCCTTACCAAGTCTTTTTTAATGAACCCTGCCAATTATACCTCATCATCTCATGGAAACTCCTCCTTTCGTCTTCTCTCTCCTTCTCTTTCCCCTTTTGTTCTTTCATTAAACCCTCCCCACCGACCACCTCCTTCCCCGTCTTCCCTCATCTTCACTCTCATCATTAGACTCATGATAATCGTCGACACTATATTCATTGTCCTTTTGTTTTTTTTAATCCAGTTAATTGATGAGCAACTCAAAGAGCTGCAAACAAGTTTATCAATTTAATGATTACAACGATACTTCCAACTCACCAAATGTGATTGTTTTCCTCTTCATCTTCCTCCATCTTCCCTCTTCTTCTCCTCATCATCGTAATCATTTTCTTCATTTTCTTTGTCTTCTTTATATTATTTCTTAAAAGGTTTTCGTTGTTTCTTAATGAGTTGAACCATTTAACCTTAAAATTTATTATTTCTGTCTCATTGTTATCATTATCAACTATTATTATTGTTATCATGATTATCAAACCAGAACTTTTTTACTCATTTTCTTTTCTTTACCCTTTGCCTATTAGCAAGTTCAATTCATCTTAATCAGGTGAAAAGCCTAATGAAATTCACCAATAGAATATGAATTATGTTTTGGCTCAATTTCATCATTTCTCATTTTGCTCTTTACCTCATTAGGAGAATGAGAAGGAAAAAATCATTATCAAAGTGAATTTTGCTTTTCAAATGAAACTCGAAATGAACTTAATTTAATCAACAGATAATTGCAATAGCGACAGTTTTCCTGGTTAGTTCAATGAAACTTGAAATTTGAAGAAAGTTTTTGCCATTTTGCTTTACTTTTATTGCTCATTAAACTGACCATCTGACCATTAGTCTGATTCATTGAATTTGCAAGACGAAAAATCGAAACTAAAAGTTGAATGGAAACAAAATTCATGACAAAGCGATTAAATGAGTTTTTCCATTTAAATGAACATGAAAATGCCATTGAACTTGAATAATGTATTTTCTCAGTCAATATGCAGATTCGGTGAAACTATTAATTAACTGAAATGAATGGTGAAAAGAAAAGAAGAAAAAGATTAAAAATTAAGAGAAGAGAACAACAAAAATTTTTCTTTTATCATTTCCATTATTTGTCTCAATCGTGACTCTATGATAACAAAAATGCTAATAATAACAAAAAGTGATTCAAGGTAACATGATAAAGTTGATCATCGCCATCACATCATGATAGTTATCGTTATGTTGACGATCACGACCTTATCAGAAGTTGAGAATGAAGCAAGAGATTGAATGCAAGAATACAAGAAATAGTGAAAACTCATAATTTGATAAGCCATCAAAAAAGGATGTAAAATGATTTTATAAGTGTAAATGGTGAGGATAAAGTTGTTTGAAGATGAAGAGCAAGAAGAAGAAGAAATGATATTCAATTTTGGGTCTTTCAATATAATCTTTAATATCATGCAAACTTGTAAACTGTTTACAATTGGAAATGATCATTCTTGAGCTTCTTGTTCATATAAACGCAAATCAGAATCACTCACATCCGGCTTATGTTTATCCAGTAAAATGAATTTATCATCATCATGAAACTCTACATCAACTGTTGAGCTACCGTTTCATGCTGAACATGATTGATGTTGAAAGAATCTTTTCAGTCTCAATATTTCCATTTACCTGGAAATTTTCATTTACAAAGAAAAAATGTAAATCATTATTCAGTTCAAAATCAAAGTTTACCAATTTGACTGGTAAACTGTTCATTATTGCAACTAATATTTGCTTCATTATCAGCTTTTTGTTTCAACTTTACATTGATTGTGAGTTTGAGGGGAAAATGATGGAAATTGTCTTCTTTTTCAGGATGAAAATTATTTAGTTTGTTTGGTTTGAGTTGACAATTTTTTTTTGCTCTTGATGGCAATGATCTTAATGAACATCTCATTTCAATAACAAATAAGGTTTGATGAAAATAGTGTCAGATTGGTGATGAAGGAAGAGGAAGAAGAAGAAGAAAGGAGAATGATGAAGATTTGATGAGAAGATGTGATTGTTGATCGTCATTAAGATCCAAGCCTTTGCTGTTTTGTCATTTACGGGATAAAAATTGAATCTCTAATGTAATCTAACAAGATGGCGGAGAAGAAGACAAAGAAGAAGAAGAATCAAAGATGAGGATAAAAATGATAAAAAAAGGGAACAAAAAGTTGTAAAAGAAAGCAAAGAAATGGCCAATTATAGTTGAATACTTTATTCCTCAAGTGATGATGAGGATGATGATGAGAATGAGTGAAATGGGAAAAGAGATGCAGATGAGGATGATGATGGAGATGATAAGGTAATGAGGATAACAAATAGCATCATCACAAATAAAGGGCAAGGGTAAGTTGAATGATGGAAACAATGAAAGTTTTTTTTCTTCTTCTTCTCTTTGCTCTTTGAAAGGATCACAAAAAAGAGACAAAAAAGCCCTCAAAAAAAGAGATTATTTTTTAGGTTAAAAAGAGAGTAAAGAGGGAGGTGAAGGGATGAGGCTGATGATGAGACAAGAGGATAACATAAACAGCAAGCACAAATGAGGAGAGAGAAAGAAGATGAATTTTGATGAGAAAGTAAATGAAAGTTAGTATTGGAGTAAAGAGAAGAAAAGAAGGAAAACAAAAAAATGAAAGTGAGAGTAAACATTTTTTTTTCTTCTCTCAGTAATCGATCCTTTAACAATGAATTGTTACACATTTCTTCCTTTTTGCATCATCTTTGTCTTCTTCCCTTTTTTTTCATCAAAAATCATTGAAGGTGATGAGGATGGCGGTGCTAAAAGATATAATCATCACAGTCTTTACATATTAACATGATCATCTTATCCAAAAGTATCATCACAAGAAGAAGGCAAAGAAGATGAAAAATGCTCATTATTATTGGCCATTAGATGGATACAGATTTTTAACTCATTTCCCGTTCGATGCATTGATTTTACATGAGCAAGTGAACAGCTAATTTTAATGGGCAATCGGTCGATCCTTTGCATTACATTTTAACCGGCTTTAGCCAAGTTGCAAGGAAACAGTTGACTTGTGTGCTTATTGGCTACAATGTAAATACAAGTCTCTTGGCTATTGAAATTTGTGAATTGGCAAAATTGAACAACAGAAAATGGAAAAATGGCAAAGGGTGACGGGAAGAGAGGCTGTTCATTATCGAAATGAGCTTAAAAAATGGGAAATGTTACATTTTTTTTGTACATTACTTTTGGTCCAAAATTTTTTTTGCTTTTCTTTGGTTGTTTTTTTTTCAAGGAACAAGGTTTAAGTTTTAAACTGGGAAAATGCGTCTATCCTTTGGGTTTGGGCAGGCTTGCTCTTTCTTTCCTGCTGCAATTGGATTAGATGTGCATTTACATATTGACTTTAATTTGGCGCACTTCGCATCTTGCACAACTTTATTTGTCCCTTTGACATTTTGTTATTACTTTGAAGACCGTGTTGACACTGGAACATTAATTGTCTAAATGATCGGCTAAACAATTAACTCATTACCTCGGGTTAAATCGACCCTCTTTTCCACTCTCTCAATCATCATCTTCTTTAATCTTGTCTTTACCTTTACTCATTACAACCTTTTGCCATCTTCCAACTCATTATCCTTCTTCTCTCCCATCTATTTGTATACCTTTCCATATGTTTTCTCATGTTAGTCAACAAAAGACAACTTTAAAGTAAATTAATTAACCCAAGGTAAATATTACCTATTACCTTTTCCATCTGCTATTATTATCTTCTAATACAATGGTAAATCAATGAAGACAATTTAAAAATGAGTAATGTGAAGCAAAAAGAAACACAAATTTTTACATTTCCAGAGAAAAGTTATTCAATGTAACCCGAAAACTTTCCATGTCCATTGATTCAAGAAGTTATTGGCCAAAGTTCAAACCAGTCCAACAATCGACGTTGATGATATTCACAGTTTCCTTCCAAAGTTGCAAAATGATGTCTACCTTTGAAGATGCCCATAAACTTTATCGATGTTATTTCGAAATGTCTTAGGATCATTTTATACCCAGGTAGACCAAAATAAATTTGGATTCATGGTCAGAAAAGTTGAATTGATAACATCAACCCAAATCTTCCTGTCAAAGGCTGAACCTCTCAATGGATCACAGTATGATAACTGTACTAACAACTTGTAAGTACAGCACCCTGGCAGCCTTTTTGATTGTCTAAGGATCATTTTATACTCAGGCAGAGCAATATAAATCTGTTTTGCAATTTATGGTCCAATAGTCGGTTTGATGTTATTATCAGCCCAAACATGAATACTCCTTTCCATTAAAGGGTATGGCAAATATTGATTACACCGTCATAGTTTTACCAATGGAGACGCTGCGCACTTAACGGTGTCGCATAATGACGAGATTCAGACTCCAAAGCAGGCTTCAGTCGATATCTTTCTATTGTAAACTAACTTGTCTGAACCAATTATGCTGTGAGCTGAGCAGTCTGGTGACTGAAAAAGAAGGTTCATTTTATGCTGATTAAGAGTTCAAGATGCTTCATCGGGTTATCTTGTATTATTGTTATCACAACAAAGTTGTAAAACAAGTTGAAACAAATGACTAAATCAAAAGCTATGATGAATAAAGTTGATTTGATTTTTAACATTTGATCTTTTAAGAGAAACATTTTAAAACAAAATGGACATTTATCATTAAATTCAATCAAACAATCTCACCTTGTTAATGGTATCTGCGCAACTAATGATAAACATTTCAAGCTATACTTTTTTAAAGGCAAACTTTGCACCTTCAATCATCAATATTTCATCTGAAAAGTTAATCTTTTAAATATTTGTATTTCATTACAATTTCAATTTATCCATAATGAAAGAAGAAGAAGAAGAAGCAAAAACAGAGTAACTTTTCTTCTTCTTTTTGACTTTTTTTTGTTTTTTGATTGACAGATGAATTACAACAAGATTTCTTGATTGACTTTCTCCTTGATATTAATCACCTGAAGGATTCGGTATCACTTTTCACTGTCATTGTGCAGAGAGAGAGAGAGAGAGAAAGAAGAAGAAAAAATTTCTTCATTTTCATCTAGTTTACCTGTTCATTGAAAACATTTTTGATGCTCAGCAGAAGCATTGATAAGAATTAAAATGAAAGATTAACAATTTCTTTCCTTTGGATCCCTTGATTGGTAGAGAAACAATTGATGTCCAATGGTAATCAGATTCATGGAGATGATGATGATCAGAATGGCACGCTCTTTAAATTAAATGTGACTTTTAATCTTCACTTTATCTTCTCAGTTTCTTACTAAATTAGAAAAAAAAGAGATAAGAGGAGAAACTTGTACTTTGAGTCGCTGCGTGAATTCATTCATAAGTTTCATCTTGTTCATCTCTTCCATGGTCATTCAGCTCAGCAAGACGATAACTCCCTCTCATCTCTCTCTCTCTCTTATTGTTACCCACTGTTTATCCTTCAAAGAGGAAGAAGAAAAAGAAATCACATTTTTTTTCTTGACGATTCATTGATTCATTGGTTGGTGCATTTTAAATTCACTGATAATAGATTTAAATTGAATGACTTTTAGCACACTGAGAGTGAGCCTAACCTTGCAAATTGCATATCAAATGAGTCTTTATTTTCATTAATATTATCATTAACTTTCATCAAGTCGCTCATAATTGATATTCAGTCCGTTAACCTCAACATGAGCTTTTGTTTCGTTTTCAGGCAACATTTTTTTTTCTTCAACATTAATTTCCATTTACCTTTAATTAATCTTTAATTGAAGTCGATAGTCGCTTTTTGCATGATCCTTACCGGATACAATTAGAGTCAATTGTTTGTCTACTCATCATCATTATCATTTTCTCAGCATGAAGAAAAAAAGGTAAAGAAGAAGAAAAGTTAATAACTTATAGACAAAGTTAATGACATTAATTTTCATTAAAAGGATTAATCCAAGATGATTTATTGGTTTCTCTTTGCACATCAATCTGAATCAATTTAATTATCTTCTGATGAACAATTGTTTTCGCCAACATTGTATTCAATTGGTCAGCAGTAATGCAAGATATTAGAAGAAGAAGAAAAGACAAAAAAAAGTAAAGGTTGAATGTTGGTAATGATGATGGACAAGCATCAATCTGAACGAAGGGAGAGACAAAAAATATTCATGTTGAATCATTAATATCATCAACATTATAATTATTATCGTTCAATATTATACATTAAAACCAATAAACTTTGAGCTTTTTTTTTCTAACAAGTGCAAGTTGAGTTTAATCTTTAGACATATTAATAATATTATATTAATGGATAATGAGTTGCATAACTGCGCAATAGTATTTAGACTCATTTGGAAATGAAAAACTAATAACAAGCAACAGAATGATGAGAATGATGAGAATGATGAAGAATAAAAGATGGAAGAAGAAGAGAAGAAGAAGAAGAAGAAGAAAAAATAAACCTTAATTACCATGTTAACTGTGTTTTCAGTGAAACCAGGGAAGAGTCAAAGTTGCTGTGAGAGTAACCTGATGAGGATGATGATGAAGAAGCAGAAAAAAAAGGTTTGTTTCAACCTGAACGCAGACTCGGTGTTGGAATGGGTTTTATGATGAAAAACTAACACCAGAAGAGGAAGAGGTTACTTGCTAATATTCAAGGTTTAATGAGTATCTTTTGGTACATGAGTAGAAATGAAGATAATTTTTGGGTAAAAATGAGAGGAAAAGAGAGCCTTTCGCAAAGTGATGATTATGAAGAGAAGAGAAGATATTGATGAGAAGAGAAAAAAAAAGAGAAAGACTTGTGTCTATGGAAGACAGAGAATCATACAGGGAGTGATTATTTAGGGAAAAAACTGCATATTATTATTCCATGAGCATAAAAAGTTTGCCTTTTTCCCCTTCAAAGAGATAACTTCCATCAATCTCTGTTCATTAGTTTTCTCTTTCTTCTTCTTCTTCTGTTAATAACAATTCTCTATGGAAGGAGAAGATAAAAAACGAAAAACTTTGTCTTCATTCTAATCATCATCATCATCATTATCAAAAATAACAGCATCATGATAATGATCAATGCCAATAACGCCAAACGGATTTAACACGGAACTACTACTGTATGGTCTTTATCATTGAATAACAAGAAAAGATGAAGACAAATCAAACCATCATTAAATAGGAAGAGAAAAGGATGATGATTATGATGATGGTGATGGTGATGATGAGGAAGGAACAAAAAATGATTATAAAAGAAAGGCTAATTTAACTGAGCAGAGAAGGGAACAAAAAATGTTGACTAAATTTCATTTTTCAAAGTGTAATTTACAGTTTGCACCCTCAGTCTTTATCGATCTTTAAAATTATTAAAACACCTTTTTTTGCGCTCTTCTCTCGCTCTCTCCTTTCACTCACCACCACCCACTTGCCCTACTACTCATGAGGCTCACTCATTCTGGGTAATCCGATAAGCTTTTTTTTTTCGCCATTTTTTTCAATTATAAATAATCCTCCTATAATAATAAATTGGAAAATAAAATAACCAATTTTTGTGCTTTAAAAAGGCAAAGTCTAACCTTGCTTTTTAACCTTTTTGCATACATTTTTTTTTGTTCAACTTTTCATTCCGTTTGCTGGTAAATCATTAACATTCATATGATTTACTTGACACTTGTTTCAGCTTGCCCAAGTGGACGGGTTCGGTTATGGGTTTTGAGTAAACGATTTACTTTTTACATTCATTTTCAAGTTTAATTATCTTTTACATTCAACGACGCCATCTATTGATGATTAATTTCAGTCAAGATGCGCTTTTCTTGCAATTGTCAAAACTCGAAACTTTTTCTTTGCAAAAGTTTATTGAAAAAAAGTGGAAGAAAGACCAGAACAAAAAAAGTATTTCGATATTGAACTGACATTAAGTTGAAGATTAAAAGATCCTTATTGTTGGTCATCTTGAGTTGATTCTGTTACATTAGTTGACATTTATTGTTAGCCTTTAAAATATTGAAATGTAAAACTAAATCAAAAAATAATCTTGAATAATGTTAAATTAGAAATTTTCTTTCTATTTCGCCTTTATCTTTTTCGACTTGAAAACGCGCTTACTGGGCTAAACTCCACACCAGCAGAAATAAGCCCATGAGGACTTGTATTTATAAAAATTTCTACCGAATTTCAAGGCTCTGGTGTCAAACGGGCACTTTTACATAAGCTGTTACTTTCCTTTGTTTGAGTTTAAAAAGATTTTCGATGTTTTGGACATTTCAAGTGGTTAAAGACTTTTGTCTCACAATTGAGGGCCAACCAAATGGTGAAGTGTTGAAAGTCAATTGATTTTATGTTCTGGTTGCTTTTCAGATTATTGAAAGTTAATGAATGCGCAAATGATTAGAGAAAAGATAAAGTTAATGAGAAATGGTGGTTAAGATGGCGATGGCCTGGCAAGTTGATGGTAATGATTGAGATGAAAAAGTGGGAGGAGAAGGATGGTGATGATGAACAAGCGAAGGGCGAAAAGTGTTAACTAAATTAGAAATGATTTGGAAGACTAAAAGGATGACCATTATTATCAGTTTATTTAATCAATAATTGAATTGCAAGTAAATACATTAACAGTCTACCCTTTAATTTGATTTTCAATTAAACTCTTTTTTTTCACACTTTTCTCTGTCTTCCCTGTCTTTTTGGTCTTGTTTTCTCATTATCATGGCCATCAATTTCACTTGAACCCTCTTCTCATGATAATCAATTGAACTGCAATTGCAAGATCAATATCAGGTTATCATCCTTATGAAACAAAAAAAAAGTGGCGACTTTATCATTTTAATCAATTACCTTTGATATTTAAACAGCAACCAACTCCATCTACAGGATTCAATTACTTTTAATGGTAATTATTGGGTTGGAACAAAATGCTCTTTATTAATGCCTTTGACTGTGCACTTTTCAAAGTGCACAGTCAAAGTTTAATGTCTCTCATTGGGTCATTTTGCATTATTATTGTGACAAAAATTGTAAACCGAAAAACTGTTTAAAATCGAAATGGTTTTCGGAAAACTTGGGAAACTTTTGGGTGAGCAAATTTAGGTTGTTTTTTTATTGAAAAAGGTCTCAATTTGAATTGCATGTCAAAATGGGTTGTTTGAAAATTGATACAAAGATGTGACTCAATGCTTAACTGGCATCATTGATTAAATCTAAAACAGCTATAATGATCAATGAGGGTTACTTTGATGACTAAAGTTGATTTGATTCCAATAGAATATTTTGCTTTCAAAAAAGAGACTTAACTTTAACATTGCCTCAACAAGACTAAAGTTAACGGACCGAGATGGGCAACATTTGCAAATATCATCGGGTTATTTGGCTTTATTGTTGCAAATAAACTGATGGAAATTGAGGTTAATCTAAAGTTGTTTTTTTTTGTGCGCAAAGTAAATTTAACCTAAAAAGTAGCCTAGTAGGTTGGTGGAAATGATGTAAAAAACAATGTTTAATATTTTAGGTCTAAACTGGTCATAGGTTAATCTGTTGGTGAGCTTGGCAACTATTGAGTTAACATTAACATGTTAACACTTCATTTTTGAACTTGGCATGTGAAACTTGTGCTTAGGAAAAAGTTGAGTAAAAGTTGAGCTCTTAATTCGAAAAGATGAAAAGTGGGAAATTCTGGAGACCCAACATTGCTGACGGTTCGGTACATCAATCCTAATGGGTACTTGGATAAGCATAAAAAATTGGTAAAACTGGACTTAGAGACTTGCGTTCAATAAGCCTATGGGATGCCCATTCTCTCCAATTAAGTGAATAACAACGTTAATTGTAAAATTTAATCCGTAAATTTTAAGTTATTTTAAGTAGACTTTAGGCCAAAACTTGTTTGGTTAAATGTTGATATGCTCTTGAGCTCATTGCCTTATTTTTTTTTCGTTAAAAGTTAATATACGGTTTCAATCTGAATGATCGGTATCAATCGGTTAATAATTTTTCTCAAACAGCTTTTTCTTTTGCTCCTTTTTGACGATTTTTTTCAGAATTTTGTGCATTGATTCCAGAGATTTCGAGTTGAATCGTCTTTAATTCTTCTGAAATTGCCTGTCACTCAGGCGCTAAATCAGTGGGTAAATTTGGCAGTAACAACTAATCGGTACATTTTTGACCCGAAATTGCAGTAAAATTCAGAATTATCTTTCACTTTCTTTTTCTTCTTTTTTAACTAAAGCTTTTTTTTCTTAACTCAATTTTTTTGAACTCGCAATGAAATTTGTCGATTTTTCTTTTCTTTCCTTGAATCTACTCAGTGAGAAAATTACCAATTCTTTCAAATAAACCAAGAGTGTTAAGGTGAAAACCAGAATTATGAGTGAACTAATAAAGGTAATCAACATTGAATCCAATTGGTAAGCCCGAAAAGTGAAACCAAAATGAATTCGCGCTTGACCTGATGAGGGACAACACGGCATAATTAGTAAATGGAAATTCGAAACTTCGAACTCGTAGTTGTTCAATGTGCGGTAGCTTGTACTTCAATTTAGCATCTGTAGCATCGACTGTTTGTCAGTCAACCGGCGAAAAGGCTCAACTTCTATAGTGTTTTCACGAAAATTCAAAGTTTGAAGCCGAATTTTTCCGTAACTCACCAACGCAAATATCATATATAGAACGGACACTCTTATTGTGATGAAAAATTTCGAAACTGGCCATTTCTGTTGGTTTCTCATGTGTCCCGCTCTCACTTTTCTTCAACACTGAAATTTATTTCAACTTGATTTGTATGATTGACGACAAAGGTGAAATAAATGAGAAAATAGAACTTTTCGAAATAAACTTTTCTCTGAAAATGTCAAAATTGGCAGTGTCCAAGACTCAGGGAACAAAATTAAATGAAAGTAATTTTCTTTTAACTATTTTCTTACTTTTAAAACTCGATGCTAGAGAACCTTAAGAAGGACGAAAAAAAAATAAGGAAAGAATGAAAAAGTTTCCCAAATCCCATTGAGATTTGGTTGTAACAAGAAAAAAAAGACTGACGATGATGTTGAACTTGTCGACAAGAAGCAAAAGCAGATAATGATAATATCTCAAAGTAATTGACAATATTTTATTATAAAAAGCAACAAGCCGGAGGAAGAAAAATATTTGATGAATAAAAGGCAACAAGGAAACAAATTGTGAATAATTATCCAACCTGGAAACCTGCAAATGCTACAAACTTTATCAAGCTCCAAACTGGGAGTGAAAAGTATCCAATCGTATTTCAATCATCAATTTAATTTTCTCAAATTTTCAAAATTCCATCAATTTGGACAAAAAAAAATGTTGAAGAAAAGTTTCCTCCAATTTTGCCGGAACAAAAAAAAAGAGTAAATAATTGTTGAGGAAAAGAGAGGAAAAACAAATGTGAATTACAATATTATAAGCTTACATGAATTAATCTTGATCGATGTTGCCTGAGCACTGCTCACTCATCTTCACCATTAATATTTCTTATCAATATTATTCTCTCGAAACTCCCAATAATAATTAGAATGGTTGTTATCCTGAAATCATCCTCAAATAATGATCATTTTCTGGTTCGCTCATTTATCGCTCTATTTTTTGGAGCATACTTAATTTAAGCAAAGCTTGTTTACAAGATCCGCATGTCTTTTGCTCCTCATCCCACCCTTCATCTCCCTCTCATCATCATTCTCTTTCCCTCTAATCTACACTGAAGAGATATTGATCCAATTTTACGGCAACTAAATTAGCGACTAATCGATAGAACTCAACTGTACAAGAATAAAAATGGCTTCCAAAAAAGAGCCTTTTCTCCCTTTTTTGTTAGTCATTTTTCTCAACTTTATTTTACTATCAAATGCTTTATTTACATTCTCTTCCATTCATCATCATCTTTTCCCTTCATCTTCCTTTACCAGAAATAATTATTGGGTGAAGAAGAAGCAGAAGAAAAAAGAAGAAGGCAAAATTTTATTCAATTAAACATTCCCTGTATCTTTGTGAATATCATTTTCATGTTAGTGTTGAGGAATCAAATTACTTTGCATGTTAATTGAAAGCATTTTTCTTCTTCTTCTTTTTTTCGTTCACCACTAATCGTGAGTTGAATAAATTATAATCTTGAGCTTGCTCATCATGAAGCTATGTTAATTGGTGGAAATGTTAATGAATGTTAATTAGTATTCACAATTAACTGGAAAATAGGTTTCATCGACATTGCGATTGGTTAAAAGGTAATCAGACTTTTTATGCTTTCCTTTTGATTGGTTATCATTAAAAGTGTTGAGCCAATGAATTTTAAATGTTGCTCAACAATGAAAGAGGCAAAGGGTTGAATCGAGGATTACAAAGGTTAAGTGAGGAGTTGATATTAAAAAAAAGGGTTGAAAGGGAAAAGGGAATCGAGTGTCGAAAAAAAAAGTCAAACATAAACATTGTAAGTGATTCTTAATTATTATTTAGTGTTGAACCGCAAAATGATGTCTTAATTTGAATGGAAACGTTTTTTTTTTGCATCGCTTTTTAAGTTTGATCAAGAGTTACATCAAGAGTCAATTTGTTGGTATTTAAGTGAGTGAATGAGAAATGGATAAAGTCAGGAAAGCATATAAAAAGGGTTAAAAGGAGAGAGAAGAGATTAAGAGGGAAAGGGTTAGGGAAAAGGGTTGAGAAGGGTGGCCTGTGGAACAATGGAAATGTCTGTAATGACAAGAGGCAAGGAATGATGAGAATATAAAGAGAGAGAGAGAAAAGATGAAAGAGAAAGTGGTTTTGGTGGGACAGTTAATGGATAATGTTGAGATGGTTAACACTTAGAGGGAAGAAGGAGAAGACAAATGCATTGGATAATTCAATGTTTGTATTGTAAATGATGAGGAAGATGAAAAGGATGAGGATAAAAGTGAGTAACAGTTGATCACTTTGTGGTTAACATTTTAGGCTAATCGATTCAACGGTCCACTCTTTCATTCTTGCGAACCTTTTCATCTTTACTCTTTCATTCGTCTTCTGCTCTTGCCAATAAAAGTGTCGCCAAAAGACTTGTCTTGTCTTTACCATTGGACATTTACAATTGATGATTTCGTGATTTCTCTTCTTTCTTCTTCTTCTTCTTCTTCTCAAGTTGCAATTTTACATTTTTTCACCATTCCCTTTGTTCAACTTGGCGTTTCATATTCAATTTTTGATTACACTTTGCAGTCGATATTTTTTCACGATAATTTCCATCAACATTGCACATGAAATGTCTGAGAAAATTGATGAGAAGAAAAGAATTTGTAAAATTAACAAAAATTATCACTGAGTGATTCAGGTATTGTTCAAATGATGGCGCCTAACAGAATCAAAATTAACTCTTGAAAGCAATGAAAATCATTATAATTTCCTTGGTAACCAAAAGTGAAAGGAATGAGATGAGAGTAAAGTAGCAAACAAGAGATTGCGTACAATTATACTAAATATAATTAATTTTTCTCATCCATTTCTCATCATCAACCATCATCATCATCTTAACCTTATTGTAGAAAATCACTTTTCTTGAGGCTTTAAAATGCCTTACTCACAATCACTTTACTCTTTACCTTCTTACCTTCACTCCTTCATCATCACTTTGCCTTCTTCTTTTTTTTCTCTCATTTTTTCTCATCTTTGATATCACACAATTTCATAAAGTTAAACTATTGATAGAAATGGTATTAAATTTTGTTGCCGATTTTTTGCTTCTTTTCTTGCTTCCCTCTTTCACCTTACAATGGATAGCAAGAAAGGTTGACTTTGTTGTAATTTTTCATGAACCTCTTTTAATATTAACTCAACTTTTCAGATCAAATTTTGCTTTTTGCCTTTTGATGCAGAGAAGGTGATGAAGATGGAAAAGATGAAAAATGGCGGAAAAGGTGAAAATTATTATGTGAAATTGAGACGAGAAAATGTTGTAAACTTGACCATCGATCGATAACTTTTTTTTTAAACAAGCTTATCCTTTCCACTATTTATCCATCCAATAAACGAAGAGAAGTTTGTTTTTTTTTCATCCCTTTTCCTCTTGTCTCTTTCTCTCTTTACCTTTTTTCTTGCTCCTTCAAAGTTTTCTAAGATATAATTAATGTCAATCGATTGATGTTTTTAAAACTTGGAGGATGAAGATGAGAAGAGTCAAGAGAGAAAAAGTGAAAAGAGGTAAAAAAACCGAGGAAACGTCAAAAGAATGAAAAAGATCTTGACTGAAGGAGAAAATGGTGATGATGATGAGGATGGTGATGGTGAAATAGTAACAATGAAAATGATGATCGTCATCATCTTGTTGGATTGAAACTTTAAGATGAGCCAATCAAGCGAAATTAAAAAAGTTCATAACTTTCAGTGAAAGTGAAGGAGAGGGAAAGTAGAGCAAAGAATGATCCAGATGAAGGTGATAGATGAAGAGTAAATAAAGACTTTTTTTTCAAATGAAGATAATCTTCATCTTAGATTGATCATGTCAAGAATCTCGATTTTTCCAGTTTTTTTCTTCTAAAAACTCACAAAAATATTTAATGAAAGGTATTAGCTGATAGATTTAACTTGCATCATTTCACGTGATAAACTTGCAAAAAATTGATGAACCTTTTGAGCAATGTTTAAATGCTATGTTGCTAATGTGCAAGTGAACTGAAAAAGATTACAATTCAAGAGTTGAGTTTCGATCGCTTATAATGAAAATCAATTTTTTCATCTCAAAGTTTATGAGCATTCAATTCTCGCAGAATTTTTCGAGTTGAACGCTAAGGTAAACCAGAATCAAAAAACAACGCTTCTGCATGTTATGATAGTAGAGCAATGAGAATGAAAACCAAATGACAAAAAGGGCCATTGCAATGGTTACATACAACTGCTTATCTCAATGATCGTTGTAGCAAGTGTTTTTAGCACTGTAAGCCTGTTTGCAGTCATGACTCGCGAACGGTCAATGACACAAACCTCAGACTTAAAAATTTTAAGTTTGAACGCTCAAGATCATTCAAGGTCAATTTTTTAAGTTCGTAAACCAATGCACAATAAAAGTCGTTTTTCCCCTTCATTTATCAGTAAAAACTGGGCGTTTTTTAATGCTTGACGATCGTTTGTACTAATAACTCGAGAACCATAGGTTGGAGCTTGGTGATATGTGATCAGGGGGCTTCCCCGAATTGAAAAATAATAAATTCAGAGTCTCAAGGATATTCAAGGTCATTGAGCTATTTGACCTCTAATTGACCTTTGAACGTCTTCGCCTGAAAGTTCAAACTTTTTCAGATCGATTGATGCTTGTTACATGCTGATAACTTTTCTCGTCGTTAAGATAAGCGCATTTGCACCAAAAAGCATTCTATGACTGAGCGATAAACACTCATATCTTTTTATCAACATGTGATATAAACTTTTTCATCATCAAACTTGCCGACACTGCAACACAAAGTTATATCGCTTTTAGTTACAACAAGGATTCACATAAACTTTTAGCTTGCACATCAATGATTAATCAGAGTTCAAATGGTTAATTTTGTTGCTCTTGTAATAACTCGGGTAAAATGAGTTTAATGAAAACAAAGCAACTTTAACCTTTAGTCATTTTATCATCGATTGCGGCTTGATAATTCAATGAGCATAATTCCTTGAAATCAAGACAAATCTATAACTTTTCATTGAATTTTGTACATTATAAGATGAAATTTTCATCAATTGTCCAAATGATGCAAAATGAACCAATAATGTTAAACTTGCACTCAGTCAAATCTGATCAAATCAAATCAAATTCTTGAGAGGAGAAAAGGAAAGAAATACAAGTTGATGAGATAAAATCAACTTTACTCTAAAGTAACCGCCATCAATATAGATGTTTAAAATTTTTGTTTTCATTTCAATTTCTTGTTACAATAATAATGCAAAATAACCCGACAGTTTCCAGTTGAACTCTAGTCTTTTCACAAAATCCGAGACTAAATTTGCTAAATCTAAACAATCTCTAATTCATGATGAAAAATAATGAAATTTAAAATGGTTGAGTAAAAAAAACAAATGAATTCCTTCGTGTTTTCAGTTCAATTCCTTTTCTACCTGTAACTAATCATAATATGGTGAGTGAGTCTGAAAGCCAAATAATAAAGAAAGGTTGGAATGCGATAAAAAAAATGATTTTCTACTCTGTTATTATAATCGTTGTGATTATCATTGTAATATTGATAACAATTGTTCATCATTAGTTGGCCCAGGCCGTAATTATTGTTATTAAAGTGAAACCAGGAGAGGAATGAATAAGGTTGATAACAATGATAATATTGACAGTTTTTTTTTCAAGTCATGTTGCAATGGAAGAGAAAAGAAAAAGATATTCTTTGATACAATTTTACCTGAAAGAAAACAAAGTCTACAAGTGAAACAAAAGGAAACTATTTAAAGGGTTAATCAGTCAATTGGTTCATCTGGAAACGGATAAGTTGGAAATGTGCAAATGATTGAAATTGATTATAATGGGCATTATTGTTGTTAATAAATTTTCATTTCAAATTTGATAAAAGCTTGAGCTTCTTATAACATTAGAATCAAAATTTTGCCTTCTTATTATCATGATTATTATTTGATTTTGATTCATTTTGCAGCCATTTTTGTGTGCCAAAAAAAAGGAGAAAAAATTGAACAATATTTAGAAGATGAAAATGTTAATAACAATAATAATAATGATAATAATAATGAAAATAGAGACGGAAAGAAAAGGAAAGAAAAGAAAAGAGAATTTAAAGTGTGCAGATGATGATGATGAGGATGATAATGATGATGAGAATGATGAGGATGGAATAGTGGAAAAAAGTGGAGAAAGAAAAAAAAAAGTTCAGAGAAAATCAATTTTGTTAAAAGAGAGGAGAGAAAGAAAAGTTGAAATAAATTGGATTGTTAATAAAGGCTGTTCGTTTATTTATTTATTTATACTTCTTCTTCAGCACAAAGGTTTGCATGTCTCTGTACAGTTGACGATCAAGATGAACATGATGATGATTAGAATGATGAGAATTCTGTTAACATGGTAAAGCAACAGGATGTTACCAGAATTAACAAACAAAATGGAAACACACACAAATTGTCAACAATTTGAATGCTGACGGACAAAATTAACTTTATCATTTATTCAATATTAACGAGGAGCAACTTTTATCTTCCTTTTCTTCTTTACCATCTTCTCTTCATTTTCATTATTTCACATTTTCTCTCACATTTTTGTTGGAAAAATTTTAAAATTCATCTTCTTCTTCTTCTTCTTCTTCTTCTTCTTCCATATTATATCACATTATACAATGAAATGCATTTTCAGACTTCTCTTGTTATCCAATTTTATCAACGTCAGTACAATAGGAAAAAGTCAAACAAGAAGAAAAGCGAAAAATTATTATCATTATTAGATTGAGAATCGTGAATAAAAGTGAATCGCAAAACGCAACTTTACAGAAGCTTTAATCATGTTGATGCACAAACATGATCAACATCATCATTGATTAACTTGTGATTTGGTGAATGAGCAGCAAGTAATTTACAATGATTATCAAATGACTTTTTCATTGAATCATTATGTTGAACCATTCTTTCAACGTTCCCTTCAAAAGGCCTAATCTTACATTTTGTTTTGAAGGCTAATCATGGACAATGACCATTGGCTAATAAAAGCTGCCCATTGTTCACCAAAAATGAGCGAAAAAAAAACACTTTTCAAGTTAATCTTTATTTCTTTTTACCTTTGCTTACAATTTAAATCTTTTCATGAAATTAAATTATCTTCATTATAATCATAATCATAATCATGGAGCAAAACTATTATCCAGAACTATTATTAGACTGTGATTACCCATTATATAATGATAATGGGTCAAGTGCAGGAAAATCGAGTTTCGACTAAAGTCTTACAGAGAAAAACAAAATGGTAAGTGTTAAGTTAAACAGATGAAAAGTTAACAGAAGCAAAGGTAAAAGTGAAAATGTTGAATCTGATATAATCATTGGTGATTATGATGATCACTTCTGATGGAAATGATGAGAAGAATTTTCTTTCCGGACTTTGTTTATTCCTTTATCAAGTGATGAGGATGAAAGAAGATAAGCAAACACGCAATCAACATTCTCCTCCCACAATCTAACATGGCTACTACATTCACCTTCAGGGCATTTACTCTGAGTTACCTTCATCATTATGTATCATCATGTTGATCGTCATTTCTCTAAACACGATCATTTCTTTTCTCTCTCTCTCTCTCTCTCTCTTCTCAATAATTGTATTGATCTTTTTGAATGTTCAATGACATTAACCATTATCATGGTCATGTTCATCAAAAATGAAAATTGGAAAAAAAAGAAGTTCTTTTCTCTTTTTACCTTTTCTTCTCATTTCTTTGATTGGTCATTTAACATGGTCATTGAAGCTTAAACCTATTGAACTGAAAAGATGCCGATGAGATTCACTTGATAATCATTATTCAGTTTCCGCTTTTTTTCCACTCATTTCAACTTCTTTTTTTTTTTAAATTTCATTTCACATTTTTTCTTCTTCAATTTTATTCTCTTGCTCTTTACAACAATGAAACTTATTTTAATCAATTACATTTCAAGTAAATCAAGAATTCAATTTTCATTTCAACTTTTTTTGCACCAACAACCATCAATTATGATTAACATTAAATTGACAATAATGAGTTGCAGCGAGTAAAACATAATCAAATTACAGTTTCAAATGTTATCCAAATTGATTAACAAAAACTTTGATTAAAGCTCAGCTTTGTTTACTTGCGACAAATGAAACTTTTTTTTTCCCTCTCTATTTCATTAAAACTTTATTCTTTGCTCACAATTTGGTCTGGTTTTTTTTGGGTTTAAAAGTTGAAGCAACTGAAATGACCAGTAAAATGTTTAAAAATGAGTCGGATTTACTTGTCAATCAACTTGAATCCAAAGGTGTTGTTTAAGCTCATGTTCATCTGAATCGCTACTCAACTCAAAGGAAATTGATAATAACAATTTTCATATCAACTTCATCTTTAACCCAACAATGGATCCAGAAGAGGTAAAAACAAAACATTTAGAGTTAATAGAACTGGTAAAAGTGTATTAAAAAACAAAATGATTATACTAATTACATGCTTAAAATGGGCGAAAACGATGGAAAAACTGTCAAACTAAAAATCAACATTTAAGCTTCATTCCTTTTGTAACCTTTATTTTACCTTTGTTTTTTTTACCTGTAAACCCTGTAAACTAAAAAGAGATAATTTCTTCTCTTTCATTTGTTGTTTCAAATTTTCTTGAAACCTTTTGTTTTTTCAAAGTTGAATCCAAGCAAAAAAAGAAGAAGAAAACTTTTCTCTAAGATTACCAATTTAAAGGGCTCACTAATTAATATCAATGGCTGGTCAAAACAGTTTTCTTGTTGGTTGGTCAAAACTATCAATACAAAGGTAAGAATTATGTTGCAAGAGAAAAATAAGAGTTGACCATAATTAGTGTCAAAAGAGAGCGGAAATGTTGTAGAATATCAGTTTGTTAAAAACACTAATCATGGCAAGAAAATGATTGGTCAAGTTTGAAGGGCAACAGAAAGGATTTAAATTTGCACTTGAAAGTGTTGCCATTTTGTGAATGAAAAAAGGGACCAAAAAATTAAAATTGATATGCTTCTCTGATTTTATAGTGGAAATTATTTTTTGATGAAAAAAAAAATTGACTGGTCAAGACTGGCCGAAATTGGCAAATCATTGGTTAAAACTGTTGATGAAAGAAGAGCAAAAAATGATTGCAATTAAAGAAGAAGAAAAGTTTTCTTTGATATTCACATTCAAAGGCAAGCCAACTGGTTAAAGTTGATGTTACAAGTCGAACCATTTACGGTCAAACAGACAGCTTTGCTTGGCTGGTCTTAGCCAATCATTGATTATCATAATTATGTTCACCGATTTCAATATAAAGATGAAAATTGTTACTTTCATGATTAGCCGAAGGAAGTTGAATAAGAAAAGGCAGCAACTTTGTGAGTTTTCATTCATCATTTCAACTCATCATCATCACTATATTTATCTTCTCTTTGTTTTCTTTTCTTTTCCCTCATTCATTCCCAGTAATTTTTACGTTTACCTGTTAATTTGAGTCTTGAATTTTTCTTCAATGAAAACTGGCCTTTATCATGTTCGCTTTCACTCTTCTTTTGTTTCCCTTTTTTTTTGTTCATTCATCAATATGATGACCAATTTTTCCCTCTCTTCATCTCTTCTTTCATCTTTAGTTCAGAGAATTTTTTCTTCTTTCATTTTTCTCCCAAAAATTGGCCACAATTAGAAAAGGTAAATTCTTGCAATAATTTCAATATTTTTTTTCTCTTCACATCGAAATGTATACAATTTTGTATTAAATTTTCTCATCATTCATTGACACTTAAAACTTTTACCTGCGATAATTGTGGTTCAATTATACTTTTGAAATCAAAATTGAATCAAATTGCAATGTTTCATCGAAACAACTTCCTGTAATTATTGCTCTTGCAAAGATAATTACTGGACCTTCAATAGTTTTGCCATTTGTTTCTCCAGTTTATTGCCTATTATTGTCTGTTTTTACCTTTTCATTTTACCTTTAATTGCGCACCGATGAATAAAATTTTTCTCGATTTTTTTTCTTTTTTTCCTTTTCCATTAAAAGACCTTTTTTTTGCATTCTTCAATGGGTTTAATTTAGATTAGGTGTTGAGTTTTTTTTGTTCTGATTCTTTCTGTGTTCATTGATTCTGTTAAATGAAATAAAATTAAGTCACTTCCAAGATGAAAAGAAGATAAAGATGAGAGAAGGAAAGAGATAGCAACTAAGGTTATTGAGAATCAGATTGATTGAACTTGAAGTGTTAACTGTGACTGAACCAGGAGAAGAAAGAAGAGAGAATAAATTGGCAAGATTGAGATTTGGTAAATGAGATGCCGACAATCAAGACAATTTGCTGTGTCTTTTTCATCATCATCAGCATTACTCTCACTCATTTACTCACTTGGTTCGCTTCTTTTCACTCTTTGATCAATCTTGAAGGGAGAGCAAAAAGTGAATGGTGTCGAAAGAAAAGAAAAAGAAGAATAAGATTCGTGTAAAGATCTTGAGATAGTTTGATACGAAATCCCAGGGAGCCACTTGATATCTTGAGCTATCTGGTGATATACAGTGAGGGAGTGAGCATAAAAAAGTGAAGAGAGACATAAAAAACACAGAACAAGATGAAATGAGGAACAAAAAAGAGAGAAAATTAATGCAGAGAATTAGATTCTTAGGCCTTGGAGTGTGTCTTGAGGTGTTATTAGCAAAGTGACTTTATCTACTTGCTTAGATTTACATTTTCTTGGTGTGTTTGATGAGTAACTTGCAATCACAAAAAAACAATGAAAGGCAAGAAAAGGTAAAGAGGAGGAAAATGAAGAGAAGGTGAATCGAAATGAAAACTGGACATTCAATGCAATTTCAGGCAACACTTTAGCAAACTTTACTCTTTGTTCAGATGAAAGTTACAATTTGATTTCAGGGAAAGCAATCTGTTCTTAAAAAATTATCAAACCTTTTTTTTGTATCAACAGCAATTGCAATTGCAATCAAATTTCTGCAACATTCTGTCAACTGCAAATGGAATGATTTAATTTAAAGTTGTAATCTAATAGAGTTGATGCTTCATTCGTTGGCTTTTTTCATTTTAATTGTTCATTGAAATTTCGTTTGATGAAGAATATGCCAGAGACTTGGCATAAAACTAGTATCGATTTTTTTCGCTCAAAAGATAGAAGTTTCGTTAGTTTGAAGAGCATGGATTTGGGAAAACTTTCATCTCCAATGGAATGAGTTATGAACTTTCAACAAGTATTAAGCAGTCTAAAAAATGCAACGAAAGATGGAAAAAATTTTCGAATGTTGCTCAATGTGGAGCGACTTTGAATGATCTTGAAAACTGATAGCTCTTTTAATTTCGGGTTTCGGCCTCAAAGTTTTGAATCTCGTTATTTTGAGAATTCAGATTTTACTATGCGCTTAATATCGCACTTTTTGCTCTTGGCCGACCTTTCGAGTTTTGAAACGAAGTGGCCTGCATCCTACAACTTTGAACAATAACTTTTGCAGCATTTTGATTATTTTAAAATTCAATTTTAAATACACTTGAAGAGACTTTTGCCAAGTCCGGTAACCAAGCGAGAGATTGAGTATTTTAATAAGACTTTCAGGACTAAAATTGATTTGATCTTGATAAGCACTTGAATCTACACTTTACTTAAAAAAGCAATCATTACTTCTCGGACAATTTTAGACTTGCAAGTCTCGACTTTTAGCAATTTTATAATCACTGGATGATGTTTCAATATACATAGAGATTTAACCTCAAACCTTGTTCACGAATTTTGACTGGGACCCAATTTACGAGGCAACTTTTCCTTCCTCTGATAATTAATATTAATTTTGATAAAATTTAATTTTCCCCTCAAACCTTAGTATTTGTTCATTTTAATCAATTCTTTTTGCTTGAATCAAAGTTTTCTTTTAATAAGAAAAGGTAAACTTGACATAACAATGAGGTTTAGATGATTATGATGTGATCGTGATCCTTTCACTTGAATCAAATGATTAGTCCAAGTTTATAAAAGCTGACAAGATGATGATGAAGAAGATGTTGATGATGAAAATTGATTTTGCTTCCAACAGTTCATTTTAAATAGTTGATTACGATGAACCATGACCACTTCAAGGGTAGATTTTTGATTAGTTGAGGGAGAAGAAGATGATGAAGATGAAAAAAAAAGATATTGGCGCGAGAGAGAACTGAAGAAGAAAAAAAAACAAGATTTAATAATCATGTATATGGAAAGCAGAAGAAGAACAAGAAGAAGAATAATTTTTTTCCTCATCTTCATTATACAAGGGTCAAGGTAGATGAAGATGAGAAAAAAGATAATCCACTTTAATAATAACCCAACAAGAGTTTTTTTTTGCATAAATATTATTCTTCCATCATCATCACTGTTGCTCTGAAGTTTTACCTTTTACTCAGTTCTCTTTAAACAAGGAAGATAATTCAGATTATTCTGATCATCAATTGATTATTTAAGAAGATGAATGCCCATTGTGAAGAGTTTAATTCAAAATCCAAAGTTATTCACAATTTTGTTCAATTCTGTCAATCATTATTATCAGTTTAATCTGGCCATTATTTTCTTACCTTTCATTTATCATTTTCCAGAATAATATTGAAATGTTTACAATCAAGTCCAAGTGAGCAAGTTGGAAAAGTAAACTTTTAATGTTTCAATCTTATTAATTGTTGATCAATTTGAATGTGAACAGAGCCAATGAAAAGGAATTAATAACATTAAAAGGTTGATAAAATGTGATAACTTTGAATGAACATGATAAAGTAATAATGTGAAATTGATGAAAATGGCAGAGAAGATGAAAGAAGATGAAATTTGATGAAATGCTTATTTCACCTTCATCTTGTTTCGTACTCATCATGGCTCAATTTCTTACCATCAATGAGAAACAAATTCATCATCTTCATTGATATTGTTCAACTTCTCATTTCACTTTCATCATGGTTTTGATGAAAAGTTTGAAGAGGCAAAAAAATTGGTAAAAGTCAATGATAGTTGAATGAAAAGTTTTTTTCTTCTTCTTTCTCTTTCTTCTTCAGTAATAATAATTCTGGTTGAGGTAAAGTTTGGAAAAATATTTGCTAATATCATTCGATTATAAAAATTAATTTCCATTGAATAAAAGTAAACAGATGATGATGATTAGGATGATGGAAATTGACAAGCAATCGAGAAAAGAATATTTTGTGTGAAGGAAAAAAAGATGGAAAAAGGTGACGAAAGGAGAAAATTGAAGATGTTTTTTTCTTCCTTCTTCTTCTGTTGAAATTTTGATGGAACAGAAAAAAAATGTTATTATAATCTGTGTAAAATCTGCTTCTCATGAAGATGAACATTTTGATGAGGTAAAGGAAAATGATGTTCAGGGAAAAGTGGAATGTTGGTGTTGAGGAATGTGAATTGATGGATTTTAATTATCTGCCAATTGGTTCATCAACACGATCAATCGATAAATATTCATTCTGAGCATGATAATGAGAAGGAATGAGAAGAGAGGAAAAGAAGGTTGGAAATGGAAAACAAAGAAAAAGAATTGGAATAATGAGGAAAATGATGAAGATGAAGATGGAGATGAAACAAGATGAACTAATGAAAGTGAACTAATAATGTGTATAATAATAATAAAAAAAAGCAGAATCAGGGTGAAGATGAGAATGATAATGGCGATGGTAAAAGAGTGGCAAATTTATTCAACTGTAAGAATGATAACATTGATGTTATTAAAAAGATAACACTAAATGAACGAATCAAGAACAAGTGCTGAGAGTAAAGACTCTTTATACCGAGAAAAGTATCTTGCCATGAATCGCTGGTGACAAATTATCAGAATATCATAAAATGAATATGGGCGTCTGTGTATTTATCTTTTATCTTTTTTTTACTCTTTTCTCTTTTCTCTTGTTTTGCCTTTTTTTCTCCTTTTCTTCATAACCATCTTTATCATCATCTTTTTTTTCCCACTTCCCCCTGGAATCTGAATAAATTGGCAAAATACTCTGAATATTCTTCTCTCTTCTGTCTCTTCGTTAAATGTCCTAACAGATTAATCAGAACACTTCATTTTGTATCTTTTCCTTATCTGATTAATTTTCTTCTTCTTTTCTCTCTTTCATTTATTTCTTCTTCTTCTTCTTCTTCTTTATTCTTCTTCCAATATCCGATTTCTATTCTCTTTTCTTTTTTACTCTCTTTCTTCATCCTTTAGCATCTTGTGCCTTTATCCTTCTCTAAAGCTTCATCTCACTTCGCATTTAATACTTTTAAAACTTTACATTCTCTTTCAGATTTTCCTTTTTTTCCCCCTTCTCTTTTACTTCATCCAACAAATGAACAAACAATTCAAAACTAATTTACACTGTTACCAAGGAAACATCATCCTACTTCTCCACTTTCTCCTCATCTTTTATTCCGTCTGCTTCTCCATCTTCTTGCTCTTTCTCTTCCCTGTCATCTTCTCTGGTTTTTTATTCCCCTCACTTTGAACCAGGAATCAATTTTTTGTTCAAAAAACTCCAAAAAAAACTCAACTTTCACCCTCAGCGCCCTCTATAGGGATGCTCGGCAACTAATCGAACTTTTTCATTAAAAAGTCCATCTTTTCACACGAAACTCGATTCTTTCCATTTCATCGGAAATTCCAATCTTTTTACAAAATGGGAAAATTTTTCAAGTTCAAGATCGAAAAAGTTGCCAAAAAGATGTGAAAGTTGCCAAAAAAGTTACCAATTGTGTAAAAGAATATAAATTTTGGTGAAACTCGAAAAATTTCAGAATTATTCTTGTAATTGTCTGTAACAACAAATCATTCAATGTCAACCTATTTTCAGTCATTTCAGGTTGTTCTGAAAAGTATAAAATCCATCGAATTATTGATTTTTCAATTTTAAATGTTCACTTTTCTCAGTCTGTAATGTACTTAGAAACCTTGTACTTATTTGCCCAATTAAACTATCGAGCTTGATATTGCTGTAATTTACGGTGAAATTGAACATTTGGTTGACAACTGGCGAAGTTGAAAACCTGACTTTTTGCTCACTTGCATGATCGATGACATTATAAATATCATTGAATCATTTAAAACAATTCAATCATTGCATTTGCCTTTTTTGTTTGAACGAACCCAAGAAGAAGAAGAAGAAAAAAAATGTATAAAAGTTGAAAGGGAAACTTTCATGTTAATGTCATTCTTCATTTAGCATCACTTTGGACTTCGCTTTTGTTCTCATCAAAGTGACTCTCTTTGTTAGTCCCATCACCATCCATTGTCTTTTCCCTTTCATCTTCATCCTCATCTTTTCTTCTTCTTTTCCTTTCATTATAAATCTTGTTCCATTCGAGGTCAAACAGTGATATTTTTGTGTCCATCATTTATAAATTATTTCTTCTTTCGCTTTCTAATAACTTAGCTTTTCGCCTTACAGTTGCAACTACAATGATCATCAATTTACTTTACCCTGTTTTACTGTGCGTGTTATTCATCAGGATCATGGAAATGAATGGAATAAGATTGAGTTATGAATTGATGAGATAATGAATCCAATTTGTCAATGAATCCAGGCAACGATTAGAATGGGAATAATTGAGAAGCAAAAGAAGAAGCGAGAAAAGAACAATTTTTCTCTTCATTTCTAACTAATTGTTTAACCAATCAATTAATCATCAATTAATTATTTGAAAACAAATTGATTGATTGTTGCTTGTTGGTGAAAAGTTCAATTTACATTGAACACGACATTAAATGTTGATCACTAAATAACGAGCTTAGAGATTAAAGGAAAATCCTTATTCATGATTAAAAGGATTGATTGACTGGATTAATTAAACATTGTGATTAACATGTGGTTAACTTAGTAACCTGTGAAAGGAGATTTACAACCAACTTTTCATGTAACCTTTCTTGTGATTCCCTTGATGAGCATGAAAAATCTGTTAGATTAATGAGTTACTCTTTTCACATTTAATTAGCCAACGCCATTAGTGTAATCACCTTATAATTGCATTCATTGAGTTGAACCATTGAACAAGACAAAATGAAGAAAGATGATCCAGAGAGAGAGAGAGAGAGAGATTAAGTGAGACACTTTCATCGATTCTCGATTAATCGTTGTTGCTCTTGTGAATGATGATGATGATGTTAACAGATAAAACTAACAAAGAGTGTCCATAACAAGAAGATAAAGATCCAGTTGGATTGACAAATCATTTTATCTTCAAGATGATATTAAGGCGTCTTCAATGTCTTACATTTCACCCTTCATCACTCTCATTGTGGTTTTATTGGTTTACCCAGTAAAAGTAAAAGTACACTTTGCAAGATAAATTTGTGTCCAACAATGTGCTCCAACCAAAGGACATCAATAACAAGAGCAACACTAAACGGATCCAACAGAAAAGGTTTTTTATCCAAAATGCGCAATTTGCCCAAAGGTTTAAACTAGAAAATGCAAAAATGTAAAAAATGGCAAAATTGATGAAACATTATCTAATGTCAACATTCAATTATTGTTTCTGTGCTCGCATCTCGTTTCGAAATGAAAATGAATCATTTTTTTTCTGTAAACATAATGATGGGTTTGAACGTGTTGACAAACAACGGCAACGTGTCAAGTAACCCGTGTTTGTGTTGATTTTTTCTTTCTTTTTTTTCTTTTTAAAATTTTTTCTCTTTTCCCTTTGTAAGGTGTGACCATTCATCATGGGATGAAAAATGATTTATCACAGTTTTCTTCGCACCTTTTGCTTTGCTCAAAGTTGCAGGAAGAAGAAGCAAAGTTAAACCTTGATCCTCCTCCTACCAGGTAAGGGTCAAAGTAAGAAGGTGAACCGCAGTCTTCCTTGTAACTGTATTTCTGATTTCTCTTCTTCTCCTCGTCATCTTTAAAGGTGATCAAAGGTGGAAAAAGGAAAAGTCAAAATTGGCCAAAAAATTGAAGGTGGCTTTTTAGCGCCTTCAACTTGCTCCGGAAAAGGTTGCTTGGCTTTGTTGATCTTTTTGATTCTCTAGTCTTGTTAAGAGAGGGAAAAAAAGCTAAACAGTGAAACAAAAACCTTAAAGGAACCTCAAAAAGGAGTGTTAAAATGTTTACCCTGAAGGCAACTGTGTAAATAAGTGATGCCAGATGGAAATTGAATACTCGTCTTCATCTGATTAGGAAAAGAAGAAGAGAGAGAAAAGTGAAAATGATGAGTTTAAGTTTGTGGTCAGTTTATTGAAATTTTGTTTGGTAAACAATCAAATTCTCGAATTTCATTTTCCGCTCTCTTCACCTTTAACATTTGCGAATCTCAATTTCACCTTTTCTTCCTCATTCAATATTTTACTTTCACTATTAAAGGTCAATTTTGCAGCACTTTAGACTCAAGATTTTATGCAAATGAAAAAATTTTCTGCTCAGAATCGAATTCAACCTTTTCGAGTTTCCGATAAACTCAATTTGCTCAACCCTCTTTTCCGATCTTCATTCATTAAAATCGGTAAATCAAAGTTGCTTTCGATCGAAATTTCAATTCGAATCACTCTTTTCACTTTTCTGTTGATTTTGAAAAATCATTGAACGAATTTGCAAATTCATTTTTTTCTGTTTCATCGCTTTTGATTATTACAATTTCAAGTCCAGAAAATTTTTAGACTGAAATTTCTGTCGATCTTAGACTTTTTTTGCGATTCAAGTTTTGACTAAATTTAATTGTGAATGAAGGTGACATTCAAAAATCTGGTTTTCTTCATCAAACTCTTCACCGTTGAAAAGTTGCAAGCAATTGATGGAAACCTGAAATTTAACATGGAATCAATTCTGTTTATTTATTGCATTATTGGTGTCAAAATTTTTCTCCCTTTTTCCACCTTCTTCTCACCCAGTTGGAATGTGAAAAAAAACGAAAAAGACAAAAGTCTTTTTTTTACCCACCAAGGTTGATATAAATATTGACGATAAAAAGTAGAGAAAAAAAAAGTTTCCATATTTTATCCATCATCGACTGAGCATCATGTTTATCATCAAAGGCAATTACATATAATAAAGAGAGAGAGAGAGAAGCGGGTTAAAAATTGAAATTTGTTTTTGCCCATTAAAATGAAATTGAAATGATATTGATGCAAAATTGGTTGGCGGATTAGTAATTGATGAGGATAAAAGGTTCAACTGTTTAAAAAGTGAATACCATGAAAAGATATTAAAGTAGCAAGAATAAGAAAAAGATGAGAGAGAAAAATGAAGAGATGGAATGGGGGTGGTGGGAGGGAAGCGAAGAGTTTTTTCATTATAAAACGATGAACATGATAAAGGAAAGATGAACACGATGAAGAAAAATATCAAGGGAATGAGGATAAATTTTTATCTTTTCCACATTATCTAGACTGGATGAGGAAAAAATTTTAAGGATTGATGAAGCTTAAAAAAAGTGAAGGAGGAGGACCCATTAGCGGCAAGATAATTGTGTTAACCAATCACGATGTGAACATGGGAATGAAAAGGGAATGATGATAATGATGAAGAAAGAGAGAGAAGAAGAAGAAGAAAGAAGCGAAAGATTAAGGTTGCAAGGTGATGGAGAGATGTTGTTATGGACACTCACATCAATTCGCGTAACTAAACATTTTCAAATTTTTTACCAAATTCTCCTTCTTCTCTCTTCCACCCTCATCTTCACCCTAACAATCCTCATCCTCATCTTACCTTCTCCCTTCGACTCGCACAGGGCATGCTTTGGGTCCTTTTTTGCTTTTTTTAATCTCTTAAAATCGATAATTTCTTTGCCTTATTTTTAGTTTTTTTTCAGTTTTCTTCTTCTTCTCCTCTTTTCCCTTCATCTTGCAACTCCTTTCCTCCCTCACCCTGCCTCTTGCCACCCTTAATTTGCTACTTCAAAATGATGAGAAAAAAAGTCAGAGAAGAGAGAGAAAAATGGGAGCAAAAAGATATTGAAAAGGAACCAAATGATCCGCCATTTTTTTACAAATTGAAAAGGCAAACCTTTCTCTTCTTTACTTTTAACTTTTCTTGTTTCTCTTCATCACTGAGCAAGTGGACATTGTACATCTTATTATTTTTTTTTTCTGTTCAGTAAAAGTCTTCTTGCAACTGAAACTAATATCAACACCATTAGATGATTCTTTTCCCTCAATTCAGGCTTTCCCTTTGCTCTTTGAGTTTAAGAAATGAAATGATGAAGAAAGAAAAAAAGTTTTTAGTTGAACAAATAATTTAACTTTTTTTCCTCTTTCTCTTCTGTCTCTTACCCAAAGAAAAAAAAACATGAACACAACATCCAAATAACCCATTAATAAACTTGGATTGTTAAACGGAAATGGTGAAGAGTAACAGATTGAATCTTGTTTCAGTTATCATTATTGTCATTATTTTTTCATCATTCCTCATCATTATCATCATCTTCAACAAAATGACTGTTAAAAGAGAGAAAAATTTGTCACCAAAAAAGAAGTTGAAAGAAAGGTCAAAAATTAAAGTTACTTTTCGAGTTTTTTTTTGCTTCTTTTTAGAAATTTTTTCTTTCGCCATTTTTTTGCTTGATAATCCAATGATTACATTGAACTTGAATATTTTCCTGTTGATAATCTCATTGATGTGTTTACCTGAAGTGAGTCACGAGTATTTTTACTCATTTAATCATTGAGGTTCACTTATCTTCACCTTTTGCTGTCTTAATTATTACCTTTTTGATTTACTCACAATATTGAAACGAGTCAACTTTAGCAAAAAGTCATTTCAACTAATCATTGAAAGCTCATTAAAAAGGTGAAATTGAGCGCAAAATGAATGAAAAAAAATGTTTCCTTTCATAATAACACAATACTTAACCAGATTAATAAGATTATGTAAAGTGACGTTTGAAGCAATCTTTGAACAGAATTAAAAGTTGAATTGTTTTTTTTCTCGATTTCAATCTTTTCCATGATTGACTTGTGCTAATAGTTTTGCAATGAATTTCACACTGCCAATGATAATCATGATAATATTATGAGGTTGACTTTCAATGTTATCTCATCTGATTGACATGGAAATGTTAATCAGTAGAAATGAAAATGAGCTTAAAATCTTTACTTCTTTTCACTCATCATTTTTCCTCAATGGCCAACCAAAGATGAACCTCGTCCATGAGCCGTTGATTCAACATTTGCATTTGCTCAGAACCTTTCAATCAAATTAATCTTGACGAGTCAATCAATTAAAAAAATGGAAATTTTCTTTTCTCTATTCACTTTACTCTTCATTCCGCAATCAAAGTGACCTTAAAGGGTTACTTTGAAGGAATAAAAGAGTCGAAAATGATTCAAGTTACAATTCAATTAAAGGTCAATAAAGTTGATTTCACTTTGCGAAGTTAAACTGTTCTTCCAAAGGCATAAAATGTTGAATTTACCTTCCACAGGTAACATGGTAATTAACGAGACGCCATCTATATCCTTGAGAAAGTGAACTTTATGTTCATGATTAAGTTTTTTTTTTCTTCTTTTTCGCTTTTTCTCTTTATTCTTGCAATCAAAAGTTAACCAATTTCACCAACCTAAACCAACAATTACACTTAATTATACACTTACCTGTCTAAAAAGGCATTTCTTTGTCTCTCTTCATTTCTCTTGCTTTTACTTTCTTTCTCTCTGTTTTGGCCCAATATTTATACCTATCACTGTAATTTTATTTGTTTTCACCATTTCAAAGACTTTTATCATTATTCACTTTCAGAATTAATAGTTACTATTAACTCGCAAGTGAAACCTAAAAAAGGTACCAGAAAAAAAAACCAAATTATACTGATTCAATGTTAATTGTTGACTTGAAAGTTTCACTTTTCTCTCTTTGCTATTCATTCAATTATCAATATTTTGTCCTGAACTTTCATCTTTTCTCTTCTTCCAATCGTGCATGAGCTTCGAGACTCTTGACCTTTACAATGGTCGAGTTTGATGAGAATTAAAGGTTAGATGAACACGGCTGTTGCTCCTCTGAATACAGGGATGAACGGTTGGGTCAGTCAATCAAATTTTGTGCTAATTATTGGTTAAACTTAATTTTACTAAAAACTCTGTTTAAACGTATTATTGGGATAAATAGGCATTTTTGTGTTGCTTATTAAAGTTTGCAAAATTCAAGTTTACCTTTGATTTTACCTTTATAACTGGCTTTTTGTTTTTCACGTTTTTGTTTTGCTGTTGTTTCGAGCTTTGAAAAGGGCATTTTTGTTCCGTTTTCAGTGTTGGTCTTTTCTGGTTACTCTATGGACATATGGAGATGGTAAAGTGAGATGACCATTGTTTAACCCAAAAAGGTGTTTGCTCTTGTTGCTGGTTAATCCATTTTTGTGGTTTTGCGGTTTTACTTTTTTTTCTGGTTAAAAACAACAATTGTTTACACTTATTGTTGGGGCCTGAAATTGGTCAGAGTGAACCAGAGTGAGAAGATGATTATTATGATGACCGACTAGAGGCTTGTTCAATGTTAATATCATGTTTTTCGGTTGATCTTAATCAGCCCTTCGGGTTTAGAATAATTTTTGTCTTCAATAGTTTTTTTGTGGGTTTGCCTTGTTTCATAATTGTACATGAAAGTGAACTCTTTTCTTGTTACTTGTGACTGTGAACATGGAAATGTTTATGTTAACTGATGATGGATTTTGATGGATGAGAGAAGAGAAAGAGTAGAAAGAAAGAGCAAAGTTGAAAGGAAGAGTACAGTGTGATGAAGAAAAGGGGTGATTTAAAGTTGGAGAAAGGTTGTAGGTTAAATGACGATGAAAGTTGAACAGAAATTAGATTAAACGGCTTCTTTTCATCAATAAAATTGAGTTGTGCTAAATTGAGATTAAATCTCTTTGTAAGAAATGTTTCAATATCAATCAATTCGTTGTCACAATAATAATGCAAAATGAATGCAAGATAATGTAACGTTTAATACTGAATCAACTGACTGTAAAAAAGACATCACAGTTGACCCCTTTTACAGCCAAACAATTTAAAACACTTGATCTATGACGCATTAAGTCTGCTTTATCTTCAACCAATCATCGAAAATCATCATTTCTCTTACAATGCAAAATAACCCGATGACGACTTCCAAAAGACACATCTTCATTTTCGGAAAGTTTGACTCGTCCTATTGAACCAATGAGTCTCCAATCTCAATACGGTTTTGAACTTATCTAGCTTACAAATTAGATAAGACAAGACTTTACTGTTTGTCATTGTTTGAACGATAAAACCAGTAGTTGTCTTTACTTAGGTAGACGAACAAACGTATGCCATCAGCATATGCTGAAGACTTGACCAGGTACCAATAGAATTGAAAAAGTGGCAAAAATTCACTTTTTGGTGACGATATCACTCAATATCGATATCGGGGTTTCATTTAAGTAATCGAAATATTTCTTCGAATTAACGAGAAACACACTTTTAGAAACCGTCTCAATCTTGGGCTTTGAGCTTATGGTGCAACTAGGCAAAGCAAAAGGTGACCAACCCTTTCTTATTACCGACCAAAAGTGAATAATCGTATTTCGAATTTGAAAATAGCTGATAGCAAAAGGGCAACGAATCGACCAATAATGACTGTTGGCATCTACTCTCTGCACTTCGATTGTTTAAGATGCGATTTGGGAGACAGGAGAAACGCAAATCTCATGATTACATTGAAAAATCAGTCACAAAATTTTCATCCATAATTAACATCAACTGCTGCCATCTATATTTAATTGCAAGCATTTGCTAGTTTCTTCATTTCAATTGATCAACATTTGAAAACTAAATTTAAACTTGATTGAAGTTGATTAATTACATGTTTACCAATTTCAATTGAAACATTTTCCCCTGTCAAATAAAGTTGAAGTTGATTTCATTTTTTCCTTGACTCTCTTTGAATTCTGGTAACAATGATTAATTTGATAATACCTTTACTTGAAAACCATTTGATGTAATCTTTAATCATTAACTTTGATAACAATTATAATCAAATTGAATAATTTGTCTGTAAAATTTTAAATGATATTAATTTGTAATAAAGAATGGCCAAAGAAAGAAAGTAAAACGAGTAAACAAAGTTAATTGTAATCATCAAATGATTTGGACAAACATTTTGAGCAAAGATTTTCACGATTTTTCAATCAAATTATATTTATCATCATCAATTGAAATTCAACCTAATTGGCGAAAAAAAGAGAAACCTTAATGATAATTACATGATTTATAATAAGAATAGGAATGAAGATGGTGAAGATAAATAATGGCTGAAAAGAAAAGATGAAAGTAGTTAACACACCTAGCAATACAATGAGCATGATGAGTCTAATTGGTAAAACAAGAAGAAAAGGAAATTAAATTTCAAAGTAAGATGATCAAGATTAACAGGGAATCAAATAATTACAATAATAATCAAATCAATTGAGAAGTATGTTAATAATTAGAGTAGCGAGAGTTGGGCGAATTCAAGATTTGCTCTTTTTTTTCCTCAATTAAATGTTACTTTACCAACTCAATCAACAAATGACAGGTTTTCTTGAGCTTCACACTGTTTCTGAAGAGAAATGTATTTAACTCAACAATCAACTTAATCATCATTTGGCCATTGTAAGATTCACATTGCAGTCACACACACCTTAATTTTGTTCAACTCAATGTAATCAATTAAATGTTTATTTCAATATTTTGGTTCAATATTGCAAATGGTGAGACTCTGGTTGAAGAAGAGGGGAGGAAAAAGTTGCTAATCAACATGTAAATGAACTTTTCAAGGTTATCATTTGATTGGTAAAGTTCATTAAAAATGAAAGGTTTGGTAAATAAAGAGAAGAGAAAAGTATTTTTTTTTTTAATTCTATTAATGTGCATAATAATTATTGCAATGAATGTTGAGGTGAACAAGTTTTTACCCTGAGCTGACGAGTAAACATTGTTATTTAAAAGAGATTAAATTGTGCTCTTCAAGTTTCACTGATTTGTGTAGGTGTTCATTTGATTAACTAAATACTCTGATTGAAACCTTTTCATTTTTGCTGTTTATATCACAATTAATAGACTTTGCTTCATCTTCGCGATGAGCTTCAATAATGTTGAAATAGTTTCATAATAAATGTCAAAATTGAGTGAAAGGTATAAAGAGGTAAATAGACTGAACCATGTGTTAGCGATCATCAGGTTTTGCAGGGTTGACATTTGTCGCTCATTTGGCTGATGGAATCACGTGGAAATTAATATCATGAATAATCATTGCCTTCTGATTGGTTAATTAGAACTTTTTTTTTTCTTTCACTTTTTTTCTCCGTTAAATATCTCCATCATGACATGGAGGTTCATTATTGCACAATTGGTTTCAATATCTTGAACAATTTACCAGAAAATGGAGCAAGAGTTTGTGTCTTCAAAACATTTGGTTCAAGCAGTGGGTTTGCGTCATTTCGATTGAATCACATTGATCACTTTGATCAAGTCGATTGGATTCATGGCATTTTTCTCGATTGATAGGGCAAATCAGTTTCTTGAGTAAACAATTGACTTTTGAATCGAAAAGCGATCTGCACAAAGTCGACTTGTTTTCATTGTTATTAATATTTGCAGATTTGAAGCAGCTTTATCGACTACCATTGGCATCATTTGATTTTATCCTAATAAACGCTATTGGATAACGGATTTGTTTTCATCTTAAATCCTAACAGTTTTTGTTGATTTGTTGTCGGTCAGTTAATGTCAATCAATCATTCAAGGTGAATCAAAAGAAGCTCAATGATATCACGAAAATTTCCTCCTTTTCCCATTTTCTCTCTTCTAATTGAATCCTCATCCACAAGACACATTTATCTTTTGCTCTTTATGTATCAAATCGCCACTTGTTCCTTTGCCATGGTCATTAGGTCAGTTAATATCTGGTTAGCAACATTAACATTACTCTTCCTTTTTCTCTCCCTATTCTTGGGCCATTCAAGTTGACCAAAAGACACTTGAGCAAATTTAAAGGTCACACCGTTGACCATTCAATATCAAACAACAACACAATTGGACCCACCAAAGTGGATAAGCAAAAAACTTTTAAATCATTTCCATCATTTCCATCGATATTGCTAATTAAACGAGAAAAGCAAAAATGAAAGAATCAAAGCTTCTCTTCATTCGGTTCATTGATCAAGCAAAAAACAATGACGATTGAGCTTGAAAACAAGATGATAAATATGATGAACAAGAGAATGATAATGACAACAATAATGGAATCGGATGTTGATAATGTTTCGCGTTATTATCGTTATTCTTGTATTGTTGTGTTAGTTAAGATGATAAGTGATTAGGTTGATAACCTGAATAATTATAGTAAATTGTTGAGCCAATTGTTGATTCTTATTACCATCAATAAAAAAAAAAGAAACAGACAACGAAAGGCAAGTGTAAATGTTCAAGGTTAATAGATGATTGAAGTTACAGAAACAAACGAAACTAGCCAAAAAGAGTTTGTTTTCAGGTTGAAAAATGAAATAAAAAGCAAAGTGCGCACAAAATTATCCCATAAAGGTAAAGGTAAAAGTGGAGAAGACACGCAACAACAACTAATCATTATTTACCATTAATAACAATCATAATGATAATCTTTAATTTTCCCTCTCGCCTTTACTTTCTAATCTGGTAAAAGTTGAATTTTCAAAGGAACGAGAAAAGGCAAAAAATTACATCGAAACTCAAGTGTATCAAAAATATCATTGAAAGTTAATAGTAGAGTGAATAAAGTGCAATAAAGGTTAAACTACAAATTAATAAGCCAAGAATAATGAAGAGAAGCTCATTTAATCTGTTTACTTGCATCTCAATCATGTTTACCATTAATTGATCGATGTAATCAAGAGTTGAACCAATTCTGCAAAGCAGATTATACGCTAATTTTACCTTCGTTTGTGTTTTTGCAAAATAGCTTTTTATTATCAACATTAAAAGCTTTCATTTAATGGCCTTTTTTCCCCTGCGTTCCGTTCATCATTCAATTAATGCATTTATATTATTAACATTGGCTTATCAAATTATCATCAAAGAGCAACGTTAATAGTGATAATTGGTAAAAAGGATTTTCCTTTTTTCTCTTCTTCTTCTTCTTCTTTTTTCACTTTTCAGTCGATACTGATTATCAAGTGTCTTTACCTGTTTGATGGTTTAATCTGTTATTAAAGTCTCATGACCTTTTTCAGACACTTTTTTTTTCTACTTTTCAGTTTTTCATTTTGTTGAGAAAAAGGTAATTAGAATTATATTTCTTGGATTTTTTTTTCTCTTCTTCTTCTCTTTTTCTCCGTTTGCTTGGTAAAAGGTAATCAAATCTAAATTAAGGTAGGATGATGATCAATGCCCAACCCAATGGATCGTGATGATAAAAATGAATAAATCAGTCACCAAGTTTAATTTACAGGTAAAAAAGTGAAACTGGATTTAATTAGTTAAATCAAGTTGGTAATGAAGAAGAAGAAAAAACTGTAAAAGTATCACTTATTATTTGTCCTTCACCATGAAATATCAGATTTCAATGGTTGAAGGTTTGCTAGTTGTTTGATTTGTTCCTGTGCTGCCCTTCATCAATTTGTCTCAATCTTGGTTAATGATTAATTAGGATTACCTTTTACCGGTTTCTTCGCGTTGCATAAATTTATTATGGTGACTAGTTTTTTGGGAGTTTTTCAAATTCACTTGGATATTAATTAGCTAATCATGCAACTATTTTAATGGTTCAACTTTGAGGTAAAAACAAATGACAATCTATTAGTGAAATTGAGCTAAAAGTTCATACCAAGATAACGAAAAATGGTTCTGATTAATCGATAATTCTTATGATTCATGATTCCTTTTTAACCGTCAATCTTATCAACTAATCAGGCTCTTAGTCTGACAGTAAAGCTCAAAGAACTGTAAAGTTCCATGATGAGTTTCATTATCAAGTTTTCTATTAGTTTTTGCAACATTTTAGGAAATGTATGGACAAAAGGCCGATAAACAAAACTCTTGTGACAGCTCGTGAAGTCTCTATCTGCGAAACGGATTCTTTCAGGATTATTATCTAAGAAACTATCAGAGATCACGAAGTATTTCGCTCTTTTTTTGATCGTGAAAGCTGAAGATTTTTCGCTTCGAAAATTTGCTTTAATTTGAAAAGGCTCAGTAATTTTCAAAACCATGATTTATTGCAAAGATCAGTGAAGGAAAAAAATGAACTAAATTTTCGGGTCAGTTCTACCCTTCGACTGTCCTAGGTTAAACGTGAATTACAAAGATAAACTAAACTTCATTTCTTTAATCACGACGAATAGAAATAAAGATTCGAAATGCGCATGAAAGGATGAGCATCGATTCAGAAGATTTTGCATCGCAAAATGAACGCTCTTCACTGGCTAGAACTAAACAATGACAGTAGAGTGATTAAAGCTAAACGAGTGACCGATATTCACAGATCGAAACCAATGAAAGTTCGCAAAAGAGACAATCCTTGAAGCCTTAAATCCTCCTTTGATGAAACACAAAGTCGAAGCTATCAATTTGATGAATTCAATTACAAAGTCAACTAATAAAGTGAATGAAGTAATAAAAATGATTAAATTACTTGACTATCAACGCCATCTCACGCCATTTAATTGTTCTATTAGTCTTAATGAAAATTCAACATTTTTTGTCGAAAAAGTTTTCTTCATTCCAGTTTCAGCGTTAAATAATAATCGATCACAATTAAGCAACAACCACACACAATTAATCATCTAATTATCATTTCAAGAAATGGTAAACTTTCCAATAAATCGTAATACAATGTTAAATGGGATAAAAATAGTGCGCCAAAAGGGATGAGAAGAAGAAGAAGAAAAAACAATTTTAATTGCAATAGTAATTAAATAGTTGCAGAGAGAGAGAGAGAGTATAAGTTTCTAGCAAACCTAATAATATAATCGGTATTTCATGTTAAATTGGTTCAACATAATTATCTTGTTTTCCCTTTGCAATACTATTAATTAGACAGAACTCTTGGTGATTAGTAATTCAGTTTGCAGGTTTTAATTGTGTTAAATGTTTTGTTTTTAAATTTCGTAGCAAAAATGATGATGAAGATGAAAGGGAGAAGTTGGAAAGAGAGAAAAGATGAAAACCTGAAATGAAAGGTAAGAATAAGAAGCAAAGAAGTAAAGGTTCAATTAGATTGTTTAGCAATGGAAATTAATTATAGCTAATTACAGATAATTATCGAACCTCTTCATCTAAGGTAAAAGGTAATGAAGAAGCAAACAAAAAGGGCAACTTTTGTGTCTTCAGTTTTTTTTTCTTTGCTAATAACTTTTACTATCCATTGAAGTGTTCGTGAGAAGAGCAACTAATTTATCCCCATTGAAAGATCGATTAGTCCAGGGTGTTGTCCAGCCTCACCATCATCTTCATCATCTTTATCGTGATTCATCTTGTTCAGTTAATCTTTTCCACTTTTCACCAAAGAAATGCCTTTTTTTATTCATTCCGATTAACATATATTTTCCTCTTTACTCAGTAATTATAAAATTTGCTTTCTTTAGTTAATCATTCATCAGGCCATTGATACTCGATTCAAGTTTATCACAATTATAATCATTTTAATTGCAGATAATTACAACGTGAAGGTTGAAATTGCAATTAATTTGTTTTGTGTTTGACGATCAACTAGACTTTTGCTTTTAATCGCATTTAGAGTCGGGTTTTATGCTAATTTAAATTGTTCATTAATACTGTGTTTGGTTGCTGATTGTGTGCTAATTGTTGACTGAACATTGATTTACATTTGTAATTGCAGTTACAAGTTTAGTTTTATGTTAAACTGTATTCCTTCCCATTAAGTGTAATTTAATTGTAAGACGATCAAATTGATTAGCTGAATGAGGCTCAAAGAGGCAATAGCTATGTTGGTAAGTCTCTTTATGTGCAATTACTGCAACTTTTCTTTATTTCTCTCGCTAATTATCTTCATCAATTTTAATCTATTATAATTCATCCTACACAATTGATTGTTAGCCCACAATTTACAATTTTAGATGAGCTTCATTTGTTGCCTTCATTTGAAATTTTGCTGCCAAACGCGTTTGGCTCAATGAGATCGATGTCTTGCTTTTAGTCTCTCTATTCAAGTGTATCCTTGTTGCCGTTAAATTGGCATGTTAATCAGTTTTTACATTGAGCAGTTGATTCCGCAGGTCAAAGTTTATTTATTTTAGAGTAAAAACTAAATTTAGTAGAATCAAAGCGATACAATTAAGACATAAAAAACAAAGACAAATTATAATAGGTGAGTAGATTGATGCATGATGAATGCGAGATAGATTGATGAAAATAAACAGGCTTTGAGGAAAAGTTAGTGAAACATTTATAATTATCTTGCTTAGCGATAAAAGCTGCAAATTTGGTTATTGGTAAAGTACACAATAGTATACGACATGTAGCGAGATGCATTTTGAATGAATGAAGAAGGAGTTTTACATATGCAAAATTGAGTAGATGACAGCATTATGATTCTCGTGATCTTTGGATATAAGTACAGTTGCTATTAATTCTTATTTATTTCATTGCAGTTCATTTAAACCGAATTCTCTTTAATCATGTTTTAGTTAGTAATTTATGTGTTTTTTGTTTTCCAAAATTAATGCTTTGCGCTGGGCTTTTAAAGTAACTGGAAAGCGCAGTGCAGGCAAGGGGCAAACTTAAGTCGTTGCTTTTTGATCAGCATCCAGTTGACCGAGGACACCGTTGCAATTCGCACTTATATTATGTAAAACTTTAAATGATTACTTTCTTTTAGAACTGATTCTGCAGAAATGATTCTAGACTCATTTGAATTGTCTGCATCTTGGAATCTCGTGAGTATTGCTTGCAGAAGTATTCAACGAATTAAAGAAGATTAGCGAAACTCATTAATAAAGCGCAATATTAGTCCATGGACTGCGCCTTTTGGTAATAGTTGGATAGATGTTCTTTATAATATCATTTGATTGAAACGAAACTCACGGTTTTGAGTTTTTGTATATATCTTGCAGCTTTGCATTGGATAGAACAGAAAGACCATTTTTTGATTGAAAAATTTTGAATAAAATCTGAATAGCAGGAAGAAAAGTGTCTCATGATGAAAGACAGTATAAATATGGAGCTTTCTACAATCCATATTTTCACAAGCAAATAATGAATATGGATAAGTGGAAAGGATTTTTTATCAGTAAACCCTGGTAAGTTGACATGCAGTTGACCAAAGACAACATTAGCTGTAAATAATGCAATTTTGGCTTATGTTTATTCGCCTTTCCTTGATATTATAACTGTATTAGCATAACTCCAGTAGTTGGGTGTTTTTCACCTAATAATCATTGTTTTTTACTCCTTGTATGAGATGAACAGCCAATAAAGGAGAAAAAGTATAAATCTTAACGCAAACGAACCACTTGAACATTATTATGACCACTCGAATCAATCAAAGGTTCGATTCGTTGCATATTAACCACATATTAGTGTAAGTTAACCAATTCCTTAAATCTTAATTTTCGCTCGAAAATGTAATTTTCTTCAAATTATAGTTAAATGTTTTCTCGATAAACGTTTGATTTCATTGAAAATCAACTGTTTTTGAATTATCATGAAAAGTTGAACCTTTCATCATTTTCTTGAATTGCGAGGAAAGGAAAGTGAAATATGTAAAACGATGAAAGCATCTTTAGTTGTTGTACTCCAACAGAGTGGAGTGATTAAGCATGATAATAAAGAGTAAAAGATGTTGAACTGAGAAGGCAGATGAAGATAAAATAATAAGTTGCTTGGAAGGTGAAGAATGGTTATGACTTTTATTGTAGCAACTATTATAATGATAAGATGTTATTAACGTGAAAAGGATAGATTCATAAGTTAATGATTATAATATCAAGATTATGTTGATGATGAGCGAGCTGATGAGAAGGATGGAGATGTTGAGATGTGAAACAGTTTTGTTTGAAGGAAAGTGAGGAGAAAAATGTTTGTTTGCAGAATTTTTAATGTTCAATGTTGGAAATGAAGTTTTTTTTTCAGAGAATAATGATGATGAAGAAAGAGAAATATACTTTTCTCTTCCTTTTCACTTAAATAGAGTTTACAAAAGAATGATTAAGAGAGAAGAGAAGAAGAAAATGGAAAGATGAAGAGTAAAGAGAAAGAGAAGAAAATGATGAAAATAAAGAGAAGTAAATCATTAATCATTTTGGCTTCTCGAATTAAACATTCTGGATAGTCTTTTGAAACCACTATTTTTCAATTAACTGATCCAATCTGAAATATCAGTGTTGAGTTATTATCATTATTGGATAGGAAAAGAGCAAACAAACTCATAATAATAATGGATAAAAAAATAATAACATTAATGATACTTTTTTTGCTCAGCAAATGTATACTTAGCTGAAAGATTAAAATGCATTTTTTCACAGGCAAACTCTGTTCCTCGTCCATTTGTAATGACTTTTGCTTGACAATAAGCTGATTGTTGCAGTCAAATTGAGTTGTTTGTTGTCATTTCAAAGTGTTGATCGACTTTGCGCTCTTCCAACCCATTATTATATTATATTAATAATATCATTTTTCAACACTTTCCTCGAGACAAATTTGTTGGATAATTTAATAATTAATTGATGGTCAAATGGTTGAAGAAGTACATAATGGAAGGAAAGTAAGGCAAACAAATGCTAATGAGTTTAGGTTGGACGGAAACTTTTGACGTCACTTTTGCTGAAAAATCGATGGATTTTGAATGTTCTTTCGAGTAAAGTGATTTACAAAATATTCTGATCATTTCGTCACTAAATGATGTTATACAAGGGATGTGCTGATTCAGCCTTTTGGCTTCTGGTTTCATTTGTTTTGTTTGCTCAGTTTATCGGAATGAACAATTAAAATGTAACCTTTTGAAGTACTGTCTACGTTTGAGTCAGTTTCTGAATTAGCTTCAGTTATTGCTTTTGCTATTAAAAGCTTGCTAACTTTACAATGTAGCTGATCAGCTCTGAAAGATGTTTTCTTGGATAATGCTGCGTTTCTGTGGATGTTTAGAGACGTTATTTAATGCAATTTGATTGCAATCAAAGAACTGGTGTGCTATTAACCATTTATCAAACTGAATTGAGCCATTGAATTTAGTCGCATCGTTTTGACATGAGAATCGACATTTCTTAAGTAAGTTTGCAAAGAAACTAACAGACACGATGAATGGATTTCGTTGATGGATGAAGAGCTCTTGTATATTGCATTTCAGATCAGGGAAATTTTTAATTTTATTTTGATACATTCAGCAATAAGACTCAGGCAAAAAAGACTTAACGATAACTAAGATTCATAGAATGCTAGAAGCAAGTGGCAACCAGTGAGTGAATACTCGAAACGATTGAAATAAAGATCTAGCAATTGCTATTTGCAGGACTTTTGGCTCAATTTTGATTCAATCTCCAGTTGCACGATTGCTGAAAACTTTTGCTAACCCTTTACCTAGATCTCTCCGAGCTATATTTTCTTAGCATATTTTCACCGCCCATTGCATTCGAAACAATTTCATAGAAAAAGTCAAATAGCCTTCATTAACTGTATCAATTGATATTTACTTTGCAATTTAACCTAACAGATTTAGACTGAGAATATTAATATTTTGTTGTATTTCAAGTAGTTTTACACATTCTCACTTGTGCCATAAATAAAGTAGAATCCAAGCAAATAAACTGAATTTGTTTGAACTTAAAAGCCATGATTTCTGCATGAAAAATACTCAAAGAAATGTTTGTTCTGCTTGCAAAATTTCAATAATTTCCACTTCTTTTGCCACACCAATACACAGAGCCAAATATATCAAAATAAAAGTTATAAGAGTCGCTACTGTATCATCTCGTCTGCATTTCTCGCTTATATTATTGAGCCATTTGCAATACTTTGTAATTAACCAAATATGCCTATTGTCTCATTAAAACGAATGAATGTCAATTGAGAAGCAAGAAGTCAAACTAAAAGAAACTCGAATGGTGATTAAATTCAAAAACTGACCATTATTGTTTGGTTTCATTGCGATATCAGCATCTAAGCTGAGGTTAAGTTGAACAGGAAATACTATGAGCTAATAAATTTTAATACAGTAGCGGTACATTAATCTGATAGTTGATCAATTGAGTGATTAGCCTTACAATTATATTTTGGTAAATATATTTATTAATAATCAACAACCTTAACTCAAATGAAATCAAAAATCAGTATGGTGACCATCAGCCTGAAAGCATGATTGGATTAGGCATTGAATCAACAAATGAAGTCAACAATCAGAATTAATTTCATCCTAAAGTTGATTTAATTCACTGATAAACTTTGATTTATTTTTGCTAAAAGTTTGATGTAATCTTTTTTCTTAATTGCCCACAAGTCTTCAATGCAATTCAGGTCCAGGCTATTGGCATGCCACTTCAAAAACCTTGATTCTTCGAAAAACTCGTTCTCTCGGCAACATGAGAAGTAGCATTATCTTGCTGAAAGGCAAAATGATCAGTGTAAACGTTCCAATGGTAAGAATCATGTATTCATGCAAAGTATGTAATGTATTCAATGTAAGTTTCAGAGATCACCGTTTGTTCGCCAATTTTAAGAATAGATTTGCTACTTCCGCTTATTGCTCTCTCATATCAAAACTTTTTTTGGAAACTTTTTCGTTCCGTTGAAAAGTATTGTTTGACGATGGTTGAAATAAATTTATAATATTATATAATAAATTTTTCCAAGTTCTGTAGTTCAATAGTTCGGTCGGAAACTCCAGCGCAACTTAAATTCATCTGACAAATTCATTGACCGCTACTGTTATCAACATCATGATAGTCGAGTTAAACATTATTCTTCATCTCCATTTTTATGCTGGTAAATGAATATTCATCAGCATATCTTTACCCGACCAACCAAATGACCCATGTAGTTAGAATTTTTCCTCATCTTTTTCATTCTTTCAATCAATTGTTACCTATCATTTTCGTTTACCTTTTGAAAGAGAATCACGAATTGAGAAGATTATTAGTCATCATTTCAACGTGATCTGTAACACCTTTTTCCAATTGAATAAACTTCCCTTCGGAGATGATACACTTTGAATGATCCATGGTGACAGGCGTCAATTAATTGCTTCGCAAATGAAATGCAATTGAAGACGAAGATAAAACAGTCAATTAAACTCATCTTTTCATGATTATATTATTGTTACAAAAAATATTTAATGCAAAGCTAAAGAAATACATTTAGCTTTATATTTGATCAAAAAACAACATGCGTTGAGCATCATTTTAGTTGGAAAATTCATTTTCCAAATCCTTGAATTTTCTTTTTGCTTTCTTTGTTTCATCTTCAATAATTTCATGAATTTAGTCTTTTAAGTTAATTTGGAATTCTTTTACACAATTTTTCGCTTAACTTTTAATTTATTTTAGCTTAATAATTAGCTGACCGGGAATTCGCGGCGTTTCAATTGAAAATGGCCATTTTGCAGTGATTAAAGGTCAATACAATATGTAATATGCCGAATTGATGATAACTTGTTTGGACACATAAACGAGTTTTTCAAGCAAAAATCACAGTCTTTCAAGTTGGAATTCAACCATTTTCTAGAATGAAAAAATCGGAAAGTTAATTTGGTTGGGATGCGCAAAAATTTCGTGCCAAAGCTTGCAAAAACAAATATACTTTTTCAAGATCTAAAAACCTAGATTTTAGTTTACGATTGAAACCTTTCTCAAGACTTTATTGAGGTTTAAACTGTTGATGGAGTATTCGTTGCTGGTGAAACCGAATCGAGAAAAATCTGAAATTGCCACAATCGACAATAGCAATTAATCAGATACATATGTTGAAATATTTACCTGATTGTGTTCGAAAGGTCTCAATCGAAATCTAAAATTGAGGTTTGTTCAATCTTGAAAAGGAGTGAATTCAAACTTGAATGTAACTTAGCAAACTTCAACTGCCATCTGTGCTTTAACTGGATAACTAATAATAACACATTGAATAAAAATCCAAGTTTAGGTGATCGACTATTTTAAGGTGATTCAGGCTTATAACATGCACAAGTGTGTTGCTGCAAACACTGATTTTGTTTGAATGAACCAGTCAGCTATTAATCTTGTTAGATTGTCTTTCATTTTAGCAATTATCGGGGCACATTGGTCATTGCAGCACTGGGAGTTGGTTGAAAGCCTTGAAGCTAAACAGTCTAAATGGATCCCTTTTCATCTCTAGTGATGTTCAATGTTGTTATAAGAGCATCTCATACATTGACATAATACAAAGCAACTACAAAGATCAATATTTAAATCAGATCAACGTCATAACTCGGGTTAGTTACAAATCTTGTTGAAATTCAAAGGAAATCATTTGATAAGTAGACAGGTTAAAAGACAACAAAACATAATAATTAACAGCCAAGAATAATTTACAAGTTTTCAGTTTTCCAACATTAGACTGTAACATGGGCTGTTACAGTAAACGGAAAGTGAATATCGACAAGTAGTAGATCAGTGTTTTTTTACCACTATCCAATCAACAAAACTCATATTGAAATGTTTCCAATCCATCCCATTGAATGATGTGATGAATCGTATCATACCAACGAACACGTAAAAAGGTAAAAGAAAATTCAATGAATATTAGCATTACAGAACTAGTAACTTGGGTAATCATGACTTTGGGTTCATTTGTGTTGATTCAGTTTCTTGGAATCTAATGAGTCTTTAATGCAGAAGTTTTTGTGCAACAAATTAGCAAGCGAAACGCAATATAAGTCTATGCAACTTTCGATAACATTTAGATAGATGTTCTACCAGACGGTTTTATCCTTGACGGTTGATTGTACTGTTAACTCGAGAACCAGTAATTGGATATTGACGATGTTTGGTCAGGTTGATTTCGCAGGCTGAAGAACCAATGACCCAGAATTTCAAGGAAAGTTAAGGTTATTCAGTTATTTGAGCTGCAAAACGGGCGCATAACTTTTTACCGTTTTGGAGATAAGCGCATCTTGGCCAAAAAGTATTCAACTGAACGGTTCATAAACATGCTCTTTTATTTCATTTATTTCGTAGTGAACATGAAATGCACATCAATCAATATGGAAAACTTTGCTCTTTCAGAAAATGACCTTCAAATGTTAAATAGCTGAACGACCTCGAGTGTACTTGAAACTCTGGATTTATGGTCATCAAGATTCGGTCAGTGGCTCTTCGGGTTATTAGTCCACACGATCAATTAAAGATATACTCTGTCAGTACTGAACCAAACATTGCCGTGAAAGATTTAACTCGTAACTTACGAGCAATTTAAGTTTCTTCAGTTCTATGCACTGAGTCTTCAACTAATTTCAATAATCTTCACCAGATCATAATACTGATGATAACAGCAAATCATACCTCAATTCCTGTTTATTGCAGATAAACCTCACTCGATATTGATCATTTTCGTCTGTAGATCAACAGATATAACGACATGTTATAGTGTTTATTAAAATTTACGATTATATGCTGAGATTTTCTTTGGTCGCTGACTTTGCATCAATTACATGAGTTGTTCATGACGATTTTGACTGTTAAAAATATACATTTTTCTCATCTTTTTACTCTTATCTGTGCATTTCATTGATGCTCATTTTAAGTGCACAGTTTCAAAAAAAAAGATCAGTCAAGTTCAATGAATTCATTTTTTCATCTTTATTCCATTTTTCATTAAATTATATTCTATTGTCCTTCATTCAACTAGCCATTTGCCTTCAATTAATACTGGTAAAACCCTTGAGGCACAAAATTACAAAATGATAATCGAAAGAAGAAAATTCAATTATTTTCATTTTATTGCAGTTTTTTAAAACTGTAGCTTCCATTCAGTGATAATAAAAGTAAAAAAGTGTCATTAGTTGGACCAACAATCAAATGAACTTACATCTGATTAAATCAAGCGAAAATTTTCTAGAAAAATGTAAGGAAAAGAGAATAAAAAAAGTAAAATAATGGAAATGATGAGCATGAGAATGGCTATGAAAATGATTACAAGAACAACCATGAGAATGAGAATAAAATGAAGAATAAAAGTGATCAAATTTCTAAATTCAATTGGCATTTTTTTCCATTCTTTTTGCTTCATTTTATTAATCGGTCATCTCCTTTTCATCCTTCATAACCATCATTCTCATCATCATCTTATTTACCAATGAAACTGGCTCAGTTTCTCGTTACCATAAACATGATAATTCTTATCATTATCATCATTCATTCTCATTGTCATTATTATCATTATCATTGAACTTGTTTCCATTGAAATGAATCTTTATAACAGAAGCAAGACACAAAAAAGAAGAGAAAAAAAATGAAGGAAATTCTGATAAAGAAACATTCTTGAGAAAAAAAAGAAGTAAAAAGATTCACAATAACCTCCCACCTTCATCCCACCAATCATCATCATCATCGTCATCGTTATCATCTTCATTCCCTGTTCTCATCATTCTTATTTCAATATAAATATTCTTATAGTTTCCGCCATCTTTAAGATTCTCTCTTATTACCTCACAAGTTTATGTAAAGCCAACTCAAAAGAAGAAGAAGAAAATGAAAATAAAAATGAAAATAGTTTTTTCATGAAATATGATAATCAAAGGATTGAATTCTGTGGAGTTCATTTTCGTCAGCATTTGCATACAAGTTGAATGGAATCTGATTGGTTAAACTGGTTAATCTAAATTATGTTAATCAACAACATTAACTGCATCATTATTATAATTCATTGTGATTAACATTTATTTATAATTTGAATAATAATGATAATTTGCTTGATCATTGTTAACCAATAATATTGTCTCTAAAATAGCTTCATCCTTCATCCTTGATCAACATTAAAAATTTAACCTCTCAACTAATAGTCAGAGTAAAGGATAAAGAAGGCAGAAAATATTCATAAAAGGCAAGAACAGAACTTCTCACAAAAATACAATATTATAGATAATGATGGGAATGATTATGATGATAATGATGAAGGAGGAGGGATGAAGCTGGAGGAGGTTGTGAATGGTGAAGGGAGGAGAAAGAGGTAAAGTTAACGGGTTAAATTCGAGTATGATTATTTTAATTATGTTAATTTGCTTTCATGCTCAATGCAATTATTTTCCAACATTATCATCGTCAGGGACATTAAAATGGCGTCCATTTTTAAGGATGGAAAAAAGAGAGAAAGTTTTCTTTTTCTCTTTTTCCTCAGATGAATTGATGAAGGAAGATAATGTAAAGACAAGGCTGGGAGTGAGTAAGGGAATCCATTTTAGAGTGAGTATAAAAGTTGTAATAAGATAAAATAAAATATAAACTTTAATGCGGATGCGTTGCTATTGCGCATAACTTGAATTATTTTAATGCAAAAAACAAGACTAAAGAAGGTGAACAAGAAGATTTGAAAACAAAATTGATGAAAAAGAAGAAGAAGAAGAAGAAGATGAAAATGATGTGGAAGAGGGTGTAAAATCGAAATAAGGGGATGCAATTTGGGAGATGAATATAATTGAGCATCACTGAGTTTTCCTTCTGCATCTTGATACTAAGGTGAACAAAAGTCTCGAAAAAAAAACAAAAATAAATGAATATAAGATTGAAGTTGAATGTAAACAAAACAAACAAGTGATTATTTCTTGAGCTTTCGATTTTATGATAAACTTCAATCAATAGAAGAGCAACATTTTTTAAATATAATATGAACTCTTGCTAAAATGAAATTGGCAGCCATGCTTGTTCATCATCTTTCTCTCCCTTTTTCTCCCTTTTTTTGCTCCTCTTCATCAGTTTTTTTCTCTAAAAGGTTCTAAAGGAAGATGAGGATGATGAGAGAAGGAGAAGAAAATATATTGATTTAAACCTGAAACAAATTTCAAATGAGAATGAAAATCCTTACCTCTTCCAATTCCTTGATTGGTTATGACTTGTTCCCTATTCCTCCTTATTTTACTTTTTCCCCTTGACTTTTTTCCCTTCATCATCATTTTGAGATGTTCTTGTTCGTCCAGAAGCATCATGAAAGAAAGTTTAAAATGTTCTCTTTCCATTTGGTCTTTCATTGTCAGGAAAAAAAAGTAAATATCGATTTCAACTGTTATTATGAAATGAAGCAACCAAACTAGAAAAATATACATTTTTCTCTTCTTTTTACTCTTATCCAGCTTCTGAAGTTGAGTTTGCAAACATTTTTATATCATTCGAGCAGGTTAGATGAATTCATCAGCAATGAATTTTTAATTACTAGACTACTTTCGATAACAATTAAACCTGAGCGAACATATGACTGATTTTCCACAGGTTTCATTCAGGTTTGAAAATTGAAATAGCTGACCCCATTCAGCAAGAAAAGAGTAAGGAGCAAGTTGGGAAAGTTTTTTTTAATTCAAGAGCCTGGACTTGTGAGGGTACGCAAATTTTTGCTAAGGAAAGATTCTTTGATGGAAATTTTTCGAGAAAATCGAAGGTAAAGTTCCAATTTTTTTCGCCTTTTGTGCATTCGCGTAATCATATATTTTCATTAAATCATTTTTTGATAGAAATTTCAATGACTAACCAGAAAGCACACATTTCGTTTGATAAAATTATACTTTGTTGCAAACAGATCACTTTGATTTTCACTTAAACCGGACGCTTCGAGTAGTTGTAATAGGTTAAACTCATTTTTCGTCGATATAAATATTCGATTTGTTTGATCGAACACTTTTTTCTTTTATCTACAGTTCTCTTGATTTTTGCTATTGGCTTCCAAAATTGCAATATTGAGGCTAGCAATTTCAAGGTCTATGGTCAAAATTGAGAGAAATGTCGTCAAAATTTATATCAAGAAAATGCGTTACATTAAATCTGCTGCCATAATATAAAAAAACCGACCAAGTCTCAACTTTTACCTCAATTTGTGTGAATAAACTTGTGATCAGAGAAATTTTTTATTAGAATAAATGGAAACAGATTCATGTTCTTACAATACGACAAAGTTCAAACTTCTAAAGTCAAAGTTTTTGACGAACAAGTAAATTTCCAGATAGTTTTAGTACAAGATAATGTCGCTGAATTAATCAATAGCCCTCCACTCCTTTGTTTACAAGTAAACTCGTGTTTTGGCGATGTATTTAAACACGAATTTGTAGTTTTCATGCAGCGGACGGTTCGCTACGATGGCCTCACCCTCTAATTCAATAAGCATGCACATCAAAAAATTTTTTGTAGAATTGTATTGTAATAAGATTTTATTGAGATGGTCAGGGCTACATTGGTTATGATTGAATTTGGTCTAAGATATGACACGCTAAACGATGGAAATTATGAGTCAAATGGTAACATTGAAACCAATTACTTCAACTGTGAAGGTAAACCTATTTTGACCGACGAGAATAAGTAATCAATTTTATTGCAAAGGATTGTGAGATTTAATTTCAATTTTAAGCATCCATTCAAAGATGGAACGAACGTTGTGGCGAGTTGAACCTTGATTGTAACCAAGCAACTGCGTACCATTTTAATGATAAAGACGGTTAAAGTGTTACCACGCTTGTAGAAGGTCAAAATGAAAAGAAATCGATTGACAGAGAAGAATGACTTTTGCTGATTACTATGGAGCGATTGTTAAAGGTGGCTAACAATAATTGTTAATGAAATAAAATTTATGATATTTGATTTGGCGAGCTAATGACGAGCATGAAAATGCATCTCGCCCCTTCATTACAGAGTCAACTATGACCTAATCATATCATCATTATATCCTATTTACATTAAAAATTGCATTCGCACAATTCTATCAAAATTTATCAAAAAATACCATGAAAATACACCAGTCTTATTCTGGCCTGACATGGCAACTGTGCATTACTTAAAGCCGGTTATTGCATGGTTAGCGGTAAATAATATCGATTTCGTTAGACTGTCCCAAACTGTGTCAATTTGCCTCAAGCTCGTCATATTGAAAAGTTCTGGGCATTATGCAAGGCTGAATATTTCAAGGAAAAGAATATCGCCTCAAATCTCGATGAATTCAAAAAAACTTGGATAAAAATATCAAAAAAATCGCTAAGCGTTCTGGCCTTCATTTAATGTAAAGGGTTAGGTCAAAGTGGTTGAAAATTTCTAAAGATGAAGTTTTTAGTGTATAATAAAGATTGAAAACAATATTTATCAGTAAAGTAATCATTTTTACAATAAAATCCATTCAACATTCATTAACACTTAAATAACCACCCTTTAGAAGTATATTTTTAGTAGTGAGGGTTTCTTCAGTTCTTAGAACCAAAGAAGCAGACTTGTTGAGAGACTAAGTGACAAGAGATTCGACTTGATCTATTCTAATTAGAATTACCATCGTCATCGAAAAGTAGTTATAGTTTGGGTTCTTAATTTCTTATGATGGTTTATGTCCTCTAATTGAATTGGATTCAAGACTTGCTAGTATGATATTCGTTGAAATTCTCAGTTCTTATGGTGTTGACTTTTGCAACTGATAAATGCTATTAAGTAGATGATAATTGTCCTTCTCATACTTCAGTTTCTTAACTCCATTTAAGGAATCAACTTGAAATAACTCACCTTGTGCCATTATTCTTCTGAATCAGGTGTTATCGCAATGGAATTCGATAAATTGAATGGTTCATATCAACCTAATTCAATCATTCAAATGATAATTTATGCATTTGTAAATCTGAACACCGAAAACTAAGTAGAGATTTTTGTAAGCCATTAATCGATTCTTTAGTAAAACGACTGCAAAATTTTAAAACAAATGATGAATATTCAAAAGATAACTGATCGCTATTAAGAAATGCATATTAAAGTAACAAGTTATGTAAATCATCTAAAAAAATTGACCTGCGTGAATGATGCAAAAATTCGCAAACTAAATTTCTGAAGCTTTCATTGATGCTCATTTTGAGTGCACAGTTTCAAAAAAAGATCAGTCAAGTTCAATGCATTAATTTTTTTCTGTTTCATTCTTTTCTTTACACAATTATGTTCCGTTGTCCTTCATTCAACTAACCATTTGCCTGTGATTATTATTGGTGAAACCCTTGAGGCTCAAAAGGACAGAATGGTAATCGAAAGGAGAAAATTTAATTTCAATTTTCATTGTTTGAAATTAAAGTTTCTATTCAGTGATAATAAAAGTAAGAAAGTTGCTACAATACTTACTTACTTTTGGTTAAATAAATCGAAAATTTTCCAGAAAAAGAGACTAAAAAATTTAGAATGGTGGAAATGTAGCATGAGAATGGCTATGAAAATGCCATCAAGAATAAACATACTAATGAGAATAAAAGTGATCATTCTAAATTCATTCCGCAATTTTCTCCATTCTTTTAGCTTTATTTTATTAATCGGTCATCATCTGTTCATCCTTCATTGCCATTATTCTCATCATCATATTATTTACCGAGGAAATCAAAGAGTTAAGAGCATATTCTATTATTATTTTTAATTCTTCACATTATCATTATTCGATTATTGTAGATTAAAAGACTTTGCCAAGAAAAAAAGAAGTAAAAAGATTCACAATAACCTCCCACCTTCATCCCACCAATCATCATCATCATCGTCATCGTTATCATCTTCATTCCCTGTTCTCATCATTCTTATTTCAATATAAATATTCTTATAGTTTCCGCCATCTTTAAGATTCTCTCTTATTACCTCACAAGTTTATGTAAAGCCAACTCAAAAGAAGAGGAAAATGAAAATGAAAATAGTTTTTTCATGAAATATGATAATCAAAGGATTGAATTCTGTGGAGTTCATTTTCGTCGGCATTTGCATACAAGTTGAATGGAATCTGATTGGTTAAACTGGTTAATCTAAATTATGTTAATCAACAACATTAACTGAATCATTATTATAATTCATTGTGATTAACATTTATTTATAATTTGAATAATAATGATAATTTGCTTGATCATTGTTAACCAATAATAATGTCTCTAAAATAGCTTCATCCTTCATCCTTGATCAACATTAAAAATTTAACCTCTCAACTAATAGTCAGAGTAAAGGATAAAGAAGGCAGAAAATATTCATAAAAGGCAAGAACAGAACTTCTCACAAAAATACAATATTATAGATAATGATGGGAATGATTATGATGATAATGATGAAGGAGGAGGGATGAAGCTGGAGGAGGTTGTGAATGGTGAAGGGAGGAGAAAGAGGTAAAGTTAACGGGTTAAATTCGAGTATGATTATTTTAATTATGTTAATTTGCTTTCATGCTCAATGCAATTATTTTCCAACATTATCATCGTCAGGGACATTAAAATGGCGTCCATTTTTAAGGATGGAAAAAAGAAAAAAATTTGGGGAAAAAAGCTGTCTTTTTGAAAACAAAATTGATGAAAAAGTGCAAGAAGATGAAAATGATGTGGAAGAGGGTGTAAAATCGAAGTAAGGGGATGCAATTTAAGAGATGAATATAATTGAGCATCACTGAGTTTCCTTCAGCATCTTGATACTTCTTTTCCTTCATCATTATCATCATTCTCTTATCATTTGCCTCTCTCCCTCTTCTTTTTAAGATTGTTTATATAGGCTCAAAATTTGATGCACATTAAAGTTTTTTTGGAAAAGAAAAATGAAAATGTAAATGACGATGAATTTAAGCAAAAAAGTTTAATGTGCATCAAAATTTGAGCCTATATAAACAATCTTAAAAAGAAGAGGGAGAGAGTCAAATGATAAGAGAATAAATGTGATGAGAAAAGAGAATGATGATAATGATGACGATGATGAAGGAGAAGTATCAAGATGCAGAAGGAAAACTCAGTGATGCTCAATTATATTCATCTCCCAAATTGCATCCCCTTATTTCGATTTTACACCCTCTTCCACATCATTTTCATCTTCTTCTTCTTCTTCTTCTTTTTCATCAATTTTGTTTTCAAATCTTCTTGTTCACCTTCTTTAGTCTTGTTTTTTGCATTAAAATAATTCAAGTTATGCGCAATAGCAACGCATCCGCATTAAAGTTTATATTTTATTTTATCTTATTACAACTTTTATACTCACTCTAAAATGGATTCCCTTACTCACTCCCAGCCTTGTCTTTACATTATCTTCCTTCATCAATTCATCTGAGGAAAAAGAGAAAAAGAAAACTTTCTCTCTTTTTTCCATCCTTAAAAATGGACGCCATTTTAATGTCCCTGACGATGATAATGTTGGAAAATAATTGCATTGAGCATGAAAGCAAATTAACATAATTAAAATAATCATACTCGAATTTAACCCGTTAACTTTACCTCTTTCTCCTCCCTTCACCATTCACAACCTCCTCCAGCTTCATCCCTCCTCCTTCATCATTATCATCATAATCATTCCCATCATTATCTATAATATTGTATTTTTGTGAGAAGTTCTGTTCTTGCCTTTTATGAATATTTTCTGCCTTCTTTATCCTTTACTCTGACTATTAGTTGAGAGGTTAAATTTTTAATGTTGATCAAGGATGAAGGATGAAGCTATTTTAGAGACAATATTATTGGTTAACAATGATCAAGCAAATTATCATTATTATTCAAATTATAAATAAATGTTAATCACAATGAATTATAATAATGATGCAGTTAATGTTGTTGATTAACATAATTTAGATTAACCAGTTTAACCAATCAGATTCCATTCAACTTGTATGCAAATGCTGACGAAAATGAACTCCACAGAATTCAATCCTTTGATTATCATATTTCATGAAAAAACTATTTTCATTTTTATTTTCATTTTCTTCTTCTTCTTTTGAGTTGGCTTTACATAAACTTGTGAGGTAATAAGAGAGAATCTTAAAGATGGCGGAAACTATAAGAATATTTATATTGAAATAAGAATGATGAGAACAGGGAATGAAGATGATAACGATGACGATGATGATGATGATTGGTGGGATGAAGGTGGGAGGTTATTGTGAATCTTTTTACTTCTTTTTTTTCTCAAGAATGTTTCTTTATCAGAATTTCCTTCATTTTTTTTCTCTTCTTTTTTGTGTCTTGCTTCTGTTATAAAGATTCATTTCAATGGAAACAAGTTCAATGATAATGATAATAATGACAATGAGAATGAATGATGATAATGATAAGAATTATCATGTTTATGGTAACGAGAAACTGAGCCAGTTTCATTGGTAAATAAGATGATGATGAGAATGATGGTTATGAAGGATGAAAAGGAGATGACCGATTAATAAAATGAAGCAAAAAGAATGGAAAAAAATGCCAATTGAATTTAGAAATTTGATCACTTTTATTCTTCATTTTATTCTCATTCTCATGGTTGTTCTTGTAATCATTTTCATAGCCATTCTCATGCTCATCATTTCCATCATTTTACTTTTTTTATTCTCTTTTCCTTACATTTTTCTAGAAAATTTTCGCTTGATTTAATCAGATGTAAGTTCATTTGATTGTTGGTCCAACTAATGACACTTTTTTACTTTTATTATCACTGAATGGAAGCTACAGTTTTAAAAAACTGCAATAAAAATGAAAATAATTGAATTTTCTTCTTTCGATTATCATTTTGTAATTTTGAGCCTCAAGGGTTTTACCAGTATTAATTGAAGGCAAATGGCTAGTTGAATGAAGGACAATAGAATATAATTTAATGAAAAATGGAATAAAGATGAAAAAATGGATTCATTGAACTTGACTGATCTTTTTTTTGAAACTGTGCACTTAAAATGAGCATCAATGAAATGCACAGATAAGAGTAAAAAGATGAGAAAAATGTATATTTTTCTAGTTTGGTTGCTTCATTTCATAATAACAGTTGAAATCGATATTTACCTTTTTGCCTGACAATGAAGAAGCAAATGAAAGAGAACTTTTTCAATCTTCTGCCATGATGCTTCTGGACGAACAAGAACATTGCAAAATGATGATGAAGGGAAAAAAGTCGAGGGGAAAAAGTAAAATAAGGAGGAATAGGGAATAAGTGACAACCAATCAAGGAATTGGAAGAGGTAAAGATATTTATTCTCATTTGAAATTCGTTTCAGGTTTATATCAACTTATTTTCTTCTCTCCTCATCCTCATCTTCCTTTAGAATCTTTTTTACAGAAAAAAAAACTGATGAAGAAGAGAAGAAAAAAGAGGGAGAAAAGAGAAGATGATGAACAAGCATGGCTTCCAATTTCAATTTATGAAAGAGATTTATATTATATTTACCAATGATTAGTGACCATGTTGGTCAAAAGTTGAAAAAACACGAAAAGGGAAAAGGATAATGGAGAAGATGAGGATGATGAGATTGCAAATTCAATTTGAACCTGAAATTCGCATGGAAAACAAACTGAAAGAAAGTTTATTCATTTTAAAAAATGTTGCTCTTCTATTGATTGAAGTTTATCATAAAATTGAAAGCACAAGAAATAATCACTTGTTTGTTTTGTTTACATTCAACTTCAATCTTATATTCATTTATTTTTTGTTTATTTTCGAGACTTTTGTTTTTGAACATTTCATGTCTCTTCATTCCCATCATTATCATCATGAGTTTCATTTCCATTTGAATGACAAACAGGGGAGAAAAAGAAAAAAACTTTTCTTCTCTTTTCTCTTCTTCTAATGTATAATGTAATTGATGGAAATGAAACATCACCTTAAAGATTAGTTTATCTTCTCCATCTTCAACTTTGTCATCTTTACCTTTATTCTTTACTAATTCAAATGAACATTTTTCCTCCATTTTCCCTGTTCTTACCTTTTCGATGTTGAATTTTCTTCAAATCATTTCACTTTTCCCCTTTTGTTTCAACCTTTTTTTTCCATCTTTTTCCCCCTTCTACATTCAGTTATTATCACTTAGTTTCAAAAACTCGTTTCGCATCTTGCTTCTTGTTGTTCAGTGAAAATCTTGTTTTTACCATGTTGATGATTATTTCCATCTCATTTCCATTTTCATCTGAACAAAACTCACTTTAAATTTATATGGAAATTAATGTCAGCCAAAGATAAATAAGCTGAATCTCATCTAAAAAAGTAACAGCAAAAAGAAACGTTGAAATCACTTTTTTTTTGTTCTCTTCATTATTGCTATTACCATTACTATTATAATGCAGACTCTCAACTCCTCCTTAAACTGACAGCATTTGGAAGGGAAGGGAAAAAGGAATGAGATTTAAAACTCATAATAATAAAAAAATAATAATAATGATAATGTTGCAAAATAATATATAAAATAATCCTTTTCTTTTTTATGATAATAAACTTTTCATGATAATAATAATAGTAATAATAATATCTAAATGCATAGAAATCAAAATGAGTTTAAACTTCATTGACAATTGAGGTAACATTTTGAATGAAGAGGAGTAAAAAACTTTTTACGTTTGACCTCAAAAAAAGTTTAGAGGAGAAAAGAGGAAAAGACAAAGTTGAGGGGAAAAATAGAAACAAAAATTATCATCATTCTCATCACTTTTTGGTCATCATTTAACATCACCTAACTTTGATCTTTACCAATCTGTCAAATTGTTGACCATTAAAAGTGTTATCATGTTCATTAACTTAAATCATGGTTAAACATTAGATACAATCTTGGTTTGCTATTTTTTTTCAACTTTTCGCGTTTTCTCTTCTTTTCTCTTCACCTCTCATCCACACTTTCCAATAATGATGGTTAATGGCTTTTCAGTATAATCATAACGATAATGATAATAATGATACTTCCTTTAGGCGATCATAATCGAGGAGGATGTTTGTCTAACTTTCGAGTTTCCATTTTTTAGAAATGACCAAAACTTGCATAAGGATGGTAATGATCATGTTGTTGTTGATGATGAGGAAGATGCGTGAGATTGTTGAGTTATCTCTGAATTAATGTTTAGCTTCATCTTTCATCATTAGTGTTGTTGCCGTCATTAACATGAGATACTTTTTGGCGACTTTTTGCCTTCGATACATTTTTAATTGAAGATAATAAGAAACTGTTTCTTTTTACTTTCAGATCACTTTTTTGCTCTCTTTCCTGGACCTTTCACTCTTTTCGCTTGGACTGCTTTTTGACTGGGATTTATGTTGCGTCTGATGGATGAGAGTCCATGTCAAAGGTTATTGGTTTATCATTGGTCTTTGGTCTTGCGACTTGTCACTTTCCAAGTTTCCCTTTTTTTCATTTTTTGCTCTTTCTTTCAACTTTCTTCTCTTTTGCCTTTTTTTTCATTTAAAATGATTTATTTGAAATGAATCTACTGAACAAAATGAGCGACAACTAATAATGAAATAATTGTAAAGATTTTCCGTGCTCTTCTATTCTTGCAGTTTTCCACCTCCCTTCATTACTCATCATTCCAGGATCATGGTTGGAACCAGATGAGGTGGACACAAGAAAAGTTTAACCGGAAACTTTAAGGTTCTATGGATCATTTCATTTTTCATCTTATTTTACTCTTTAATTGGAATCCAGTTTTGACTCTCTTTTCCTCTTTTTTGTTGGCTGGGAGGTTAAAAGATGATATAATATTCATGGCCATTCATTTAGTGGTCATTCATTATTCAACTTTTTATTCAGATAAATGAAGGCAACATTTTAGATCACTTTAATTCTAATATTCATGAGAATGAGCTTTGATCCATTTTTTTTGGGGATTCATTTTTATCTCTATTGTTGACTAATCAAATTGATCATTTGGGAGTGAAAAGTGTTTGGTGATTAGGAATGAAAATTTATTTGAATAACTTTACTCTTGACTGGTTAACTTTTAATGTGATAACCGCAAGGATAAGTGAAAGGAAAGGATAATGATGTTTACTGTTTGTGTGTTGACTGATTGTTTGTTGTTGGTAGTGTAACAATATGAGAAAAGTAAAGTTAAATGAAGACATTAAAACTATGTAAATTGTATGATTATGAGGACAATAATAACGGAAATGATAACGAGTGGAAAGGGAAGGCAAAAAATGAATAATAATATCAATAATAATGGTAATAGTAATGTTAATGATGATAAACAAGTAAAAAACCTAAAAAACTCCAATGACTGGGAGTAAAAAGGCTGGGAGTTTTGGATATTTTTTGGGATAAAAGCGATAAATTGACAGAAAAAAAAGAGCGAATGATAAAACAGGGAATAAGATGATGATGAAAAATTAGAGCTGAATGAATGAGCAGAATAAATGAATGTTCATTCTGAATGCAAAAAATGTTGAGTTAAATAAAAGTATTACTTTTTCTTTGGCTGCTTTACTCCAACTAAATGGTTTTGCTTCTTAAAGATTAGAATGAATTGATTTTACATGCAAATAGACGACAAGTAAAAAGAGCTGATTTGGGTTTGAAAATAAGAGGGAAAAAGAAACAGCAAGAGATGAGGAATGATGATAACTAAAGGTAAAGTGCTATTAGAATGGAAAAGGAAAATTAAATCTTTTTTTCATCTTTTTTCCCTTTTTTCTCTTCGAATTTATTTATTCCTTTTTTTTGTTTTTTTTATCAATCCCAATATCACTCGAGAAATGATGAAAAAATAGATTCTTGTCAAGGGGTAAATGGCTTTGCTTAGGTGACTTTAATCCTATTCTGTTTCGCTTTTGCATATCTTGTTGATAACTATTATAATCTTGATAACAATAATCATCAGAAAGATAAGTATTATATTTTTTGATACTTTTCATGTTCACATAACCTCTTATTATTATTTATGAAAAATATATCTCTTTTAATGTCACTCTCTTTTTGTTTCGTGTTGTCGTTGCTTACTTTTTTTTTATATCAGCTAATATTCAACTAGAAAAGATGTGAATTTATGAACACAAACAAAGATGATGATGATTGTGATTATGATGAGAATGATGAGAATGACGAGAGCGAAAACAAAAAGCAGAAAATATTGCTGTTGATTCAGTGATGAGGAAGAAACGGAGGAATGAAAAAATACTTAAAATGGTTTAAAAAAAGGATATTTAAAGTGAACATAATAATGGTATAATAATAATAATTTTATTCTTGCAGAGATGAGAATAGCTAAGCATCAATGTAATGGTAATAATAAAAGAAACTTTTTTTCAAGAGAAATGGTTATTATTTATACAATGTTGATCATGACGTTAATGTAAGATTATCTTTGCTCATCATCCATAATAATCTGAATAACTTGAACAAACAGATAATAACTAATGACCAGAGAAGCTGAAACGTTAATAGGGTTAGGGTAAAGGTTGAACCTTATTCAACCCAAGATGTTTACTTAAGCTTCCATCAAAGTGACAGTTTCATGGGCGTCCAATGAATGGCTATTTGGACAGTGGAATCGCTTTCGAGTCAACAATTATAGTCAAACATTGTTTGTAAAACGGACAGTTACTGAAAATTAAAGATTTTAGAGGATTTTAAAAATGGATAGTTTTAGTATGATTTATGGAAATGCGAGCAGTTGAGATCATTTTCTTGGTTAATTCCGAGTTTTCGGTATTATACTTCTAGGGAAGATGCGAAAATCTGATTTGTTCAGTCTCCACTCTTCAACTATAAGCATCACTGAAGTGTCTTCAACTGATAATAGAAGTGAAACGTTTTACATCTACATTTTATTTTGTAGATTTCCAGAGCATTTTTGGTTTGCTTTCAAAAGTTGCATCAAAAATCTGATAAAATCTAGTTAGATGACAAAAGACAAGATAAGTTATAACTTTGCTCTCAATTTCATCGGAAACTTTGGACCGACTAATTAGTTACCGATTAATTATTCAATTTCTGCGCAAATGAAATTACTTCTTTCGCTCGTCACCGAAGCCGATTCTTAAATCTACAGAAAAAGTTCTTCAGTAAAAAATTTCTTTTTTAACGAAATTAGTTAAACGAGATCGTGAGACGAAGTCGATTTTTGAATCGGAAACATTGAGAAAAATGTATTTGTAAAAATTTTGATACCAGTTCTCATTAGTTTTCGAGTTGAGTGTCAATATGAGTAAAAATTTGAATCGGAAATACATTTTGCTACTTAATAAGAATTTTATTTACCAACAATGTTTCTTGTGTAAATATTCACACATCATCATGCAGACAGCTCAATATTTCACGTGCATGAGAACCTCAATTGATGTGTTTTCATGGCGCAATGGAGAATATAAAGTGAACTTTTTTTCAATGAGATACACAATTTTCTTAAAATTAAAATCTTACATCAGTCAAGTTGTCCTTTCAGATTTGACCTCACAAAACACACAAACATTTATTTAGGCTAATTTCTCGCACCATTTGTTAAAGCGTAGGTTTTTTCATTGATATTTTGTCTTCATTTCAAGTCTGAAATAATCGACCTTTTAATATGTCATTATAGCACTGCATATAAGTGACAATTTGAAAGCCAAAAAATAAATTAATTTACTTTCATCAGAATATTTTGCTCGATTATAAAAGCGACTTTCCGCAAGGCCGTAAAATTTCATTCCATTTGATTCATTTTCCCCAATTAACTCAAAACCATGAGAAACGATGAGAATGCCATTTTAAACAGCCAATGATTACTTACAAGATTAATTTGTGAAACTTGACTCGAGCAATTATCTCTCAATGTTAACCTCTTGCAATCTGATTAATGAAACTCTTCAGCCATTGAGCTAATCAACAAGTGATTCCAAGTTGATTAATTAAAGCATTTTCTGAACGGTCAATGGAAAGTGTGACCAGAAAAGTTGCAAGATAAATTTATTAAATAACGAGTGACGAGAAAAAAAAAGTTGGTTAAACAATGATGCATGTAATAATATGAAATAATCATTTAAAGCTAATGAAAAGAGGAAAAGTAATATTCAACTTCCTTGGAGTGTAATCATAATCATCCTTCTCATATCAATTGTTTGCAAGCAACAAATAAATGTCTAAATGGGCATAACTGTGACCAGTTATTTAATTTACCACAAAAGACCCAAAAAAAATATCTGGACCACCAAGGCCAACCAGGAGAAAGAGAGAAGAGGATAAATACAAGGAAAAAGTGTTTCGCTCTTGTTACCAAACTGAGAGACTGAGAGTTACAAATAGCCAAACAAAAACTGCACATAACGATAATACACAAATAATAGTAATAATGATAATAAATATAATATGATAAAAACAGATCTAACCATATAAACATTATGCCTTTAAACATAATGAGAAGCTTTTTTCACGATAAAAAATATACATTTAATAATATGCATAACAAGAACAACAATGAGTAGAGATAAGTACTAAATGGTAAATAATTGAATGGTCTGAATACACAGGGAAAGAGAGAGAGAGAATAGTTGAGGATAATTCTGAATGTAGAGAGGAAACGGCGAAAAAAAGGAGAAAATATTAACTGAATATCAATGGTTTCATCATTGACCAGGGAAGGTAAAAGGCAGATAATTTTGTTGTTATTGGTTCAATGTTTGGCTGTTATTAAATGCTGGAAAAAAAAAGTTGTGAACAAAACATTAACAATAAATTATCAAAGATGAATATTCATTTTCTCATTGTTCTGAATTGCTTGATTGATTCTGATCAATGATAATAATGTGTTATTAATAGTTTTTTTTTATCCACTTTTCATGTTGAAATCTGTAGAGAAACATTTTCATCAGAAGAAGAAAATTCTCACAGAATGCTGTGTTATTTATACATTTCTCCCCTGAAAGTGAATATGAATATAGAACATTTTCTCGCCTCATTTTCATCATTTATTTTCATTTTTGCTCTCATCATTTACTGAACACTGATTATCGGGTAATGAGAGAAAAAGTTGAAACTGATTTTTTTTGTCAAATTTAAACTTTCTCTTTTTCGATGAACAGAAAACACTTTGATAACAAATTGATAACTAGTCAATCGGCAGTTGATAACAGGGAATGATAACTGGGAATGCTTACAGGGAATGATAACAGATAATGATAATGTTGCACCAATGATAATGATTATACCAATAGGAATGATGGAGATGAGGGAGAAGAAATTTTCTGTCAACTTTTTCATTCCCTTAAAATATATAATATTATATCAAACTTGTGATTTGCAAGTTTAGATTTATTAGCTTTTTTTTCTCTTTCCTTTCTCTTTTTTAGAGTAAAATGAAATGAAAAAAAAATACTGAATAATGTACAACTTTTTAGACTTTTTTTAACCCAAAAAACCCAATCTTTACTGATTTCCTCCTCTTCAACATCTTCCTCATCCTCATCACTTTTTTTCCTGCATTTCTTTATTTTCTCCTCTTTTTTATACTTTTTTTGCATTTATTGTTAAATCCTGGTTACTCCAGGGCTTAGTCCTTCTTTTACTTCATTTTTCTCATCTTTTTTCATCCTCTTCTCTCTCTCTTCTCTCTCACTGTTTATAAAAAATCGACCAACGGCCTTTGTTTGTATCAGTGTCTTTCAAATAATGATGATGATGATCAAGAAACTTTGTGGTGATGACATGTTCATTCGACTTTTGGGGAGTTTTTTGAGTTTTTTTTTAAAAAAAAGGAAGAGGGTTGAATTTGGGTCCATCTCTTATTATAATACTGAGCAAAATATTAAATCTTCAAAACTCTCGAGACTTTTTCATCTCTCTTTCTCTTCTTTTTCCTTTTTTCCTTTTTTTTCATCATTTCTCTCATTTTTCGCTTCATTTTCTTTGCAGATTCTCGAGTTTATTTTTTTCATTTAAAATCCAAGATGATTTTTCTTCTGTGTTTGTCAAATATTGGAAAATGATTACTTTAGTTTGATGCCAAGAAGATTAAGATAAAGATGAGAATGATGATGATGATGATGAGGCAGGGAAAAGAATGAAATTGACAGATATTATTGTCAAATGCTGAGTTAAATCTTGTTCATCTTTTTTTTCATCTTCCTTCATTATTCTAATGTTTCTCATTTATTCATCAATAGTTGTTGCAATTTCCATCAGAAAAGACAATTATGGATTTGTGTCTGAAAATGTAAATGCAAAAGGTTTTAAGTGGTGAAAATGGAAGTAAAAAGATTTACAAAAATAATAGTTTTCTTAATAATTCCCTGTTAATGGTCATTATCAAAGTCCAAATGGACATCAAGAGTTGAAACTGATGGAACAGTAAAACGAGGTTAAAAAAAAGTGTGAAACACCTTGAATTGAGGTTTTCCTTTTCTCTTCCCTTCTCCCTTCCTTGTTGCCCTGTTAAATACCACTAATCATTATAATGAATATATTGATGATGGTCTATTATAATGATAATGTTTAATGTTCATTAGTTTGTCACGTTAGAAAATGTTTAACGATCAAAATCTGCAACTTTTTTTTTCATCATGAAACTGAAAATTGGAAGAAGAAGAAGAAAACAAGGAAAACAACTTTTTTATGCACTCAACTGTCTCTAAGTTTATCATGTTCATCCAATTTTCATTGCTTTTCATTTTGGGCTAAACATTTATCAATGTTTAGTCCTTAATTTGGTTTAAAAGTTGATCATCAGTTTTTTTTTTCATTTCTCACTCAAAATCAGTTGTATTCAGGGAAGCATGAAAATGGAGAGGAAAAAGAAGGTCCAGGGTGAGTGAGTGAGGGAAAGAGAGAAATGTTGTTTTCCAATTGATGAATTGTTGTAAAATAATGGTAAATTGCTTTTTTTCATTCTCATCTTCTCTCATCTTTCCCCTTCTCGAGGCCCATTCTCACTCCAGATTCACCCTTCTCGAGGCTCACTGTTTTTGCCTTAAATTTTGTGTCTTGACCACTCTTACTGATTACAATCCTTTTGCCTTAAATGCTTCTAATCACGCATCATCAGACTATAGGCATCATTATCTTCATCATCATCATCATCATCAGCTTTTCTTCCCTCCCAGCCTCTTTCACCTATAAATACATGGAAACTCAATTTATCATTAATTTTAGAATCAAAAAAGTGATTAAGTTTTTCCTTTTGTTTCTTCTGACGTTTCATTTTTTGTTTCTTTCTTCTTTTCGTGCTCAAAGGTAAAAGTTCAAATCTTTATGCTGAATATATTTCTCGACTGATTAATTTGCTAATTGTTGATTGATTTAGATATGCTAATTGGCTTTAAAGTTTAATTTGGGGAAAAAAAATTTTTTCTTCTCTCTTTGCTCTTGGTAAATCAATTGAAGCAAAAATTGTTTCAATAAAGCAAAATGAGGAGGAATAAAATGTTATAAATAAAAGATGATTCCAATCAATTTTAAATTAGATAATATTTTATCTTATTATTTCATGGTAAAAATTGTATTACATTATCACAACTATTAATAAATTGATAAACTTTAAACTCAATTATATTTTTCCTTTTCTTGGAAATGGATAATTTAAATTTTCAATTTTCCGAACAAAATTGTTCATTTCATTGTTTAAATTGAAGTTTCAGATGAACTTGGAAAATCCAACAAAACAATTGAATTTAATGAATATCGTCAATTAAATCGAAAGGAAAAAATTGGCAAATCATTCGAATCGAGTAAATTACGGTAAACTTGAAAGTAAAAAACTTGTTCTTTGACGAAATGTTCAACACATGAATCGTGATTCACATCGAATTCGATGAAATCGATTTTCCGCTATTCACCAGTTCTACTTCAATATTCAATGTTGAATCATTTACAATCAAACTGTACAAAAGAATAGCAGAGAACAAGAAATTTTCTGGATAATTTTCTCGATGACGAAAATTCTGTTAAATATTATAGCGCTCAAAAAGACCAGAAGAAGTTCATATTTTAATTCACAACAATTTGTTGCAACTTTATCTGCTCAGCCAATTATCGAATTGAATATGTTTCAAACAGATAGAATGAACATTTCCAAATGAAAGAAGCTTTTGATGAAAATGGAAGAGCAATAAGATTAAATCTGAAGACAATTGGAGGAATAATGTTCATCTGCATATAGATGAATATGAATGGAATGAGAAATGAATGTGAAAAAGATAACTGCGAAATGAAAGAAAAGAAAAGTTTTGAGCATCATTTTTCTCTCTTTTATTCCGTCCTCATTGATCTTGTTCGTTGTCTTCAGAAACTTTTATCAGTGAGCATCCATATTTGTGTTTACCCATGGGGCATATCGACCCTGACAGCATCAATCATACACCCAATAAGCCTTGCTTGTGCCTCACTATTCACCATCATCATCATCAACATCCTTAACTCCTTGCAACTTTTGCATCTTTCTTCTTCTTCTCTCACCATCATAATCATCCTTTTTTTAAGCAACATCAAACTTTTGTATAATAACTGTCACCATCCCTTTTCCGCATTCCCAAACATAAATATATCTACTTGATGTTAGTTGAAAAAAAAAGAAAATCTTTTCTCATTTCACCTTCTTTTTCTTCTTCTTCATCTCTTCTTTTTTTTTCAAACTCTTGATGTATTGAGTTGCTGAGAATAACTTGAGGCTCTTCTTTATATTATTATTTTCATTCTTTACTCTTCCTTATTTACTATTAATAATATTATTAACAGTTGAGATTATCATTTTCATAATGAGCTTCCCTGTAAATGTTGAACAGTAAACTATACAAAAGTGTTGCATTCATTTTCATGGCTTATAGGAGGAACATTTGATGAACATTGAGCGACTAAATTTAAATGTTAATTATGTACATTAAACATATTATAATGTCTTTACGAGAAATGTTAAAAAGTTTACTTTTCAATCTCAATATTATAATGTCTTGATATAGAGCATGAAATGAAATTTAAATTATGCCAACATTTAAGATGAAATTTGTTTCCTTCACATTTCCTTCACCAGATTTATTCATGAAAAAAATTGACTTTTACCAAGTAAAATGGCAGAATATCGTAAATCAAAATTAACTAGAAATGATCATTTAATTGTAATAATAATTACTTTGGTTGACATTAATTTAAATTGACTTTTTTTTAAGAGAAAATTTACTTTTTTATTCTTGCAACATTTTATTATTATGTTGATGCATTGGCATTAACATACAAGTTAATATTATTATCAATGCATTAAAATAATACGATAAAGCTGAGAGTCAATTTTATCTTTCTCAAGGGAAGTTTCAATTCCCCTTTGCTTTATAAATGTTTATTATTGATTGAAGTTTCATTGTAATATTATAATTGTTTTATTTTTTAGCTTTTTTTTTACTTCTTTTTCTGCTTCTTATTCTCGGTACTTTGGTTATCGTTTTTGTTTGCAGGTTATATCTTGCTGCCTTTACTATTGACGTAAGATTGATTATAATGATTGCTATTTATGATTGAAAGATATCAACTTTCATTTCTTATTATTTTACTTTTAAGGATAAAATAATAATGTAAGAGTGAAATATAAGTAAGTGTTGATCCATGGACAATTAATGATCCTGATTAATGGTTTATCAGGTAAAATTAATGATAAATATATACATCAACAGTGTGGAATAGGTATTATCATAAAAGATTCATTATAATTGTGCTGTTTGAGATTCAACAATTGAAAGTTGTCTGTTGTAGGAATTTGAATTAGTTGATTAAAGAGAGAGAGAGAGAGAGAGAGAGTAAAATAAAAGTAATCAAGATTAATATTGTCAAGATAATTATCGCAAGGGAAGAGATTCAGAGAGTGAATTTCATTAGTTGTATGTTACATTAATTTGGGTTTAGTTGAGGCAAGAAAATGGTAAAGTTAAGAGAAGTTTTTGCGGTAGCAAATGATAAGCTGATTGAATGATGATCAGCATTGATTAAACAGAGAAAAAATGCTACCAAAAGCAATTCTTAATGATTGAACCTTGATTGTCAGAAAACATGAAAGTTGAATAAACTTGTCCAATGATAATGATGATGGTTTTGGTTACAATTATTATCAGTAAACTTCAATGGAACCTCATTGTAAGTTAATGTGTCAAATATTGCAAGAGTAAAAAATCAGGAATCGAATAAAGAATAAGATTAAATTAATGGAAACGGTCGACGATTAAAATGGAGAGAAACCAGTATCGACATGGTTCTCATCATCAACATTATCATGACAATCATCAACATCAACTTGCTTCAATCATTAGTGAAACTTGGACATTTCATTGCGACTCCAAGAACAATTTGCTAATCAGTGTTTTTTTCCAATCACTTATTTGGTTTCCTGTTTTGCGGTCATTTTTTAGCCATTCACTTGAGATTCTGATTCTAAGGAAGAAAAAAGGAAAACTCGTCATTAGTATTTGAAATTAATATAAATGGTAAAGGAAAATATGAGATACGAAAAAGTATCATCAGAGACAAGGTTAACAAAATTATTTTCCCTCAACCTTTCATTCAATGAATATTAGGTATAAAATACTATTATAGATCTACCAATCAGTTCCCAATTGTGTTCAATTAAATTACAACCAATATACATACATCAGAGAGTTTACTTTTTTTTTCACTGTTATTCATTTCTCATTGTCTCTTAATGAATGTCTGTCACGAGATATTTACCAAAATAAAAAAAAAACAACTTTCACCCAATGGATACTCATAGACAGTCTTATTCATAGTTATGTTTTTTTTGCTGTTATTGTTATTTTCAGCTTGTATCAGTTGGTTTTTTTGCTTTACCATGTTTCATGTTATTGACGGCGTTGGCTGTAAAACTGTGATACTTTTGATTCATTCATTGGGCTCATCTTCCTTTAATCTTTTCTCATCATCGTGTTCAGTCTTTTTCATTCCAAGTGTTGGTTCCAATTCTTTTCTTCATTTCCTTTCTTTGCTCTTCCTAACCGTCTTTAATCGTCTTCTTCATTGATTATATGTTCCTTTTCCTTCTTTAATCACAGTCACCACCCAATTGAATCCAATCCTAAAACGCAACTAATTTACCTTTAGAGAGAGAGAGAGAGTAAAGAGGGAAAATAAAAAACGAAATGTTAATAATAATAAAAAGTAAATACACATTTAAACCTATTAATACAAAATGAGTTACCAATGGGTTTACTTTACTTGGATCATTCTATTTTCATCAAACCTTATAAAGATTACTTAGTAATATTGGCTCAATCATTTCTCTCTTTTAGTTACTTACGATTGGAAACAAATTAAATTGCCATCCTTAATTGATCCTGATCATTTCTTGATTGTCCAACTGATTGATGTTGCTTCAATAAAATTAATTGTTATGCCTTTTACTTAATTGATGAAATGATTGACTTAATATGATTATCATCATCATCATTATATGGATTGCCTTTTCCTTGCCTCCTTCCTTACCGTTTAGTTTACCTTAACCATTGAACCTGAAAAGATACAGAGTAAAGTTGAATGAATACTGTTATTATTATAATAAATTATGAAAATTACATTGAATCAAAGATTAGGCTTTTACTTTACCTGCTCCTGTATTTTGTTTAATTTAAAAGATTAATAGTATAGAGTTGCAATCATCAGGTAGAATGTTTCATCCTAGAATATGTTAATAGAGTTTAAAGTTTGCTCCTTCTTTTGCTTCTTTATAATTCACTTTTCCTCTTTAACCTTTTTACAATTTTCTCCTTCCATCACTACCAATCTAAAGTAGCATCATTATGGATCCTCGATTCTTTTCACCTCTCTTCCTCTTCTTCTTCCTCCTACTCATCATTTTCATTTTCTTCATTTTTTTCTCTCTCTTTCCTTCGGCACCAATCCTGTTAGATCTGACTATAATCTATTTACAACATATTAATTTATAATGCATCAGCATGATAAATTATTTGAGAGTAAATTATACTCCTTGTCAATCTATTTTCACTCCCAAGGTGTCTTTTTATTGACGATGGAGTCATTTTCATCCAACAACAAGAAACAGGTAAAGAAACAGCAAGAAGAAGGTAGAGAAAGAGAAGAAGCAAATTGTTGAAAAATTTTCTTTCCCTTTCCAAGTTTTTCATCTTTCCCATGCTCTAAAGAGTTTCCCTTTCTTTTATCCATTGTTGATCTGTTCGAGACAATTTTTGGTGATTCTTTCACTTTAAATGATACTCTTTTCCAACAGAAGAGACAAACTAATTCGTGATTAGATCAAGAAACATTTCAACTTGGTGTTTTCCTGTTATCGTCCATATCGCCTTTAATCGTTCAATATCGAAAGGCTCCTAATCTCCAACACATTCTTTAAGTTGATTCTAATGACGAAAGAGAAGAGAAAGAAAAATTGATAAGTGAGTGGGAAAAAATAGAGAAATACTGAAAACAGTGAAATACATTGGATAAGACAAAGAGTAAGCTGAAACTCCTTATCAGTTATCATCATGAAATCTTCTTCTTCTTCTTCTTCCTCTCCTTGCTGGCCTGTTATCATTTTAAAGAAAAGCTAAAAGATAAAGTTAACACAAATAGTTGAAAAGGGAGTTGAAGGGAGTTGAAACTGGTTCAGTCAATGACCTAATGGCAATTCCAGGTCATTTTGAGATGAAATTGCCTTAAAAATAAAAAAAAACAGCAGCAACAACAAACAAGTTGAAGGATCCAGAGGGGAGTAAAGGGAGAAAACAAAACAAATCCCATTCCCGGTTCGAGAATTATTTCCTGCTCAAATGAATCCAAGTAAACTATTCAAAAAAATAAAATAACAAAACAGAAGAAAAAAAAACAATATTAAAAAAATAGTTATAATAGCAGTAATGATGATGATGATGGTGATGAAGAATGTTTAAACTAAGAGCTGAAAGAAGGGTAACAATAAGGTTTGAGAGGTCATTTGGTAGGACTTGGTTAATGGCTATGCACACAGGGTAACATTAAATTTAATAACTCACAAGGTAAATTGTTGGATACATCATGTAGTTAAATTTTGTTAAACTTGAAAGAGGAGAGAAAAAATGAAACTAAAGATTGAATCAAAATGAGTTATATCTGTTTTTGTTTTCTCTAAACTTCTAACTTGATCATCTAGTAATATCTTTTTTTTGGGTAAATTTTTTCACCTTTTTTTGGCCAGCATCATCAGTTACCTTTTTCTTGGATGTTGAACATAACTGGAAATTTGAAGAAAAATTTACTTCGTCTTGACCAATCAAGGCAGCTTCTGTTCATCCATTGTTCACTTTTTATAAGTTGGTGTATGTTTTGTGTTTTGTAATATAGTAGTGGCCAGGGTTAAGTTAACAAAATCGGAATTTTTTTCATAGTCACCCTCCAACAGTAAATGAAAGTTTCAAGATCGAACTTTGTTTTTTTTTTCAATTTTCTATTCAAGTTTTCTTCTTGTCTCTGCAAACTAAATATGCTCGAGATGGCGATGCCTGAAAATTAACTCAAGACTGACCCTTTTTTGTTAACTTTACCCTGACCACTATTGTAATACCAAACTGTGTGCACTGGCAGGTTATCATTTTCATAGTTCAATTGTTTCCAATAATCTTTCTGCCATGTTGCTTTCCTTCTCATTTTTAACTGTAAACAACAGATTCAGAATCTGAAAGAAAAGAAAGAGAAATAAGAATGAGATGATGATGATGAAGGAAAATGAGAAGTAAAAAAATTTTGTTATGCTTATCACCCTATATGTTTTTATATTTACAGATTACATTCAGAATTGTTGTTTGTTGCCCATTAATTTCAATTCTTTCCTAAAATTACCTTTGAGACTTTGATGTAGACTGAGTATTTTGCTACTTTTTGCTGCTTTGCCTTTCATCTTTTTTCCATTTCTTGATAGCCTTTTCACCTTTTTTTCTGCTTCTTTCAATATTTTCATTTGCATTTCCTTTTATCTTCAACATTTTTCCTATTTTCTGTTTCTCTTTTGTCTTTACGTCTCTTCTCTTTTTGCCATAAGTAATGTTGAATATGAATATTGATAATGGGTATAAATGATGATCCATGTCACTGAGTATATAATTAATTACAGTGATTACGCTTGAAAACAACCATGTTTACACTCTTAGATGACAATCATGGCAAGTTACTTTCTTTTTCCGTTTCTTGGTAATACACAATCTCTCTGGATTCCAGCCAACTTGTGCCATTGCCTTTGTACAAATGAATTCAACTGTGAGTTCGGTAATACAAATTGGATTGTCACCTTCTGGTAATGACAATTGATAATTAATTGTGTGTGTACACAATTATTGACCTTTCCGTGAGTTGAGCCAACAGATTAATGGTGATCGAAATAAAACGTAAAAAACGAGTGAAACCTAAAAAAAGGAGAAATAACAATTAGACATTTTCATGATAAATGTTGTTTTAGATGACTGAATGATGCTTACTTGATTTTCAGTAGACTTGAATCATATTTGCTTTTATCCCTTGCTAACTTGAAATTGTACCTTTTTTTCACCTCATCTGAGACTCTGTTTATATCAATAACGTTTTGAAGGCGATGAGTGAGACTGGACAAATGATAGAGACAATCTAAATGATGAAGATTGAGAGAGAGAGAGAAAGGAACCAACTTGACGAAAAAACAACGGTAAGGTCAAGTGCACCTTGGCTTTTTTAGGATCTCTCCTTTTCTCATTCTTCTAATTTTTTTACAGTAAGCATGATCGGTTCATCAATCACACAATTCATCAAACAATGTCGGCCTAATGGAAAACCATCCTAATGATCTTTCTCAGGTCAAGTAATATTCCTTTGAAGCAAACTTTCCAATTGTACAACATGTATATGTATAAAACACGATTTTAGTTCATTTCTCTGTCTCCTTCTTTTCTGTTGTTTTTTTTATATTTCATTTCATTTGATGGTCCTTTCTCTTGTCTCTGTCTTTATTTTTCATCCACTTTCTCCTTCTTGGTTTTCCTTGATGATGTAGATCTTAGTCCAAAAAAAAGTTGCATTCAGCAAAGCCCAAAATACGATTAATCTTGTTCAACTCACGCTGGTCTCTAGCGAGAGAGTCAGTTAACGTTTTTTCCCCCAATTGATGAAGATTCGACTTGAGTTTAGTCCATTGGATCCATTGCTGATAATTTGAGGCTTGCTTAAATACACATCTAAACAAATTGTAAAATGATCTATAATTGTAAAAGAGAAAAGAAATAATGAAAAATAATAAAAATAAATGAAATCGGGTAAAAAACATAAAGATGGAAATGCAGGGAAAATAAAACATAAAGCATTATAAGAGAAATAGGATTAAAATTACAAGACTTTTTACGACTTGCTGTGAATGATCAGCAATTCACAATAAAGCTGAAAAAGTGGAACAGACATTCCTAGAAACAGTTTCTCGATACATTTTTGAACAACTCTAATAAAAGATGATCTCAACTTACATGGACCGATGGTAAAGTTGGCCTTAATCAGGCTAAGAATTAAAAAATGTTCATTTCTAAACGCACAAATGAAGCGAGGGAAAAACTCTAAGAAATACGACGCTTTCAACGGATTATTTATCAAGTCAACTATTCTTCAATTTTAAGAAACGGACAGTTTAGCTTTCTGAAAAAATCTTAATCTTGAAGTTTTGATCAATAGACACAATCAATTAATAAGCTTAAATTAATGTAAATTATCGTAAATTTATCATAATTGTTGAAAAACAACTTACTGAAGCTAGTGGCTCCACATATTGGCAAAAAAGAAATCACGTTCAAATTAGAGTCACTAGCTCCATCTATTGATGATAACTAGTTGGTGGACAGAATTAACTAGATTACTTCCATTTTGGGTGACAATTAGTACAACATTCAAACCTCCGAAAAGAAGTGTCTACCGCCAAAAATCAACCCTCACCAAATTAAAAATAAAAAACTATGAAGCTATGAAAGATGGCATCAAAAGAAACGTGCAAGTTCTTATCAAAAGTATGTTGCCACATTGGGCCACATTTATGCTTTTAAGTTTTTTCATAGCACTCAGGTCGCGTATTATGGCCGTTAGATCATTCAACTGCTAAATTTGATCATAGGATAAAGTCTCCGTCCAACCTAATTCTGATCAGTTCTAAATGCTACAAATACTATAACCAATAGCTGGATACAGCAGTTGACATGTTCAGCCGTTAGACTGTTTCAGGCAAGTGTTGACTATGGCTCTTCAACCAATTGACTTATATACCATTAACCCATCTGAAAATTTCATAAAATGCCTTAAAATTGTAATAAAAAAATGATTGAGCTCTTTTGGGAGCATTGGAAAAAGTTGAAGTCACTCGCTCAAAATGTAAAATTTTTATAAGCTCTTTAATATTAACAAATCTGAAAACCAGAAAATCTGTCTTCACTAACTATTAATCTCTGAAGATTGATTAAGAAATATGTGACAATTAAATAATCATAAATTTTCCCTTTATTAATTAATCGACTCTTGGCATAATGCAGTAATATCGAATCTAATTTATTTAGTTTTAAATATATTTTCAATTTATTTTCCCAATTCTGAAGGTTATCCATGCGTACAAATATTCACCGATCAGGCTAAAAAGGCAAATCGCAATCATGATTGAGAAGTAATTGTAGAATTTTTTATAATTTTGAATTTCTAGTTGATTGAAACGGTATAAAGCAGGTTTGTAACTGATAAAAGTTTTATGTAAGCAGCCAGACTTTTGCTCAGGATCGACTGTCATGTAAATGTACGAATTCCATTTATCCAGGAGATGAAACTCGACGTGACTTTCGAATTGTTTCTCGTACAATAGATTGATAATTTTGCTGGCATGAGGAGATAGTTTTGCATTGAATATTGAAAACGTTTGATAGATGGGGAATGATCCAGTTGATTGGTGCCATTGTGGCATTGGACGATTTTCATTTTTTATGCAATTGCCTAGTCGCACTGTTCTCATCGAATATGCATTATTAAAAAAGACATATTTTTCTATTTTTATCTGTTGCTCCACCAATAACAGTAGAAAGTCTCCCAGCGTTATATACTGTCCTCGTCTCAGGATCTCTCGCTGAGTACGAGAGGAGCCTCTGTTGAGCAGGGTTCTGCATAATGGATCTTCCATCCAGAATGGAGTCCTATCGGAATCTGCAACGTCTTCAAGTGAATCAATCGTTTTGATTGAAACTTTAGATGTAAGATCTGTAGTAAACGAACCAGAATAAAGGGCTGTCATGAAAAATATTATCAAAATGATTGACATCCAAATAAATCGCAGAGAGTGAGCATAAAATGGAGCTTGTCTTGACAAGTCTTGTCGGAAAATTGCACAAATCAAAGGCCAGACGATTGGTGGAGAACTGGTTTTAAGCTCACAAAAGTTGGATTTAAAGTACCACAGAATGAAAGGGATTGAAAAAAGAAACAGAAAAAGGAAAGATGCGAATATAATTGCGTCTAAATTGAATATTGATAGTGATTTGAAGACATCTTCACGAGTTGTTCCAGTTTCGGGTAAAGCTGAGAAAATGTTGCAAGAAACATCACCAATCACTGGTCCTGGTTTAATTCCAGTAATTGGAACAGGAATCGTTGCGAATGTAGTTCCGATTTCGGCGAAATCAATTTCCCCTCGTTGAATGCGTCCCATAAGGCCAGTACAATTAACAGAATCACAATCTCCAAAATAGCGTTCACCGAATATAACAATAGTGTAATTAATCGAAGCATAACGCTGTAAATGTTTATTCATGTACCCAGCAATCTGACCAACGTATTTATTTTTAAGAGGATCGTAAATTGCAAATGTACCTCGATCGAGGAAACCAATTTTAAACTGAAAATCTAGACTCATAACGACTCGAGTTTGTTGATTAAATTTGCTCGAGTTGACAAGATGAACAATGATTCAATTATATCCAAATTTTGATTCAGTTTCATCTTATTAAAGTTTTGCGACCCATTCAAACTGAAATACTTGGAGGAATCACTCAATATGTTTGCAGAAATTAATGTAGATAAAATGTTCCATTCCATTTGCGTAAAGTTCAGATCGAAAGACAAAAAGCGATAAAAGGATAGATTTTTCTGAATAAATGTTTTTCAATATTTCAAACGATAATTCTGATGAAATGCAAAGATAATAATAATTATCCATAAATAATTGTATCGATTTAGAATTTTTTATTGAAAATTTAATATTCATAAAATGTAATTCAAATAGAAATACAAATGCATTATCATGTCAAAAACTATTAAGACTGGAATATATCCTTAGGTTTTTATGGTAAATGTTGCAATCTAATTGTTTTGATGTTCTAATGGTGTAATAAAAATAGAGTCTTGCAATTATTGAAAGATACTCTTTTATTGAAATCTAATGGTTTCAAGCTGATCTAACGCGAAAATCGAACGCTTTACGAAATAGCATTTCAATTGAGTTGCCTTTTATAACCTGCAAGATTAGATACACACTTAGAATTTTAAGAAATAATTATTTTATTGCTCAATTTCAGTCAAATTCACTTACGAAATGGACACCAAGTCTATCAAAATGGGTAAGGATGCGGAAGAAGTTAACACTCCTTTGTTCCTAAAACACATAAAAGATTTCTTAAAAAACGCACTTTATCTAGAGAAACATTAGCTTTTTTGAAATAAACTTTAATATTTTGAAAACTCAATTCCTGATTGGCATTCATAGCCGGCTGAATTAATTTTCTGATTAAAAGGTACTAGCTGTTGGAAAAATCTTCATTCTATATCATTGAAAAACGTCATCTTTTTCGAGCGTTTCCATGAATAATATTATAACACATCTCAACATAATAACAACAACATAACATACACTATGATGCATGGTATTACGGACACCCATTTAATCACTGAATTTGATTGAAATGCCAACAATTCATTTGAGTTGAAGATTGATTCAGTTTTAATATAAATAAATAATAAGTTTGAATGAGAAAAAAACCTTAATATTGGCAAGAAGCATGAAAAAATTAATAATTTAAAAATCCTCAAACTGAAGTGTTGCACGGTATTACGGACATTTTATAAATTTCAATATTAAAGTACTAATAATGTGTACTAGAGCCATTTTTAGCTATCACTTCGATCAATCGATCTTTCATAGATAATCCATTTGTTTGAATCAAAGTTTGATCAATCCTATCCCATTCTTAAGCTATTGATTGCTTAAGTTCCTCGATTGAGTAATATTGCCGTCCTTTGCCTTAAATCTGCCTGGCTAGAATGCCCAAAACATTTTCAATAGGGTTTGAATCTGGTGATCTTGGTTGCTAATTCATTATTTCGACGCCTTTGGCATTAATCCAAACTTTAGTTACTCTGGCAGTGTGTATTGTTGCGTTATCTTGTTGGAAGATTGGGTCGATTCCGCAGATTTCGTAAATGCATGGAACCATATGTCGATCAAGTATATCGATGTATCCTGCTGCATTTACTGTGCTTGGACAGAAAACTATTTCAGTTGTACCATTGAAGCCCAAACCATTACACCTCCACCACCAAATTGTCGCTTCGTAAATTGAATCTCAGCTGCATCCGAATTCCGCCAGTGACATTTATAGCCATCAGGTCCGTCCAGATTGAACCTCTTCTCGTCTGAAAACATAACTTCGAGCCATTTGTCGCCAAAATCAATGTAATTTTCTGCAAATTAAAGCCTTGCTTGTTTTTGATCTGTAAGTGGTTTGAGTTTGATTGCAAGCTTCGATTTGCAAGTGGAGGTTTGTTGTTTGGCTTTGAAAATCGATGTTCTCAGCTCGTTTTGCCGCATGGTAAATTGTTGAACGATGGCAAGCAAAACCAGTCTCTCTTGCCCCTTCTACACACGACATTTTGTCGTTGGATAAGCTTGACGACTATTGCGTTCACTCAATTTGAACGAAGGTGCAGCTCGGTTTTTTTGATTGTACTGATCAGGATTGTTGATTCCGTTCTCAACTAGGCTTTAAGACCTTCCAATTTTGCAAGCAATTACTCTTATTGGAAGTCCTTGATCACGGTAGGCAATAATTTGACCGATTTCTCGTTCCGTTACATCTTTTCCTCTACCTATTATGTAATCCAATATTGCACTAATTATTCACTGAAAAAGTTAACATAAACTAAAAAAAATGTAAATCAATCGATATCTAACTTTTATATGCCTCAAAATAGTTCAAGAGCTCCGATTTATAACAGAAAACCCTTGTGTCCTTAATCACATGCATCGCTTTCATATGGCCGACATATGGTGATCGCAGCTAATCTGGCGATTTAGATAATTACAAATGCTGAAAGTACGGTCAACTGTTTCACTCATGCTAAAGATTAGTATTATTTCTAAAAATTAACTTAAATTTGATTGAATGCAGTGATTCTGAGGAAATCTGCTGTGTCCTTAATACCGTGCATCATAGTGTACAAAAATATTACTGTGACTGGAGAATAGGATCAGCGAGAACTTGAGCTGATGTGGTGAGAAGGCACTCTGGAGTTCAGTCAGGTTGGACTGATTCCGCCAGAGGTAGACTTAGTAATAAGTTAGCAGATTAAAGATGAAGAACTAAGTGATTTATTTACCCAAAAGTTATGATTTATATACAAATGGATGAGGGAGCCGAGAGAATGCCATTGGACCTTTAGACTCTCAGAAAAGTTGAGTTTATCATGTTTTCCCCCTTTCAGGGTCAAAGAAAGGGCAAAATAGGGTTTTGGAGAAGGAGTGCAAAAAGTGATGCGGATGAGTGTGTAAGGAATCAGCTGATCTGACATTTCGTCACAAGTACAATTAGAAATATTGAAAGTCGTCATAACTCAGGTTACTTACCATCCTTAACATTTTATACTGGTATGAAATTGTTACTTCAGAAATACCAAGATCAATAGATGCAGTACTGATGGATTTATTCTTGCACCAGCAGAAAATCACTTTTAAAAACATTAAAATACTTCATTTAGTGTTTCAAAAATTGTACCGCAGGTCCAACTCATTCGCTTCCCACAAATTCGGCAGACGAATGCTTTTTTCAACACTGATTCCTTGGCTCCACTGATCCACTTTGTAATTTCATTGATCCATTGCAACCTTCTCTAACACAACTCTTCGCTAATTCATTATGAATCAACCCTGAATCAATTATATATCGCAAACCTGGTATTTCCTCGTTTGGCGATATTATTTTTTGGTCGAAATTTGCTAAACTGAACTTGTTATTCGACATTTTTACTAACTTGGTCAAAACAGAACTTGAAACTGAATGCCTGTGCAACTATCGTTGTGCTTTTTGTTGATTGAGTTAATAATTTAAGTTAATTGTCTGTGTTAAATTTTTAGGTTTAATCTTGTTAAAACTAGCACCAGGGTTAAGCCGAAACATGTGCGGCTAAGATGGAAAAGAAGTGAGCCGACGAGGACTTCTTATGCCTTACCTTTTTTTCTTGTTTTTGTCATCTTTTTATTCATTGTGTTTATCCAGTCATCATGATCATCTAAAACAACATTGAAAGGATTAGCTTGATTGGAGCAAAGTTTGAATTTCTCATTATCTGTTCAAGTGTTAACGCCTTGGTTAATAAAAGTGAAGCCTTACCCAGAAATCAACCCCACTGCGGATAGATCTTTATGCAGATCTCCATCTCTATGCAAATCCACTGTGAAGTTTTGTTTCATTTTGGACGGATAGATGGTGTGATGGTGTGTAGGTAATGACTGCTCATCCGAGTTCAAACCTGGCTTCATCTGTCCGGGTCTGCATTGAGTTTTGCAAGCAAGATACGGGCCATGGTGACTCGCCTCGCATAATGTGAAAAGGTCAATCCTTCTGCGTAATTTTAGACCGGCATTAATTTAATTAAAAAAAACAATTTTCAAATTAAGGTATGACTGGTAAAGAATGAAAATAAATCAATTTGATCCAGGGTTGAATTGGGTACATCAATCCGTTTCCAGGCTTTTATACCGATTTTTTTTCAATAATTCATAATAGATTAGGGAAATATCGAATTTTGAAGTAAATTCTCTTTGTGAACTATTCCAACTTTCAGCAATTTTTTCGTAGCCGTTATTTTGGCCGGTTTTCGACAACAATTTCTACGATTTGTTATATTTTCTTTATTCATAACTCTTCTACCGATTCAATAGACTGCAGCTAATTTGATTTCATGAGCCCTCAGTTGCTTACTGCATTCATACAACTTAGTTCGGGATTTCCCCTAGCAAAATAAACTATGAGACTTCGATGATAACTTAAACTGAGTGACATTGCAATTAAATTGCAAAGTGAAACTAGTGTGTAAATTGAAGCTCAGCAAATTCCCGTTAAAAAAACCTAATCTGATTATTACATGTCTAGGTTGTGAATCATTATGCAAATTCAAAAATTTTATTCCCATTTTTTATCGTTCATACCTAACTAACGAAAGAAGTGACCTTGCTTGTACGATTATTTTCAATTTTTCGCGAGTTTATATTTTGGTATAATTTGCACCTAATATTAATAGTCAATTGAAATTTATTGGTTAATTAGATTGACGCAGAGTTGGTGCCATTTTCTATTGAATGCCTAACCTAATGTTAAAACTGGAACCGAGAAAATTTTTGCGTTTACTTTCGGTGTTTACTGAATGAGACTGAGATCAAATTTCATAATCAAACTGCCCTCAGCTCAGTGGAAACATATAAGCTGTCATGATCGCAACAATTATTAATAAAAAAATGTTATTTGTAACACATTTGATTCCCATGAAGGCTTTTATAATAACAACTTTATATCATTAGATTTGAATAGTTTCAGATTAATTGCAAGACTCTATTTCTTATTGTATTGTAACAAAAACTGATCAAAATCTGCAGAGAATCCATTCGCCGTTGGTTATAAATAACTCTAGATGATTGACTAACTCACATTGGAGGCTTTCAAGCATTTAAGTATAAGATTTCAGGGATTTTTCAAGATTTGTATAAAAGTGTATTTCGGACAATCTGACATCATTGTGAGTTAATTTATTTTGTTTTCTTCAGGTAAAATAGTATATTAGCTTTTCAGGAAAGTTACGAAGTTTGATTCAAACTGTTATTATTATGACATTAACATTTTTCTGCAAATTATTTCGACCATTCTTGGAATGAACATGATTTTTGCGGCTCGATCTGTTTCTATTATTCGCAGCGAATTCGGGAAAATTCAAATTGAAATTTTCTAATCTTGTTACAATTTAAATATTTTCACTTCAATGATTTACGCTAAAGATAAAACAAAACCAGACTCTTATTACCTTTAAAATCATGAAGAATCAATTGCCTCTTATGTTTTTTTATTTTAAAGCTCACAATTTTTTCTGTGTTGACGCGCACTCTGTTAACCAAAAGAAGCACTTGTTAATCAAAAAAAAGAGTCCCATAAATACATGCGAAACGGTTATCACTTTAGATAGTATCTAATAGATAGTATCTATTACTGTTATTTTTCGTTCTTTAAGCCTTCATCTTATTTGGTTGTAATATCTATTAGTATCTGTTCATATTACCAGTTATTTGCAAGTCAATGTGATATTATACCTGAGAAATAGTCGATTGAGATGGCATTACCGATTACAGCTCTCGAATATAATGAGAGCGGTAAAAAATATGTATTTGATGTGACACTATTTTCCGAGATAGCAACATCAGATGAACTTAAGGATTTACCAATTGCTGTTGTTTCAATTATCGGAGATTCTCGTAAAGGAAAATCATTTTTACTCAACTATTTTCTTCGCTACTTGCAACGATATGATCAAGAGGACTGGCTTGGTGATCCAAATGAACCATTGGATGGTAAGGTTGCCTGTGATAAACAAATGAGCAAATTGATGATTTTCCCATCAAATTCATATTAAATAATGTTCATTCTCAAACAGGATTTGTGTGGACGCAAGGTGCCGAAAGTTGCACCTCTGGGATCGTTTTATGGCCTGAACCGTTAATTGTTACCCGAAAAGATGGTACAAAAATTGCCGTTCTTTTAATGGATACTCAAGGATTGTTTGTCGATGAAACAGAACAAGAAGATTGTAGTTACGTTTTTGCAATCTCATCCTTGCTCTCCTCTATTCAAGTTTACAATCAGCTGGAAAATATCCAGAGCATGGACATAACCCAGTTATCACGTCTTGCTGAATACTCAAAAGAGAAGCTGAAAATCACCGGTTACAAAGGGATACAGAAGCTTCTGTTACTTATAAGAGACTGGTCTGCTAATTGTGTTTATCCATTTGGAGCTGATGGAGGAAAACAATTTTTAGAATCCAAGAGGAATAATCAATCACAGTTTCATAAAGACTGGCAAACTATACATGATTGCTATTCTCAAGTTGACTGTTTTCTCATGCCACACCCTGGGTTACAAGCCACCAGAAGAGGTTTTGAGGGGGAAATATCAAAACTCAATCCTTATTTTACCAACGCTTTACGTGAACTCGTTGAGAATTTGTTGTCACCAGAAAATATTGTTATCAAAACAAATAATGGAAAACAGATGAAAATGTGGGAATTCGTCGCTTTTTTCAAAAATATTTCTGAAAATCTTGAAAGTTAGTTTCCTTGTATCACATGATTGAATATTCCGATGCCAAAACTAACTAAACTTCGTCTTTAATTTTCCAGGAGATGGATTTCTTCATTATGACGAGTTGTTGGATATTGATTTTGAAAATCAAGCAAGAAATGCTTCAATGTTGGCTATGGCTGAGTTTATGAAAAAATATACCGAATTAAATCCACGTAAAGACGCTCAAAGGGTAAATTACAGTATTTCGATTGCTCGGGCTACAGCTACACTTTTTTACTATGAGAAGACCAAGGATATCGATCCAGAGATTGCAGTAAGCTGTTTGGAAGATTTCAACGATTCTTTGGATAACTATTTAAAAAAATTCTTTAACGGTTATGCTGCAGGATCTACTGCTGAACCCAATGAAAGTTCATCGCAAAATTCATGGTATGAAAGAATGTATTTCGGCTTTTCATCATTTACATCAGCTTTGTTTTCTCATTTTGGTACAACGGGCTTTGTATTTGATATATGTTTAAAAATCTTTGAAGAATATTTTTCTGCGAGAACAAATGCTAGAAGAAATCAACGAAGGAATCAACGAAGGAATCAACGTCGAAGATGATCTTTAGAGTCGATCAGATCATAAATTAATCATAAGTCATGACCAGGGCTGCCAGTTTATCCAAACTCTAAAACGATAAAGCAATATATTTGTTAGATAACCTTGACTTGTCGGTTAGATAGTCAAGGCAATGGTGCAATCATTACGTCCTCAAGTTCACCTTCTAGTACTTTCTAGATTAGCCATTGATGGCGTAACATATAGATATAAATAGAGTAGCCATCAATGGCACATTAACGAGTCTATCTCCTTTACCCTAACTCTCCACTTCACCTATTGTAAATACCTATTATTATATATTAAAGTGTTTAACCCCAAACCGACTGCCTCCAGTCGTTCGCTACTAACGTAGCTGCAAACCGACTCGCGATTCACTCACATGGTAGCAGAGCGTGGTTAGTTTGCTCTGGTTACCTTTAATATATCTATCTTTAACTTGTGCTAAGTCTTCTATCTTCAATACGTTATGGCGTCTAATGCGTTCCTTCAAGTCGAGAAATTAAGTGACGACAACTATGATACTTGGAGTATCCAAATGAAGAGTGTCCTCATTCACAATGATTTGTGGGATGTAATTGGCGGTGAAAAAGTCAACGACGACAAGACTTGGGACCGACGAGATGAAAAAGCAAAAGCTGAGATTACGTTAAGTGTAAAGCCTTCAGCCTACCGTCTGTTCAAGAATCTTAAAACCGCCAAAGAAGTTTGGAATGCTTTGAAAGATGCTTATGCGAAGACTGGGCCTTCCCTATTGTTCACCGCCTTCAAGAAGTTGATTACTATGAGATATCAATCGACATCATCAATGTCAAGCTATTTGACTGAATATTTTGCTGTCGTGGATCAATTGGTGGACTTAGGCGTTACACTAGACGACAAGTTAATATCAGTGGCTTTGCTGGTCGGCTTGGGCGAAGCTTATGAGATGTTCGTGATTGCCGTGACAAGTCAAGACACACCGCCCAGCTCAGCAGTTCTAAAAACAAAGCTCTTGGAAGATGAGATGAGAAAAACGACTGGAAAGGAGAAAACGTCAGATGCTGCCTTTGCAATTAAGACAACAAAGAGACGCAAAGAGCTTAAGTGCTTCAATTGTAATCGGTTTGGACACATAGCATCTGAGTGCAAGTCGGCTAACCGACAACAAGACAATACGACTGGCAAAGGAAAATCACAGATACTCTCATTAGGGTCCAGTACCGACCGGAACCTTTGGATTCTGGATAGTGGTGCAACGGCACATGTATGCTGTGATAAACGTTATTTCAAGCATCTGAAGCCTCCAGAAAGCAATATTATGTCTGTTGCTGATGGACGACAAATACCCATCATTGGAGCTGGTGAAATTGAAATGCTGGTCGGTTCAACAAGTGTCTTGATTAAAGATGTATTGTATACCGACAAACTCGATTGTAATTATTTGTCGGTCAGCGTCCTTCTAAAGAGAGGAAGTTACGTTAACTTTAGATCTGACGTAGCCTGGATCTCCAATGCAAAGGGAGAGAAAGTAATGAACTTTCAACACGAAAATGGTCTGTACGTATACAAGCATGTCGTAACAGCCAAGTTAGCTACGTTGAAGCCTGGTTTTACAAACCAGATGATGCTCATTCACAGACGCTTTGGCCATGTTAATTTTGATACCATCAGAGAGATGATGAAGTCCCAGTCGGTGTACGGGTTAGAGCCAAAGCAGATTAGTAATACGCAATGTGAATGTTGCTTAAAGAATAAATTGATCCAATTACCATTTCCAAAGTCTCAGTCACGTAGTCGTGACGTATTAGAACTGGTTCATTCAGACGTGTGTGGACCAATGAGGAACAACTCCTATGGTGGTGCACGTTACTTCATCACATTCATAGATGATTATTCCCGGTCGGTTAAGGTATACTTTACAAAGAGTAAAGGTCAAGCATTGGATTGCTTTAAGGAGTATCAATGTGTAATGGAAAGAACGACCGGAAAGAAGATGAAGATGTTACGCTCAGACAATGGTCGGGAGTACATTAATAATGAGTTTGAGACTTATCTAAAAGAGCAAGGAATACGACATCAGTTGTCGGTTGAGTATACTCCTCAGCAAAATGGTGTAGCTGAGAGAGCTAATCGTACATTGATTGAGATGGCAAGATCAATGCTAAATGATACCGGTTTAGATGAACGACTGTGGGCAGAAGCAGTAGCGACGGCAGCTTATATAAGAAACCGCACTGCATCAAAGGCTATCAATGGAAAGACTCCTTATGAAATGTTCTATGGAGAAAAGCCTAGCGTAAGACATTTACGAGTTTTCGGTTGCCCTGCGTTCAAACTGAATAAGAAACCTGGTTTAAGTAAATTTGCTGAACGTGGTGAAAAGATGATTATGGTCGGTTATTGTTCTGAGTCTAAAGCATACCGCCTATTTAATCCAAAGACTCAGAGAGTGCAGAAGGCACGAGATGTTAGATTCATTGAAAACGTTCAATCGGAAACCGCCAATGATTTCCTTATTGACTTCTACCCGGCTAAAATTGATGACCAGTCGGCAGAATGTACACAGCATGAAGAAGTTCAAAGATGTTCTGTGCCCGACGAGGAAAACTTTAGAGATGCTGAAGACTTTGAAGGAGGTGAAGTCAATTCAGATGTTGATGTCGGTAGAGCCAATAAGTTGGCAAACACCGACCGGGTGGTACGACCGGCAAATACTGACCAGTCGGTACGACGTGAAAATGAGTATTGGGATGCGACCAACCAGTTGGTACGACCGGCAAGAAAATCCCAAAGTACGGCAAATACACTACCAAGACGGTCATATACTAGAAGATACAGAGATCTCCCAGAACGAGAAAGAAGGGATCGATCTTGTAAGAGTAACGAGAAACGACTGGGTTTGATACGAGCTACTAACGAGAAGATTCAAGTCCCATCATCATTCAAAGAAGCAATAAACAGTCCTTATGCCGATAAATGGTGGGAAGCAATGAAAAGTGAATATAATTCCCTTATGGCAAATGAAACATGGACTCTTACCAAAGCCTCAAGTCATCAACGTGTTGTTGGTTGTCGGTGGGTATATGCAATCAAGTACAAGCCCGACGAAAGTATTGACAAGTTTAAAGCAAGACTTGTCGCTCAAGGCTATACGCAACGCTTCGGTAGGGATTATCATGAAACTTTTGCACCAGTCGTGAATCCAGTAAGTCTGAGGATGTTCATAGCAATTTGCATTGAGAAAGGTCTCTGCATACATCAGATGGATGTACGAACGGCGTACCTCAATGGAGAACTGGATGAAACCATTTTTATGGACCAGCCTGAAGGATTCAAAGTTCCGGGCGGTCAAGTTTGTCGGCTCAATAAATCATTGTACGGCCTAAAACAGAGCGGGCGACAATGGTATTTAAAGTTAAATGAAACACTGCAAGACAATGGTTTTAAGTCAATGAAGAGTGACCAGTGCGTGTACGAAAAGTCAGGCGTACTGATAGCGGTTTATGTCGATGATCTGCTTATAGCTGCTAAAGATGTTAATGCAGTACGACAAGTTAAGCAGATGCTATCAGAGCATTTTGACATGGACGACAAAGGAGAAGTTAAGAACATCCTTGGTCTGTCGGTGAACCGACTGGAAGATAAAATTCAGATTACTCAACGTACTGCTATTGAAAAGCTTCTTGAATCTAATGGAATGAGTGATTGTAGAGCGGCTCAAACACCAATGGAAATCAATTTTAAATTTGATAAAGACGCCCAGTCGGTAGATGGTGAAACCTACCGCAGTTTAATTGGTTCACTGCATCACCTGTCGGTGTATACGAGGCCAGACATTACTTTTGCTGTCAACAAGTTATCGCAGTTTAATCAGGATCCAAGAGTGGATCATCTCCAGGCGGCAAAACGTATACTACGCTATTTAAAGGGAACTAAAGATAAGTCTTTAGTATACCGACGAACAAGGGAACAGCTTAATGTATACGCTGATGCGGATTGGGCTTCTGATACCGAAAACAGAAAAAGTACATCAGGTTATGTGGTTATCTTGGCCGGTGCAGCGATTGCCTGGCGGTCGGCAAGACAAACAGTGACAGCCCAGAGTTCAGCAGAGGCTGAGTATGTAGCATTGGCTACAGCAACAAATGATGCTATGGGTGTATGTCAGTTACTGAAAGAGCTTGGTCACGGAGAGTATGCTAAGGCACCAATTCAAGTTTACAGTGATAGCACAAGTGCAATCTCAATTGGAAGCAATCCCGTTACAAATGCAAGGACCAAGCACATCGATATAAAGTACCATGTTGTACGACAAAGAGTCGAAGAGGGATTAATAAAAATCGATCATGAAAGAACCGACAATATGATTGCCGACGTATTGACGAAAAGCTTAGCAAGAGTAAAGCACGAAAGGTTTACCAATGCGTTAGGACTTCATGATTGAGCGGGCGTGTTAGATAACCTTGACTTGTCGGTTAGATAGTCAAGGCAATGGTGCAATCATTACGTCCTCAAGTTCACCTTCTAGTACTTTCTAGATTAGCCATTGATGGCGTAACATATAGATATAAATAGAGTAGCCATCAATGGCACATTAACGAGTCTATCTCCTTTACCCTAACTCTCCACTTCACCTATTGTAAATACCTATTATTATATATTAAAGTGTTTAACCCCAAACCGACTGCCTCCAGTCGTTCGCTACTAACGTAGCTGCAAACCGACTCGCGATTCACTCACAATATTTTATGTTTTATTATATGATTTGGCCTTTTGAAATTTTGAGCCATTTTCTTGTTTCATTTTCTTCAAATGAATTTCAGGAATCTCTGTGATTTTGTAATAAATTTGTAATCGAAATGCGTCTTGACTCATTGCCTTTGCAATAATTGACTCATGAATTCATAGGCATATCGGAACTCATGGTTCTGTGAAAGATAATTTTTCTCGGTCAGATTAACCTCAAGTATCAATCTGACTTGGAAATTAAATTAAATTTAGTTCCCATGGAAATTTACATCTAATCTTTGATTGATTTCGATTAAATCTCCAATAGTAATTGGAATCGTTACTCCCTCAATATTTTTAACTTGAAATTCCACCATTATTGTAACCGCTTGGACAATATGCACTGTGCTCAATGATTTAACTTGAACAGTTTTTATAGTTACCAAGAAAAAATTTTATTTCAAACAATGTCAAGTTGTATGAAGTCGCCAGAACCCATTCAAATAGTTGGATACAATCCAGATCTCAAAAAGTATGAATTTGATGCAAAAGCTTTTGCCAAAATAGCAACATCAGATGAAATCAAGAATTTACCGATTGCTGTTGTTTCAATTATCGGAGATAATCGTAAAGGAAAATCATTTTTACTCAACTATTTTCTTCGCTACTTGCAACGATATGATCAAGAGGACTGGCTTGGTGATCCAAATGAACCATTGGATGGTAAGTTCATATACGATGCATAATTTCAACATATATTCTTCATGTAATGTCATCTTCAACAGGGTTCTCATGGAAACAAGGGACAGAAAAGGTTACAGTTGGAATGGTTTTATGGCCTGAGCCTCTAGTTATAACGAAAAAAGATGGCACAAAAATCGCAGTACTTTTAATGGATACTCAAGGATTATTTGATCATCAAACAAAAGATGAAAACTGTATGGAAATTTTTGTAATCTCATCTTTACTCTCGTCTATTCAAGTTTACAACAAGAGCAATAACATTCAGAGTAATGATATAATTCAGCTATCACAGCTTATTAAATACTTGAAAGAGAAGCAAAAAAGTGTTTTGGATTTTGAAAAGGCAGTTTTGTTAGAGAAACCTGAAAAACTTTGGTTCCTTGTGCGAGATTGGGCTTTTGATTGTGACCATTCTTTCGGCGCTGATGGAGGAAGGAAGTTTTTATCTTTCAAGAAGAAGAACCAGTCCAATAAGTTCGAACATGCTTGGACTACCATCGATGAATGTTACTCGGAAGTTGACTGTTTTCTAATGCCTCATCCTGGACTTGACGCGATCAATAATACCGATTTCAAAGGGGAAACTTGTAAGCTTGAGCCTGATTTTGTCAAATCTTTACGGGAACTTGTTTTAAATTTATTGTCGCCGGAAAATATCGCAATCAAAACAACAGAAGATAAACCGATGAAATTTTTCGAATTTTTGAAACTCGTAGAAATTTTCGGAACCACCTTCTCTGGTGAGCTCAGAAAAATCTTAAACAATTATCAGTTTATTAACAATATTTTCATTTTTCTTCTCAAAGGAAATGATTACATCTATGACGATGAATCTCGATTGGCAATTGAATACATAGCGCGAACAATAGAAGCAGCCAGAATTGCAAATGAAATGTTCATCTCGAAAATGGTTGAGAATAGTTTTAAAAACAATGTGGATCAGTTTCAATCACAACTCGAAGCTTCTCGCTGGGAAGCCATATCATTTTACCTGAAAGAAACACAATCGATTGACTCAGAAATCATGTTAGATTCTCTAAAAGATCTTGAAAAATCACTAAAATCTCATGCTACATCGTTTGAAAGAATCAATTCCGAAGTACGAACTCAACCATCCAGCCATCCGACATTGGCAGTTCAAAGATATAGTTATAAAAATTTGATACTATTAGGTGCTAGACTTTTATCTCCAAGTTTCCTGTTTAAATTAATCCGTGCTCATTTTACAAGAACTAGACGATAAAATACTGCAAACTAATCTGGATAAAATTGGAAAGTTGATAGTTTCAAGTTTCAAATATTGAAAAACAGTTGGAAAAAATTCGGAAAAAATGTATCTTTTTTGTCTCCAGACCTGAGCTTTACACGAATGTAACGAAAAATTATCCTCAAATTCATTTATGCAAATATTTTGTGCATTAATTTCAAGCCAAAACAATCCTCGTGTGAATTTGTTATGAAATAACATCTAATAGTTACAAAAGTGATTTTCATTGCGTGAAATTTAGCTTATTGAATCAACATAGCCCCACGACGATATGAATATGAATTTTCAGTAAAATTCGATAGGAATCCACGCACAATACATGATGCTGTTAGAAATAAATTTACTGGTCTGATGGCTCGCTACTATAATAAACACCTAGAACTCTATGGTTCCTCTATTTTTTTGTTAAATCAAACTGATTTTGGAACTGGTGATTCCATTGATTTTTACTGTCCTTGTTGGAATAATTTAAAGAGGTGGAGTTTCTATTAATATTAATATAAGTAAGAGTAAGAGATTCTATTGACCCGCAATAATTCTTGATTCAATTACTGGACTTAAACCAGGACCGGTGTTAGATGAAGTCACTTGTAACATTGTATCATTTTTACCCGAAGTTGGAACAGTTCGCGAAGACGTCTTCAAACCACTATCGATATTCACTTTAGACGCAATCATAACATCATCTTTCCTTTTTCTGTCTCTTTTTTAAATCCCTTTCATTCTGTCGTACTGCGAATCAAAATTTTTTAACACTAAAACCATTAGCACCTGGTTTTTGATTGATGCAATTAAAAGTCAAGGATCAGTTATTTTTTCAGGAAACTCTTTTTTATCGTCAATCTTTGTCATCCATTTGGATTTCCTTCACATTAACAATGTTTTTCATGTCAGCTTTTTATTCTGGTTCACTATAGACTTTACATCTAAAGCACCCATAAAAACCATTTACTTGAAGATGTTGCCGATTCCGATTGGATTCCGTTGTGGATGGAAGAGCTGTTATGCAGAACCATGGTGAATATTAGTTCTCCTCATACTTAGCGAGAGATTCTGAGGCGAGGACATTATAAATCATCTCGTCGTGGAAGCGGAGAAAAGAAAGAAATATAAAACTTTGTTTTTATGCCCAATGTTCAATTCAACGTTCTGAGCTGTTGTTGGTGCAACTCAAATGAAATGGTATCAATTAAATGGTTGATTCCTCGTTAAGCTGTTAATTTCTGTATTGAATTCAAAGCTATCTCCTTATGCCACCGAAATTATCAATCTGTTGCACAAAAAAAAAACGATGCGAAAGCGGCATCGAGTTTATGTATAAGTTAAAGTATATGGAAGCTGTATTTTGACAAGACTAAGACTCATACTTTATCTTAAGCAAAGTTTTGGCTTTTTGCATAAAGCTTGCACCAGTTTCAATCCTTCTTAGTATCGTTTTAATCAACTCGATATACAAAATTAAAAACTATTTTTCAAGTATTCTGATTTGCATTAGTAGATATTTGTAAACCGAGATAAACTCAGTAATGTTAAAATAAATGCAAATAAATAAATAAAAATTTGAATTATTTCAATATCTTATATCAATACCAATACCTATTTCATTATTGATATTGAACATTGAACAAATCATATTAATAAATTCAAATCTAGTCTGCATTCAATACAAGATATTAAAGGTTTTCTCACAAATGACATAATCTCTTCGAGTTTCAATTGGGATTCAATTTTTCTCATTTGATTTTTAAATATTTGTCCCTTTATTGCTTGCATGAGATAACAAAAAGATTGAATCAACCCAATGAACCAGATTGATAGTTATGTTCAAACCAAGAAGTGTGTCTGATTTTCCAATTGTCATTCCTATCAATTAGATTTGATTTCAATAATATCAAATGCACTGGGAAAATTCATTTTAATTATAAGTGTGATAATTTGATTTCATTTATCAAGATTTCGAGACCAAACCCAAGTTGCTAATTTGGCACAGCAATTTAAATATAAATTTCGTTGTGATTTCTTTAGTCATCAGTTGCCATATTTTAGACGATTAACATTGAAAGAATAGAGTCATAAATGGTTTTAGTAAACTAGATGAAAACACGTTCGAATTTTTCATGTAAATTAGACACAGTATGTTTAGGATGCAGATCGATATTAAAAAGTAAAATATGAAAAGGAAACTCGAAGATTTTAGAGGTTGGACGGAAACATCGATCATTAATTGACTCGTGACTTTGAAGAGTGAGAAATTTTAAACAAACTTTTTTATTTGCTTAACATTCGATCATTTGGAATAGTTTACATTTTGTCATCAGCGAAACTTGAACAAACAGGAATTGAACATGAAGAAATCAAAAGCACATGCTAAATACCTTTGGAATTTTAATCGACTCAATCGAAAGTTGAATAAAAAATGTGTCGAACAGTACAAGGCACAAAATTTGACTTAGAAAGTCTACCAAAGTCGAATAAAATGGGAATGAAGTTCGGATGAGAAATTTTACATTAATGATGAATCGCCACAGCATTTTCGTCATGAAATTCTATTGTTAACCGCATTATTAATGAAGAATCGCAATGAATTTGAGTAATCAATTGATACTGTGTCAATCAGTTGTTTCAAAAATCCACTCATTCCTCTTACTTGTTGAATCTTGACCATTATTCTGTAATGATCATCCGAGGCTTCACAGGTTGATTGGCTTATTGATTTCAAGTAACGTTCAAGTAAATAGATGTAAACATATTGTTCGTGTCTGTTGAAGAATCGAGAAAGTAAATTGTTGAATTACATTTCAGTAAAAGTTGAGTAGCAAACCAACCTGATGGGTTCAAAGTGTTTCAACCCTCTTAGCTCTGCATTGAAAATGATGATTAAATTGATGAGAGCCAAAGCCTTTTGATCATTTCTCCATTTATCAGGAAAAGTTTCAATTATATGAACAAAATCGTTGTGCAATGATTGACTAAACAGGAAAACATCGCGTCTGTCAAATGCAAAGTTGGTCTCTAAGCTCTAGAGGAGAGAGAAGGGCATTAATTAAAGCAGTTTAATCTTTTAAATTTAATGCTTACTTGCCATCCATCGGTTAATCGATTATAACCAACAATTCCTTTGATTAAATTCATTTCATAAAATCCATTGATGAGCAAACTAATTTTATCACAGTTTACAAGTTTTCTGTAGCCTTTGATTTTGTTGCATATTGAAACAAGCTGAGCTGGAGTTGGATTAGCAATTTTGTCAATCAACGATGAACCCAATTTAAAGCCTTTTGTCACTTTGAAAGCTTCAGTTGCCTCATTCAGAACCAAAGTTTCAAACTGGTCCAGAGAGTGTTGAGCCGACAAATATTCAGTTCGCAAGCTTAACGGTGTAAATTGGACAGACATTAATTTCTGGGCAACAGATTGATTCCATGGTTCAATAGTAGCCGAATTGTTTGTATTCAAGCTAATCATCAACTTGTAGCCTCGTCTCAATAGATACATGAAACTTGCCTTACGATGTGCATACTCTTCGGTCACTTCACGTTGATATGTTTGATGGTCACTGTTGTAATAAGAAAGAGCTGGTAAACTAAGAAAGTCGTCATTGTTGGAATTGAAAGTTGGGATTGGATTCGTTTGTCGAGCGTTTGATTCGAGAAGATCTTGGCCCGTTCCTTCAGCGTAAAATCCGTCGGACACTGAATTGAGTAAAGTAGAGCAATCGTTGGACATGCACGATTCTTTAGGTGAACTTGATGGAGAGTCATCGTTAATCAGGTAACTTTTGATGGTATCTTCATTGGGTGAGAGAGCTTGAAACAGATCCAATGTTTTAATGTGATCACTTGATGTGATTGCAGATTGATGTCCTTGAGTTGACTCGTTAAACTCAAAGTTGGCTCCAAAGATCATTGGTGTTGAACATTGTTGACTGTAACCAAGAAGTTCACTTAGATCCATTATTCCTAATAACACTTTTAATGCAACGCTTAAACATTTACAGTTTCATGTTAACCAAAAAAAAGCTGTTTGCCAAAAAATATGAACACAAATGTAAAAATGTATAAAGTAAAATCAATTGTTTTACCAACTTGTTAACTTGATCAGATTGTATTGTCAATGACAAGAATCAATTGCACATGTTTCATGATTAGCTGTTATTTCCAATGCTACCATTTCAAATGACACAATTACTATTCAAAAGCTAAAAGACACTAATCCATTCATTTTTGATAAAAGCTAAGCTTTACCATTCAGTGAGGTTCAATAATCGGCTTTGTCACAACAGTTTCCTTGCTAAATCGCTTTCATTCTTGTACATCTACTCCTCTAGTCATATATGATGGGTTGAGCTCTAATCAAAAAGTTATTAACTTATTATATTCAATAAATTTACTTTTAATTCTCCTTGCTGTTCTCGCTCGTTCAACTTTTGAGTTGACAGTTTTTAGACATCAACTTATTCTATCATGAAAAATGTACCCAATCTTCGCGTGTAACTGGTTATTGGACTTATAACTATTGAGCAAATTGTTCAAGCGCTCAACAATTTGTTAGAAGGACAAGAAGTAAAAAATCTTATAAAACTTTGCCTCTCATTAGATGAACTGAATATAACTATCGTTTTGTGATTCGTAAGGTGTACTTTGTTGATTTGATTGATTCTTCTTACATTAAAATAAATCCTTTTTTGAATTTCTCATTGAATATAAAATGAACTATTAAAGAGCTTGTAAAGTTGAAGGAATTAAGAGAATGAAGCGACTTTTGTTTGGTCAACAAATTTTGCATCAAAACGGTATTAATGCTGGTTATTAAGCAACATGAACGATTCACGTCAAATACGATTATATACAGTAATAGTAATAGTAATTAATAGTAATGTTAATAGTAAATTTGAAAGTCTATCGTTAACAATCGTGCGTATGCCAATCGTCAATCTATGCCATATAGAGTAGCATCCATTGCTAAATACAACTGTTTACCAGAAAATATTGACTTTAAACGACTGCTTTCAAGTTGCCTTCAATTCCTATTAATAGTTGATTTAATCACAACCAGAATCACTTGACTTTTTCCGATGAAAATAATAGTAGGATAGAGAAATTTCAAGTACAATGTAACAAATAATATAACCCAAAGTGTTTTCTTCCAGAGTGCGTTTGTTATTACAATTGTCTTAACTTCACATATTTGCTTATTACGATAAGTTACATGCAATATTTTCAACAATATTGTGCCTTTAAACAACTTTGTGGCTCAAGTTTATGCTCTTTAAGCAGTTTCGTAGCTTTAATTTTGTATTAATCGTGAAGATAGTAGAGTAAAGCAACAAAATCAAGATCATTTTATAAGCAATCGAGTGAAGCATCTTTGATATTTTATTGTAGAATTGTTTTTATTCGAAGAAAATTAAACATTTCTGTTCTCCACACTTGTGATCAAATGCTTGTTTGAACAGCAAAGAGTTGAAAAGTTGGCCATTTGTGGCTGTAATGGAGTTATTTGCATCCAGTTTGTAATGGGATTCAACGTCTTGGATCATTTGGTGTATCACGGTCAAATACCATGAACATGTATCGGCTTCCAACTGACTTTCAAAAGTCCAACAAGCTTCAAGTTTCAATCTAAAATAGAAGAGTAAACGTTTCAGCATTCTCAAGACAAGATCGTATAATCTTGTAATCGAAATTGAAGATACCCACCAACATGAACCAAAATTGATTAAATTCGATATTCTATTCTGTAACAGAGTATTAAAGTTATTGTCAACCACTGAAAATAATTCTTTCACACATTTCCTGCATTGTCTAGTCTCTTCAATTTTAACCATTAACCTGTAAAGATGGTCTGCAGCATCACAGTCCGATGCACAAACTGTCCTCAAATAACGTTTAAGCAAATAAATGTAACTGTATTGTTGATACCTGTGAGAATAAAAATGGCAATTAAAATAAGAATCAACTTAGCACTAAACAATGCTGACCTAACTGAGCTTGCAAATTTCAATTCTCGCAAGTCTGGATTGAAAATGATGATTAAATAACTGAGAATGATTACGGTTAGATCTTGCCTCCAGCGATCTGGCAAGGTTTCAATGATATGAGTCAAAGCTTGGTGCAAAGTTCGATGCATGCAAAAAATGTCCAGTCTTTGATAATACACTCCCGATTCTTCACACTAGAAAGATTGAAATAGATTAAAGACAATAAACGAGTACTTTTAGCATCAACTAAGCTTGTTTTCGAAACAATTAAAACTTATGCTCAAATCCTTTACCAAAGAGCCAAACACTTTAATTCCAAACCCGTTGAACTGTTGAATAAGTATCGATGTATGATCAAGTTCAGCAATACTTACAATCCACTTCAGTTACAATAACTAGCAATTAAAACTGGATTCTGCTACAACTCTGCTCAACTTTTAAATTTACAAGTGGAGCCTCCGATCATGACTGATCGCAAATTTATTTTCACTGTTTACGATAAATTCAATCCACATTTAAAGACTCAAATTCTGAATTAAAAATTTTGTCAGATGCACAATCGTTGATGAAATTGACTTCAAATTTATCGTTCGGTCTCGTTTAGTACAGTTGAGGCACCAGATTATTAACCAAACTCTTTACTTGAAAGACAGTTATGCATATATTCCTACTTCAACAATAAACGATCAAACTGCATAACCAAAAAGTTTTTCCCCCAAACACAATGCTACAAAATACGGATTCTGCATTTTTTCCCCTACCCTGTTTAAACGTGAATTTCTCAGTAACCTGAATTCTGATTAACCTCTGACTATTTTTCGGACATGTAGTTCAATCGTGGCTTTCAGTCTGTGCAAAAATTTCCCGTAGAATCCTTTCCGTTTAGTTACAATTTTTACACAAAAATTTCATGTTTTGACTTTATATATTGTATAGATATAGATTAATTTATAGATTTATTTGCATTTTTGCTCTTTTCGTCCAATTCAATGCAAACTTTTTTTAATAACTTCGCCAACGATAAAATGTCCTCAATTCTACGTTCTGTTTGTTCAAGCTTCTCTAAGATTTGTTCTGCAGAGTCAAATCTATGGAATCATCGAATTAAGGTTTCATTTTGCATTTGCCGTTGCAAATTCAATTATTTTCGGTACCAATACTGGCTGATTACTTTAAGATGCGCTTAATCTTCAAATCGAACTCAAAAGCGAATAGATTAACTTTTTGCTATCAGTTGAGTGCTCAAGAACTGTTCCAATGCTTACTTTCATTCCGATTTCTTCAAATTCAACGGTGCCATCATTTGTAATTCTGTTGATCGTCAATGAGGGTGGTTAATTGATTGGCAGTTGCATGTTTTAGATGTGAGCAATAAGTTAACAAAAGAAACCATAGCATACGGCTTTCAGTATGATACTTACAACTGTTGTTTCAGTTGGTTAGTAGGAAAGGATTCCTAGCATGACATAATAAAAATGATGGCACTTACCTTCCAACCGTCAACGGTATGAATATAATTAAATACTCCTTTAATTAAAAGAAGGTCAAAATATATATTGGAAAGCAGAGAAATCTTGTCAACATTTTGAAGTTTACGAAAACTTTTCAGTTGAAGGCAATTTAAAACAAGCAAATTTGGGAATGGGATCGCACGACCACTCTCTGGGAGAAATGCTATCATTTTTAATTTTCGTTTGCCTTGAAAAGCTGCTAAGCCTTCAGATAGCGAAAGCGCTTCAAATTGATCGAGTGCAACTTGGTTTGATAAATATTCTGTCTTTAAGTTTAAAGATGAATAGAGGATAGAAAGTAGTTTCTTGGACACATTTGTATTCCAAGGTTCATCAGTTCCACTGTTGTTTGTGTTCAATTGTATAAATGGTTTATATCCAAGGCTTTCAAGGAAGACGATTCTTTGATTGACTTGATAATTTCTGCATTGAGATAGTTGATACGCTTGTGAATATTGTGCATTCATAAAGGCTAAATCAGGCGATGAATGTGATATCGAGTAACTGGATGATGTTGAAGGCGGATAAAAACTGTTAACACCAGGCAAGGTATGACTTGTTTCCCTGGAATCCAGATTAGATGGAAGCAGATTGTTTTGCAGAGAAAATTGAGAAAAGTTATCGTTAGACCATAATGTTTGATTGTTGTAATTTGACTGTGGTAGGTGATACTGATCCATTGAATGATTCGATGGGTTCGACAAGTTTTCTTTCAAGTTACTACAAGTTGACTGGTCATTCCCGAGATAGGCTAATATAGTTTCTTCACTTGGATATAGCGCTTTAAATACATTAAACATTGTCTTTTGAGTAGAGTTGGCTGGGGTTCGTTCTTGCAAGTTACTTAAATTGCTTTCCAGCGGAAAACTTGATACTGGTTGGTTGAGAGTTTGGTTGCGAGCCAGAAATTCACTGTAATCCATTGCAAATTGAGGTTGAAAGGAATTTAAAGAACGAATTGATGTAAATTGATGTGGACTAAACTGGTGAATGATGTTTTATTACTCTTGCTTGGGAACTCAAACTCTGCACCTGTGTTTATGACGATTGCAATGGGAAATGTTTAGTTTCTGTTCTTTCGATTTGAACAACCAAATATTGAATCCAATCAAGAGTATTAATAATCAAATCTTCTTTAATAAAGCGCATTGAAAACTGTCAAAGCTCAATGGATTAATTTTGTCTGATCAATAGTGCGGATCAAAAGTTTAGAAAAAATTGATAAATGCTGTTGGATCTTACAGTTAAATAATATTTAATCGGATTTTTTTGAGTGCATGATACATGTAGCAATCGTGATGTATATTACATCGAGATTGACGATAATTCAAAACGTTTCTTGAAATTGGCTAAAGAAAGTTAACATGGTTTATTATTGAATAATTACAATTATTTTGATTGAATCATGTTGGCACTTAGATCAATGCAAAAGGAGCATTGCAAGATCAACTGCGATCATTTCTTAATGCTGTAGTTTGCTATTAGCGAAACGAGTTCAGCTGATATTTGATTGCATTTTAAGGGAATGAGTGCAAGAAAATTTCTAACCACAATTTAAATATGAAATTTAGCTTGGAGTCACAACATCAAGCCAAACTAGAACTTCCAAATGAAGTTGTCGGTGAAATCGATTCACCGAGAGATTTTGCAAGTTGTGTAAAGATTTGACTGCAAGTTATCTTTACTTTTGAAGCTGAATATGGATATTTCTAGAAGTGAAATTGCAACGTTCCATCAATTACATTGAAGCATTGTTTTCTCATTGTTACCAACATTTATCCGTCCAACTCATTGAATACAAGCGTCATCATTTGTCAAGATAACGTTTCCTTGGATTCATTATTGTTTCAATCATTGTTCAATGTCTCACTAGCTTCATAAACGTCGACTAACTTTAATTCCTCCCTTAATCTTCAAAAAGTGTTTCAAAAATGTCTCTTAAATGTTTAATTATTTTTTCCCTGTGTCTTTTAACTATTGCTATCAATGTAAGGGCAGCACCTGGCGATCCGACAGAAGTGAAACAAAAAGAAGATGAAGACAAAAAAATAGACCAAGGACCAGAACCAGAACAGAAACCAGAACCAAAACCAGAGCAAGAACCAGAACCAGAGCCAGAACCAGAGCAAGAAAAGGTCCAGGTCGTAAAAATAAGTGATTCCTCTGTTATTATTAGGCTGTTCATTGAACCTAAACGTGAGGATAAGAGTTTTAAACGCGCTCTTTTGGTTTATGCGCTTGAAAAGAAAAACGAAAAAGGTGTCATAAATTGGGCTTATTCAGATAAAGATAAATCAGTTAGTGTTGGTAAGTATTGGAAATGAGTAATTTAATATAATTTCCATTAGGTTTGCAATAGATTAACTATATCTTCTTTGCCACAGCGAGAATCAAGAATAAAGTTATTAACAGTGCGGTAGTTGATGGCCTTTTCCAGTATGACATGGAAGTTACCAACATTCAACCTGATACCAAGATCAGAATAGCGTACGATCTCGTTTATGACAAAGAAGTGGTCCGAATGAAAGAAGTCGAAGTCAAAACCAAACCTAAAGCTCCAGTGACTAGCACTAAAGCACAAATATTGACCTTGCATTTTGAGAATCCTAATGCAATTAAATATTTCGCCAAAGTCAACAAGGTAAAACAACTTTGATTGTTTAATTCCATCAGCTTTTAGATCAATCGATTCTTTTCTTTGTCTAAGCTTGATAAGATACAATCTTGAACAAGAGTTTCATCTTGAATGATCTTAATTGAAACTATTAACTAATTGTAATTGCTTGTTATCAATACAGCAAAGAAGATCAAAACAAATGATTCAAATTCGATTTCTAATTGCAATTTTTTCTACTGTTTAGATGAAAGATGACAAAGAAACCGATTGTGCTCTTGAAGTAAAAATGTCACCATGTTTTGGAAACAGTCTAGCATTACCTGGGTTAATTTCTGGTGAAAAATATTCAATCAAAGTTTGGTATATTCAAGCTGATAACACTGAATCAGAAGTCACAACTCAAGTGATTACCGGCTTATAAACTTATCCAAATATAAACATTTGATTACAAAAATAAACTTTTCTCTAACTTCTAAATCGCCTAAGATTACCAGATAAATATCAAATAAAAATAAAATTCAACTTTTTAACAAAGCTTTGACTCTTATTTCGTACAAAACGCAATAAATGAGACACTCGTGATGCAGGAAACTCGATTATATAATAGATGAATGATTATTTTACTTGAAAAGATTCATTTCCACTCCAATATGGATTACATTATCGTTATACTGAAGATTATCTTAGCGTTGAAACTCAAGTACAGGAATAAGTAAACAGATTTGTTATTCAAAAGACATTTCACTTTTTGAGTGAAAATAAACTGACCTCTCATTAAAGGGAGTTTATCGAAATATCTAGATATTTGTTTTCAACTAATCACAGGTTCATTGTGAATTTCCTATTGTGATGATCACACTCAAATCAGATCATTGAAACCTCATTAAGTTAGCATCTGACTAGATTAACCAGAATAAACAGTTGAAACAATTAAATGTTAACCCTTATTGTTGCAACAAACAATTGCATTGGGTTAACTGAAGCTAACCATTCCAGACCAAAAATAAAGAAACACTTAGAACGCCTAAAACTTAAATTATCACGTCAATCTTTATTGTTAATCATCGAGTGAGAACAAGATTAGCTAATTGTCCAAAAATAAAATCTATTGTTTCAATGTGTAAACAAGATAATCAAAAATTTCGTTTCCTTCCTTTATTATAAAATACAAATATAATATTTATTTATAAACATTTCTCTTTTAATTAACTTCAACAATTAAACTCAACCAGTTTTCAAAATGTTTTACAAGCAAATCATTTTATTTCCATTGTTTCTTGGTGCCGTCTTTTGCTCACAAGAGTCCGAATCCCTTGCCGTTGTGCTGAACGAAGTAGGGGAAGATTATGTTATAATCAATGTGACCGGTTCAATCATGGTGAATGGTACAAAGCTGGGAGGAATCATTGTAACCTACGATATTGAAAAGCGGATCGACTCGACTAACCAATGGTTCTCATATCTTGATCTTAAAAAAGGTAATCTTATTTTTCCCGGCTTTTCAAAAGGTTTAACCCAATTCTATTTTTTCAGGCCTGAAAAAGAAACAAGTCAGTCAGACCGCTACTCATGAGACTTTTCATCATGTTTACAGGCTGATTAACCTTGAGCCAGGCGCTCATTATCGTTTTAACGTGCAAGCTCGATATGGACAGCAGTCTTTTGTCGCTCAAAACTCTCCCATTTATGTAAAACTGGAATCACCGAAAATCTCGGGTAAAGTTTCTAAAAAACAGTTGGCCATAAAAATTGAAGATCTGAATGTTGAAAAATATTTTGTTCAAGTTAATCGGGTAAGTTTGCAGTTTTATTATTTTCATCATAAGCAGTATCAAATAAAATCCCTCTGATTTTTATACTTTCATCTAGACTTGTCCAATATTATGAAATTATTTTGTCATTTCAGGTCGACAGCAATTTAAATCAATTTGATTGTGTTCTAAACGTTTCAATGTCTGCTTGCTTTGGAAATAAAAGTTTGATATTGACTGACCTAACTGAAGGTGAAAAATATCAAATCAAGATTTGGTATACTGATTTTGATGGGAAAATTTCAGAAGAGGCAGTAAATGAATATACTGTTTAAGTGATATAGCATTTCAAAGGAATGGATAGTCAACTATCTGTGCGTTCATCAAAAAAATAAAAATATTAATAAAACAGTAAAAATTTGGAGTTTACAGATAGAAATAACTATTACATGTATTGTATCAAATTTGATATTGGCTAAAAATTTAACTTTAATCATTTTTTAACAAAATTTCTTTTAAAATCAAAATTCAAATACAATCTTTCATTGGACTAAACCAGACAATTCATTTAATCAAAATAAATTCAATCAACCATAACTCCAGAATGTGGATCGACCATAAAAGCTGATTTTTCAGCAGTTTCGTAGTTTAATGGGCTGGAAATAACTCTCTGTAGATTCGAAGGAGCTGTATTGACAAAAAAATATACATTAATTAGACAATTTACATGTTAATGTATTAAAGTAATTTAGTTCTAACCATATTGATTTATCGCGAAATTAGCACGGAATCCATTTCCTCGATTGCTGCTTGAAGTAACCATTTTAACTTTTAAAGTATTACCACGAGAAACGTACATTGCTGGCAATTCCTACAAAAATTAACAATTTAAATTAGTATGTTTTAGTGAAAACTTGTTTGACTCATTAAGTTGCTTTTACTCACCGAGCCACAGTAACGTCCAACTAAGGAACCATCATATAACTCAACGTAATTAGTCGTACAACCGGGTAATGATGTGAAATCAAATGTGATAAAGCGAAATGTTAATGCATGGTAACCATAGCTGAATATATTCCATGTACATTCAGATTCATTTGAATAGGGTTTGGGATAACTTGGCGAAGTAAAGCTTCCATTGAAAGCTCTAATATTGCCTCCACAACCAGGGCCAGCATTGGTAGTAGTATAAATCATGTAAAATCTGTACCATTCAGTATTCACTTTAAACGACAAGCTTGAATTGGATGAAAAAATCGGATCTGGAAGTTTACACACCGGTATAGATTTTATTGGGCCTTCGCCATCTTTGACTGTAAATAGATTGATTGAGTTACAATTGCTCATACCGTTGAAAGCAAATTCTGCTTCATGGAAATAGACCGAGATTGAGTAACCAGGAGAAGCTGTGATGGTGAAATTGCATGGACCGTTGTAATGATGAGCCATTGGGTAAAGTTGACTTGTAATTACGCCAGACTCTTCTGTATAAGTATCATTACAACCAGCCAATTTGTATTCCAATGAGAACCCTCGTCTTGTTGTTTTTACCTCTGATCTAGATGTAAAAGTAAATGTGGCATCGTTGGTTATGTGGAAGGTTGGAGGTGAAGTTGTACCACAGATTCGATGAGGTTCATTGTAAAGAGCGTGGCCAGCAATTTCCAACGAAACTTTTAAATCACAATCCAAATCAAGATCTTTGAAGGTTACAGAAATCTCTGCACTACCTGTATCAAAGGATAACTGCCAGAAACATCTAATGGATGAAGGATAACTATTTGGATAATTGGGAGAAGCTAAGATTCCAGTTGTGATATTACTGACTTTTAGAGTTCCACCACAAGTCTGATTAACCGTTTTGTATGTCAAACGAAAACCAGCGCCATTGGTATCTTCATTGGAGTAAAAATGAATGAAGGCACGAGATGAAGAAGTTAACACTTTAGTTGGCAGTTCAGATGAACAAAAAACATCTATCAATGAACTAGAAGAAGACATTCCATCTCTAATCTCGAGAAAATCATTGGCGCACTCAATTTTAGGTGACAATGAACTAGCTTCGATATCCATAAGACTAAAGGTTATCTCTAGAACGTCATATTTCCCGTCTGAAATTATGAGCCAAGTACAGTCTAAATTATTTTCATATCGACCATCTTTATCAATATCAGGTGATTCCAGTGTACCAGAAGTTCCATTAAGTATCCCTCCACAGCCTTGTTTCTGTCCAAGTGTTGTTTCCCATGTTGCTTCAAAACCAGAACTTGTAAATTCCTCATCAGAATGAAAAACAAGCAACAAAGAGTTGGTTGACGATTTGAAAATCATTGGCTCAGATGAGCCACACAGTCGACGTAAAAGGGGGCTTTCTCTACTGGGACCATCCCAAATTTCCAAATAATCTAGTTCGGAGTGAGGATAAACGAAACCATTTGGATAACAAAGTTCAGTGTTATAAAATTCAGTTTTGCTCAAACGAAGTATAATAACGTTATCTTCAGGAACTGTAATCAAATAGCTACAATGTGCATTGTTAACATAATTGTCATCAATTACTGGGGCTGTGATTTTACCAGACGATTGAGTAAAATTTCCACCACAAGGAATAATTTGATACTTTATATTGAATCCTCTATGAGATTTAATGGTGTCTGACCTAAAAGATATTGTTAAATTTCCACGAACTATTACATTATCTGGTTTAGTTGAACCACAATATGTACCAAGTACATCTTGGGTTGATGATGGATTGCCTCGTATTAATTTAACAAAGTCAAATCCACAAGACGGATGTGGCTCGAGATCAAAGTCAAGGAATTCAATTTTAATTACATCAGTTTCCCTTTGACCTTTCAAGGTCCAAACACAGTTGGAACCAGGGCGATAACCATTAGAACCAGGTGAACTTATAAGACCCTCGCCTGGTTCATCAACTAAGAAACCACATATGCTTCCTAAGGTCAAAGTAAATCCATCACCGATTCTATTGTCGTCGTCAGAGTGAAAAACAACTCGAGCTTTATATGAGTCAAGAGCTAATGGCTTAGGTGGAATAAGACCGCAATATTGACCAATAAATTTCCATGAATTATCTTTCCATTCGCTGATCGAAACATAATCTTTAGTGCAGTTTGCTGACTTTTCAATATCAAAGCGCTCTTCAAAAGTCAAGTTGAGGCGAAATTCTGGGTAAGATTCAATGTTCCATATGCATTCTGAATTTTTAGGATAAGCAAGAGGATAATTCGTACTGCGAACTCTATAATTGGAGCTAGCACGAACGAAACCTCCACAGTATCTTGATGCTAGTGAAAATTTAACATTGAATCCTTTAGCACTTCCAACTCCATCACTTCGAAAGACAACAACAATGTTAGATGCCACGAAGCTAGTCGGGCCCGACTTGCCACAATAACGGCCAATAACTACGGGATCATCAACACTTCCTTCCCAAATTTCTACGTAATCTTTGGAACAGTCTTCTTCCAATTCGAACTCTGTGAACTCAACTTGCCAAACAAAACTGTTTATATAGTTATAATTGAATTCCCAAAAACAAGTTGAATTGATCGGATACCCTTGAGGCCAACCTGGTGAGCTGAAATTTCCTTGAGGATCAGTTATTCTACCGCCGCAATCGTTCACATGGTAAATTGCTTTTATACCGCGATAACCTTTGGTTTGATTAATACGTGCAGAAATGCCAAACGATGTGATCTTCGATGAAATCAGTGAAAATTGATTTGTTTTATTTCCGCAGAACAATTTACCAACAGAATGATCTAAATCTGCAAAAAGAGCAAGAAAGTATAGAAATAGAATTGAAAATGGATTCTAGGTGCTCTGAATAAATTGACCAACTAACCTGCAACTGAGCCTTCAGCTATTTTTCCTTTAGAACAATATTCATCACTTGAATCAGAGCCAAGTACTTCGATAGTTTCATATTCAATCCACTTTGTTTTTGCTGAATCCTCAGCTTCGATTTCAATTTTCCAGAAACAATTTATAATGGCACCATCTATAGGCTTTGAAAAATTGGTTGAAACCATCAAAGGCGAACTTTTTGTGACGATTCCTCCACACTCTGAATGTTGTAAATTGAAAATTAAAGAAATTATTCATTTTATAGAATATCAATGTTGATATACGATTCAAGTTAAATTTGAATTTGAACCTTACCTGTTGGCTCACTGGCAGAAAAGCTTGCCTCTATTCCTTCACCAGATCCTAAACTAAAAGTTTTGTATCTCAAAAATAGCACATTATTAGGAGATTTTATTGAAAATTCATTCTGATATCCACAAGGAAGGGTCAATTTATTTGGTTCAGATGGCACAATATCTGCAAAGTAAAATGAACGATGGTCGAAAGTAGCTTCAAGTGAATCAAGACACGAATTTGCTACTCTTGTATTTTGTTTAAGGTTGTATTTAGTGAAAGTTAAAGAAATGCGGCGATCAACCGGAGCTTTGAATGACCAGCTACAGGTTAGAGAGTGTCCAAGAGATGACTGTGGAGTACGCACAACTCCTGGCTTAGAAGCATCATATGTGTTATAGCAGCTATCTGGAATCATATTAAATTAAACGTTAGAATTGATTCAAATAATACTGTGAAAAAACATTAGAAGATTAAAAACTTACTTTCATAATCAGTGTAAGAAGAGAAGGAGATTCGAAATCCTTGACCAGCATTTTCAGAATTAGATTTGAAAAGTACGTACATAACACTCGTTGTCGATTGTACAGTAACTGTAGAGTTTCGCGTTCCACATAATTTCATTATAAGATCACCTGTCGGTGATATTTCACGAAACTCTAAATAGTCCCCATCATCACAACTGGATTCAGAAGGTAAATCCAAACTCAATATGGTTGCCATTACGGTAGACGAAGTTGAATACGAATGAAGATAATAGCCACAATTCATGTTGCCATCATAGGGATTCGGAAAATTAGGGCTTTGAATGACAACTGAAGATGAAATGAAGTAAGTTCCTCCACAAATATTGAGGGAAATAGTTGCTTTAAATGCAGCCAAAGTAAGATCACCCGAAGCCGAATAACGAACAAACATGAAATTTTCTGTTGTAGTAACACCAGAAGCTTGTGGGCGAGGACAGAAACGCCCTATCAGAGGTGACAATTGAGTTCCCCCATCATGAACATCAACGCGAGTCAAATTCTTGTTACACGAGTGTCTAATGATTGAAGGCCCAGAAATAATTTGAAAATCTATCCTAAGATTACGATGAGCAGGACCTTTGATCAGCCAGTCACATTGAAGCGCATGAGGAGGAAGGGCAGGATATCCAGGAGAATTGATAATCACTGATGGTGTATTTTCATCCAAATCGAATGATCCTCCACAAGTTGCTGAAATTTCGCGATATTTGAAAGAAAAATCCTAAAGAAAAAGAAATTATTGACAGAAATATAATGATGACGTTCAATGATAGATTCTTAATAATGATAGCAATACATACTGATGGACTGGTCCTGGGTGCATAAACTGAAATAAACATTTGGTTAGAATCCGATTGGATAACTGGCGGTAAACTGGAACCACAATAGTGCAAAATTAACGGTGAATTTTCAAATGGACCGTTTCTAATATTCATATATCCTTTGGTACATGGATTTCCAGAACCAAGATTGAATGAATTGAAGTTCAGTTCAATTTTTCTGCCATCACGTACCATTATTTTCCATGAGCAAGACACTGCCGATCCCAGAATAGATGCGTTGATAACAGCTTGTTCGCGATTGAAAATTCCTCCACAAACTGGAGTCAAGGTTAAATTAAAGCCAGTTTTGTTGATGTGACTGTCAGTCATAAAATTTACTTGAGAAAGATGTGAACTGAGTTCGAAAGAAAGTTTATTCTTTCCGCAAATGGTTCGATTTTTTATCCAGATACTATCTTCGAAGCTATATTGATAAAAGTTAAGTCTATCATAATTACAAACTTCGGAATATGCGTGCTCGATATTTAAATCAGTGACGCTAACATTGAAATGTGTACCACTAGGAGCTGCAATGAACCAACTACAATTGATATTAGGTGAGTAACCAAAAGGATAACCTGGAGATGATATTGCTATACTTTGACCCAACTGCGAACTCAAAAAGTAATCACAGTTTGATGATTTATTTGATAAATCACTGATGAGAGAAGTAACATTTTTAGCCTCCGCTTTCCAGAATATCAAAAATCTGGATAGTGTGGCATCAGTTCGAAAGATAACAGTTGCAATGTTTGACGAGGTAGTTTTTATACCATTTACCTGGAAACCACAAAATCTACCCAACAATGGATATGTTGAATCAGGTCCATCATGTATATCAACATGAATATATTCACATTTAGGGAATCTTGTAAAAAGTGAAATTTTATTAAAACGAAAAGCTATTATTAATCCATCTTTAACCGTTACAGTCCAACGATGAGTTGTTCTACTTGCGTAATATTCTGGATAAGCTGGTGAAGATATGTAACCTGAATCACCGGTAAGTTCAACACTTGTTGCAGTATCAAAAGAAGCTTGAAATCCTGGAGCAGAGCCATCTCCATCAGATTGAAATTTAATCCACAAACCAGCATAATAACTTGAATTTTGAATAGGAGGAATGGATTGACCACAAAAACGTCCAATCAACTGACCTGAGGCACTACCCTCACGAATCTCAACATAATCAAGGGCACAAAACTCATCTGATTCAAAATTGAAATCAAGAAATGTAAGAGACACGCGATTTCCAAAAGAGGCTTTGATCTTCCAGATGCAAGTTGTTGAAAGTGGATAAGAGTTTGGATAACCTGGGGAAGCAAAATTGCCGGTTTCACCGGTAAATGTTCCTCCACATTGACTTGTATCAGTGGAATAAGATGCTGAGAAAATAAAACCACCGGTTAGATGAACAAAGAGAGAATTTCCTTGCGTAATTACTGGTAGAGGATGAGATGAGTCAGTGTACTTTGCGATTAGAGGTGAGTCTTTGGAATCGCCTTCTCTAAGCTCTAAACTTCCTTCTCTTGTGCTTATAATCTTGATAAATCTCCACATAATTCGTTTACCAGGATTCTGGCTATTAGTTCTAATAACCCAGTCACAGGAAGGACTTTTGTTTGATATTGATGGATAATTAGGATTTCGAATCACTCCAGGATATTCTTCAGCAACACGATCTCCTCCACAAATTACTTGATACAAAAATTTGAACCCTTTACCGGTAGCTTTTCCATTGGCTTTGAAGCGAACTCGAATATTACTTGAAGGAGATATTATTTGCTCAGTAGGAACTTCATTACCACACAGCTGAGCCAATTTATTACTTGAGTCGGAATAAAAGGCTAAGAAACTTTCAGTACAATTTTCGGAAGAAGGTATATCGAGATCTTGAATCGTTATCTTGATTCTATCACTTCCGAAACCAAGAATCCATTCACAGTCATCAGATGAATCATAAGAAAGTGGATAGTTAGGCGATGTAATTGTGCCTTCATCCAAATTTTGATAACCCCCGCAGGTACCGGGTTCAGTATAATATGTTAATCTAAAACCTTTACCAGATATCACATCATCAGAGGTAAAAAGTATGGTCATGTAGTTTCCATTTGAAGAAAGGGTTTTAGACGCAAAAGATCTACCACAAAGTTTCAATAACCGAGGTGAGGTTAAATCAGGGCCTGAAAATATTTGAAGTGAGTCAAAATTACAAGTTGTTGCTGATTCGATGAAATAATCGAAAACTGATAGACTGATCTTATAGCCGGGTTTAGCTTTGATTGTCCATTGGCAAGTAACTCTGTGAGGGTAAGGGTTGGGGTAGCCAGGAGATGTAATCTCTCCTCTATCAGCAGTTAAATATCCACCACATCCAACCATTGACCATTCCAGTCGGAAACTTGATGAACTCTGTGTGCCAATATTGATATAGTCAATGGAAACAGAGCTACTGGGAATGAAAAGGTTACTAATGGTTTCATTATCAATACAGTATTTGATTGACTTTGTGCTGATTGATTGAGTATTGCTTGTTGAATTAGTAATTGATAAATAGCTTGAGGGGCATGGAGAATTGAAATGAGTATCTTGGAAAGCCAAACTAATATTGTTTCCTTGGGGAACTTTAATTGTCCACGAACAATTTGAATTTGATGTGAAAAGATCAGGATAATTTGGTGATTCTATAACACCATGAAGACCATTAACTGTATTGGAGCAATTGGACGCATAAGATAATTTGAACCCACGGAAACTAACCGAACCGTCAGTTATCATTTTAACAGTGACAACATTTGCACTTGATTTCAGTGGTTCACCAATCAATGTATCTCCACATGCTTTTAATAATCGTTTAGCTTTATTGTCTGGTCCATCATAAACTTCAAGTCGATCATGGGCACAATCTGCATGTGTTTCCAGAAATAAATCGACCAAGTTGAGAGTTAGACGGGATCCTTTTGATGTTTTAATAACCCAAGTACATTCAGCATCATGATTGTATGGATAGGGATAATTAGGCGATACAATAACTCCTGAAGATGAGCGCATTAACCCACCGCAACCGCTTCCAGCAACATTATAAGTCAACTTGAATCCACGTCCAGAAACTCCACTATCGGTTATAAATTGAATGGTTACAGTATTTGAATGTGAGATTATTGAAGGAGGTAATTTGTTTCCACAATATCTGCCGATTAAAGGGGCTGAAGTGTCTAACCCGTTATAAATTTCGATATAATCAAAGTGACACTTATTGTGAAACTCGATATTTATATCAGAAAATTTGATTTGCAATTGATTGTTCTCGGGTCCAATTATTTTCCATAGACATCGGCGAGACTTGGGATAATGCTGAGGATAATTAGGGCTGACAATTTCACCTGAAAGACCTCTTCGTATTCCCCCACAAAACTTTGAACCATTCAAGAATGAGTAAGCTGCAACAAACCCTTCAAAAGATACCGATGAATCTGATTTAAAGCGAACAATTAACTGTTCATCAACTGATTGGATTGGTGGTGGAATCTGATTACCACAAAATCTACCAAAATTCATATTTTTCTCCATCACCTCAACATAATCATAGGAACATTTACGTCCACCTTGAAGATTGAACATGGTAAATGTAAGTTGTACAACATGACCCTTTGGCGCACTTAAAAGCCATACACACTCTTTGCCATGAGCATATTCATTTGGATGACTGGGTGAAGTTATTATACCATTTTTATCTCTTAAAACACCGCCACAAGAAGCATCGATAGAAGAATAATTTGCCCGGAATCCATGTCTATTTGTACGTGAATCCGTTCTAAATGTAATTATCAGCTCATTGAGATTAGAAGTGATCATTTCAGGAATCTCTGAGCCACACAGTTGACGCGTTAAATTTGTGGCCAAAATACCAGGCTCAGAGATGGCAACATAATCAAATATACAGTCCGGAGAATTTTCCAAATCAAAAAACGTAAAGCTCAGTTGTATAATTTTTCCAGGAGAAACTCGAATATGATAGGTACAGTTCTTTGAATTGGGATAGAGAAGTGGATAGTTAGGAGATGATATTGTCCCCGAATCATCGGTGAAATAACCACCACAGAAAACTTCATAAGTTGCGTGGAAACCGGTTCCTTCTCTAGACCAATCAGATCTGAATCGAACAAATAGTTTATTAGTTGTGGATAGAATAGGCACTGGAGGTTTAATTGTAGTTGAACAATAACGCCCAATTAGAGGTGCATTTTGCTGTTCCCCATCACGAATCTCAACGTAATCATAACGACAATTAGGATGATGTTCCAAATCGAATTGGTTAAAACGTAATTCAATTCGATCCTCAAGTGATTTGATTCGAATAACCCAATCACATTCTAAATTACCTTCATATCGATTAGGAAAACTAGGCGTGCTAAGGGCCCCTCTATCACCAGTTAGTAAACCTCCACAGCCAGAGATGGCCGGAATAGTGGCAAAAGTAATGTGAAATCCTGAATCTTGACGATTTCTGTCTGAATGAAAGTGAACCAAAGCTGAAGGTCCTGATGTTGTTAATGGTGATGGTGATGTGGTATTACAGTAGTTGCCAAGAATCGGATCAGTATCAGAATGGCCATCATAAATCCTGAGAAAATCAAATTTACAATCAGGATGAATCTCCAGAGAAAGTAAAGCAAAATGGAAAACAATCCGTTTTCCTAGTGTTCCATGTATGTACCAATAACAATCACGACCAGGAGGATATTTGTCTGGATAACCGGGCGAAGTAATGGCTCCATATTCAGTACCATTAATGACCCCTCCACATTCAGGTGTAACTGTAGTCCAATTCAGACTGAAACCAGAACCTTGATTACTCATGTCAGATGTGAAACTAATGAGTAAATAGGGTTGTTCACTAGTTATAGTATGATTTTCGGGAAGATTAGATAATTGACCACAATATTTGCCAATAACAGGAGCTGATGTAGTTAATCCATCATAAAGAGATATTGAATCGGAATGGCAGTCATACGAGGGTTCAATATCTAGTTTTGTAAAAGTAACCTGGATAACTTTACCCAATGAAGTACGAATATGCCAGTTACAAAGTGAATTTTGTGGATACTCTGAATTGTCGTCACCATTATCAGGAAAACTAATAACTCCTGTTGGAGAATCGAAATCTCCTGTACATTGTGAGCGTTGATCTTGACAACGGGTTCCTTGGTAAGCTGCTTTACATAGACAAATGGGTCCCAATGCATCATTAATGCAATTACCACCGTTCAAGCAAGGATTTGGATCACAGCTATTTGAAATTTGAGTGTCACAGCGCTTACCAGTAAAACTTGGTGGACATTGACAGGTGAAACTTGGAGGATTAGAAGGGACGGGAATACAAATTCCAACAACGCACGGATTTTGATCGCAAGTTGTACTAGTAGAGGGTAAACAACCGTTTGGACCTTCTCCGTTTCCAATGTAGCCCGCAGGACAACGACACTCTCTACCAGATCCAGCTGAAGCACTAATCTCAACACACTGGGCAACAGGTGAACAATCACCATTGCGAATTGAACAAACTCCAACATAGGAACAAGAAATTCCATCACCAGCAAAACCTGGAGGGCATGAACCACATTCTTTTCCTCCAGGTAAATTACGACATTGAACTCGAGGTGAAATTGAACAGCCTCCATTATTTAATTGACACTCGTCAATGTCCACACAGTAAAAGCCTTGTTTCTTGTACCCCGAAGGACATGGCCCACAAGTAAAGCCACCAGGATAATTAATACAATCAACTGGTGGATTAATTGAACAGTGAGGCATTGGACTAGCACACTCATCGACATCCACACGACAAGCAGGAGATACTCCATCAGTTGTCCACCCTGTTAATCAGCATTAGTAAATTGTAAAAAATAATTTATTCGATTGAGTTACTTCGAATGATTTATGTACTGATAAAATTCCAGTCATTTGTCCTGTGCCGTTAACTGAAAACATCAAATGATGTTAACATGCACAGTTTTAGAGGAAAAAGGGTACAATCACTTGATTAGCTCAAGGTGATTTATTTGCTGTTCTGGAGGTCATTAAAAATAAGCTCTAAATTTTATCAGCAAATTTTTCATGGCTAAATAATGAGTAGACGGATAGGCTTCTTGTTTTGACTTTCAAACGTTTGAGTGATGTCATATGTAAAATCCTTACCTTGGTCACACAAACAAGTGTAATGAGGTTTACCAGCAGCCGGTTTGCCGGTTGACAAACAAATTCCGTGACCACAAAGTGCCTCGTTTGATGCTGATGCACAATCGTCTGATCGTTGTGTACAATGAACTCCGAAGAATCCATTAAGGCAATTACATTGATAAGTACCAGGAAGATTGACACAGGAGGCACCATTTTGACAGCCAAGATCAGTTGAAGCAAACGTTAAACACTCGTTTATATCAAGATCACAGTTAACACCTTCCCAACCTTCACGACACTCACACATATAAGATTGAAAACTGGGTATACAAGTCCCGCCATTTCGACATGGATTACTTGAGCAAAAGTTTTCTTCCAAACGCTGGAAACAAAAAGACAGACAAAATCAGACACAAGCTAATGCGCAAGTACAGTTAGCGCGGTAACTTCACTCTTTGGTGATACAATTAATGTAATGCAATTTTTTAAAATTGAATATTTGATTGTTGGATCAGGCATCATTCGCTCTCATTTATCCATTACATTTCACTGTAAACTAATTCAATAAAAACTCCATCTCTTGACTCCAAGTTTCCACCTAACCTAACCTCACCCAACCCAAACGATCGTTTCATTATTGTTTCACCTTATTTCATGATCCTCATTCAAATCGTAAAATCATTTTAATTTTGGTTGAACGTGTTTTCACTTTTCTTTTCGAGCAATTGGCTTAAAGTTAAAAAATTAAAGATTGAAATCTGCAGCTTAGTAAATGAAATTTAATGCTTACCTGTTTGAGTCGATTAAATTCACTCGTCAATCTTGATATATTGTAAACCGCTCGTCTAAAATCCTTTGGTGAAAACTGTCTTCTTCCCGGACTGAAAAGTAGTCTAGCTTTATTTAAAACATCTGAATACTCATTCAGTTTATCAACAGACTCTTTCAACGAATTGATCTTTTGATCATAAGGCTGAATAGAGGAACCATCAGATGAAACAGTCGATAAACTTGTTGACGATGATGAACTTGATTTTGATACTAAATTGTCCAATTTGTCTCCATTGATATAAATAGTTCCTAGATTTGATTTGAATGAAATGCTTTTTCGTGGTGGAGCTTCAAACACAATATTACCGTCTTCAACTCGGATTCGTGCACTTTATTGATTTGGAAACGAACAAGAAGATTAGAAAGTGAATTAGTAATTAGAAGGAAATTTAAAAATTGAAACTTACTGAGTACTGAATGGGTCAAATGAAAGTATTGAAGTTAGACAAGCAAACACAATAAAAATAAAAATATTGATTAAAGAGTAAAACTTCATAATTGGACAATCAAAACTTATTTGATTATCTGGAATGAAAAGCTAAAGAAAAAGCAAAGCGAAAAAAATAATTGCAGTTAATGGCTAAGAGAGATTTCATGTTCAAGTGAATGGCACAAACAAATTATACAAATGTTTAAACTCAACATTTAGCTGTCAAGATCAACCAAGGCGTACCAATAAGTTGACTAACTTTGCGATCATTAATCATTAAATGATGGTCCATCGAGACTTATAGTTTTCATCTGTTTTCAGTGGTAATTTGATATTAAACTAAACACAATATCATAGAGACTAATAGAGTCGAAAAGATTTTACCGTCAAAAAGCATTATAAAATTGTTATCGGAGTAACAGAATAAAGCTTTCCGTATAATATTAAGTGCACATCCGAACGCAGATCAAAATTCAAAATAATTCAGAACAACATTTTTGATGAGATCGTTTACTTTGAATCTATTGCCGGTAGTTTGTTTGGCTGTTACACCCTGTATAAGGGCTTCATGATCTCACTGTACGATAATTTACAATAGCTGTGTTTGAAAAAGCAAAATAAATGGACAACTGTGAAGATGTTACTAGTTCAACAATCCTTTCATTGGTTTATTTAAAATTATCAACATATTCAAGCTAATGACTTGAACATCTGAAACAAAATAATGTTGAATTCTCAGGCAATAATCGGAATTATTAATGATTATTTGCACCCATTTTGCTGATAAGCCAATGACTGTTTTGGATTAATTTAAGTTGAAATACTTGATTTGATGGGAAATAGATAATCATTGTTTCAATTTGACTGCAATAATTCTAATTTCTTCTGATGCACTTGATATTTAAGGGTGGAAATTTTTTTATTTCTAATGAAATTCTATTTTGCAGTGAACGAACAAATCTCCCAGTGAGCTTTTGGATCTCTCTCTATTAATGGCAAAAATTGAAATATAATATAATGTATAAAATAAATATTATAAATAAATAATATCTAATTTTACGAGTGTTTTCAATCTTTATCAATCTCTACTGTTTTCAGTTTTCATTGAGTATCCAATGGATATCTCTTGACTTTTTGTGCAACTTTCGACTTTTCAACTTTCTGAAAGACTGGTTCTTCAATCCTCGGGCACACAAAGTCCTCCATCAACCGTCCGTAAATTGAAACTCCAAACCAGATTCCAAGTATGCTGCTAATGTATATCAACAGCTCAGTCAAAGTGTACTTTGGATGCGTTTTAAGAAGGATGTTGAAGTCAACTTGACTCTCTAAACAGATCATCCCGATTCCTCTTCCCTTTTCCTTGAATGTTTTCCCCTGGGTTTTATAAGCTTTCTCGACACATTGAGGCCATTTAACTAGTTCGGCACACGCTTTCCGTGTCTGGGAAACAGGTGAATGAAGACGCGTCCGCATATCTTCAAACTTTGAATCTTTTGGAAGTTCACCTGATCGAACAACATCTTCCACATGGATTGTTCCTGGATAAAGTTGGAATAGCTTTTTACGCAAGCATTGATTGAATATCTCTGTCTTATTGTAGTGACGACATTTTGGCTGGTAAGGCCATTCACTGCTTTCAATGGTTATTTCATGATAACGAAGAAAGGTGAGTGCATTTTCACCCTTTTCCCTTTCAATCTCATTGTAACTCACGATTGTAGGATTGATCGAACTGTTTGTGTGAGCCAAACGAACTCCAAATTTATTATAAATTTTGTGCATGATACAGAATCGTTCATCAGCTTCAATATTTTGCACCAATCTCTTTTCAATTGGCTTCGAGTTCTCCTTGCACGAGACTCGGAGGAAAGTGTTGATTGAATTGAAATGCCTTTCAATTGAACATAAATCTGATCGAATAATGTCACCAACTCTAACTTTTGGGATCAAAGATTCAACGCTCGTAGCTTCAATGTCACCAACAGTCAAGATTTTTCCAAGAGACAAGCCAAATTCATAAGATTCAAAAGCTTTGGAACAAAAATCATTGAACTGTTCGAATGTTTCTATAGTTGAATTAGATGGTTGGACAAACAAATTACACATTTGTACAATTTTCTTTGGTTGTTTCAGGTAAATTTCAGTAAAATTAAGCAGCTGTGTGTTTCTAATGAAAATATCAAAATCAGGTACGATCATTTTACTTGGATAATCATAAATAATTTCAGTTCGAACGGGAAATTGTATAAATTGACTGAGAACTTGAAAAAGTTGAATTGAACATCCAGCTGAACAAAATGTTAAAATTAAAACTTTTTTGTTGAAATAAATCATTTTAAAGGTTAAATTTTTGATTTCAACTCATCCAACATTCAAAATATTATGATACCATTTTTATTTAATTGTTGAACATTAGAAAAATTAAACAGTAACTTTGGAAACCATGAAATGATTAATTGAATTGTAAAGAAGAAAGTCAAGAAACAAAATGAAGTTAAAATCAATGAATCGAAAAGATTTACCTTGATTTTTCTTCAATTAATCAATCTGGCAGTTTGGCCAGCATTGGATTCCTGTTATTATGTTCCTAATATCTAACGGCAAAACCTTGACAGGACTATTTATTAAAAATACATAATAACGTTAATATTCAATATTGAAACTTTATTATTATATATTTTACAGCTCAGGCACAAAACCCAACTTCATGATGAAGTAAACCGATCTTTAGCTTTTGTCAAAAAGTAAAATTCCTATTGGACCATATCGCAATAACTTTTTCAAAGGAATTTGTTGATGGACGTCTTTTATTAATAGTAAATAACGATCTGACAAAGCCATCTCGGTGAAAGATTAGCTATTAGATAGAACTGGATTGATAATTTTATTTGTAAAATAACATTTGCGTGATTTCAATATTAAAAATACAAAAATACAATATATGAAATAATAAGCTTGGAGTTTCAGTATTTTGAACGATCCGCTTAAAATGATGGATTCATCAAAATCTATCAATATTAATACGATGAAGGGAACAAGTTAGGATTCCTTTCTTTTAATTCGTGACATGATAAATGGGGACTCAGTTTAATTCATTCTTTCTCAGTGACTCTTTCAAAGACTATTTCAACTTTACCGGTTATAATTTCTTCAATTTTATCCTCAATATTTAATTCTTTTTGACTTTCTATCTGAGTTGAATTAATATAGACGACACGACTTTGGTCAATATTTTCTTGATTAACTGATTCAGATGTCATTTCCTGAGCGCCATTCTCAGTTGCTGGAATGCCTGGAGGAGGCATTTCACCCAATAAAACTAAATCCCAACTCTTTCTGGTACAAAAAAGCCAAGTCATGTTGATCAAAGGAAATAATACAACGAATCCAGCAGCAATATAAACAGCACCAGGAGCATCATTAATTGTGGCATTGAACAGCTTTGAAAAAAACAAGGATGATATTAAAGGTCCAGTTGATTCAATACAAGATAAAAGTGCATATATTTGGCCAATTTCATTGTATTTTATGATCCTAGCTATAACAGCTCGATTACAGATGGGCAATAAGCCCATAAAGCTACCAAAAGCAATACCAACAAAGAATCCAGCTGGATTTAGAATTAGTCCGCGAAAAAACATGGAAAGAACAAGTGAAAGGCTTCCAATTATTCCTATGACAGTATCATGGAAATGAAATTTGTGAATCAAAATCGGAGGTGTAATTATCGTCACAATGGCGGGAATTATAATAATGAAAGCTGACATGAAGGAATAATATTCAGCATTCCAGTGATAAACTCGTTGAGCAAACTGAAAACCAATTGCATTTTCACCCATGTAACCAATCAGACAAATAGCCATGCTAACCATTGTGAATAATAAATAGAATCGTCCATTGTGGTCTCGCTTTTTGAAAGCTGTATTCATTGTATTGCTAACATTACGAATGTTGATGACCTCTAGAATGATTGATTTTGTACTCTTTGGTCCATTTTTAGAGTTGTCGGGTTTGCCTAGTTCATCATGATTGTTTCTAGGTGAATCGCCCGAACTAGGACCATTTTTATTATTCATTGCTTCTTCAGAAGTGCCAGCATCATCAAGCAAAATTGCCACCCAAAGTGCTGAAACAGTTGAACTTATTATGGAAATGATGAAAACTCCAATGTAATTACGATGTTGACCAGAAAACCAAGGTTTCATTGCAAGCACGGATCCACCAACAGTTGTTGATGCAGGCATCGCTACAAGAAAAAGGTAAAATAACTATTAGACTCATTTCAACATTAAAATTAGAAAAATTACTCGATTTCAAATCTTAATTATTTACAATATGAAAACAATAAAGTTTCTAATTCTGTTATGAGTTAAAGTAACGGTTATCACATGAAAGTGCTGCTATCTAGAGAGTGAGAGTGAAAGTTTGTTGGTGCGTGGAATGGCGCCTTATCTGAGTATAAGAGTGGTGAAAATGAGTAAACCTGTTATTTATTGGATAAAACAACAAACCAATATCTTTGTGGCTGAAAGGGGGTAAAGCTCCTAAAAATTAACGATCACTATGAATTGTCAGTGCGTAACTATGATAAGTCAACACATTGGTTCGTTTTCACCTCATTATTTATTCTAAGCGATTAGATCTAAATAGATTGTTTGAAAAAATAATGAACAAACAATTTTTCAATCCCGTAAACATCACGTATTCACTAAATATCTCAACAAATCAAATATTTCCATTCCAATATTAGTTGTTATTATAACGTGGTGGCTCGTTTTGATTATCAGTTTACTGATAATGATGATGCTAAAAATAGCTTATTATGTTTTTCATAAAATTGATTTTTAAAAACGAAAATTGAAACACCGATTGAATCATGAAAATCACCAAATTAAGTGCCTTGAGATTAAACTTGTCATTCAAATGTAGTTTACTTACAAATAAACATGAAAAGCTCTAAAATTGCAAATCTAATTGCTCGATATTTTGGCGGTGTTTTCCTAGTTATATAAGTATAAGCTCCAGTCATGAGGATAACCATATATCCACTCAATGCGGCTGGTATATTTGCGTACAATAATGCAATCGGTTCTATGAAAAAAAAACAAAATGGCAATTAGTAAGCTTGTAACACAATATTCACAGTTGAGCAGAAACAATTGAAGCAGTTTTTCTTTAAAATGGTCTCTGAATTTCCTGATGGATGAGGTTCATTACTACATTGATTATTGGGAGAAAAATATCAAAAAAGCAACATCCATTGTAATAGCGATTATAAACCAGTTGCTTGACCATTCAAACGGCTAATTCATCTAATTATCAAATAACTTGTTTTATGCCTGTTGTTAAACTTATTGCATGCAATTGTACTTAAAGCTAAAGTCAAGACCATTGTGACTCCAAACTCTAGTTTGATCTTGATAGTTTCTGGTGCAAAAATTTGGTTGAAAAGATATTGCTAACAATTACTACTTTAGCATTGTTCAGAACGTGATTTGAGATTGGTAAACAAGATCTATGTTGAAATGATCAAGTGGTTAATCAACACCCAATATCATGTTAATATCTTTTTGTTAGCCCTGAAGTGGCTGTGATTGTTCAAAGTTTTTTTTACTTGCATTTACCTCAATTAACTGAGTTGAATGAACAGTGAACTGGTAAACTTTGATTCAATCACAGAATCATTCAATCTCAATAAATGTGATCACAATCATTACGTCGCAATCAAAAAATCACAGATAAAATGTTTTTCATCGGTTCATGAAAACTCAACTTATGGCTCAACCAGTAGATGAGGTCGATTGAGATTTCAATTCAGTAAAGTCAACTTTGATGGAAGACACCTTAAGTTACAATCTCAATGCAGAATCTTGAAAAACTATTAAAATACTAGGATTAAACGCAATGGTAATGCGCTATGAATGATGTGAAAACTTTTAAAATACATAATATTCATAATGTGTAAAGCGGATTGAGAAGAGATAATTAAGAGTCATACTTATGTCGAAAGCCACACACTGGTAGATTAGAATCAAATTTTGAATGATTCCACAAATTGGACCAAGTGTGAGCATATACCGAATGTGACCTGGATAAGCATCGACCCAATAGCCCAGGAAGAGTGAAAAAACAATACCGGGTACTGTGACTATAATTGTCGAGTACATTTTCAAGGATGTTGCATCTTCCAAGACCATATTACGAATTGGAGTGTAGGAGTCATTGGCATGTGTCTCCAGTTCCAAGCAAATTGATTCATTAATAGAATAAGTATTTATACAATATTTATCCTGGGAAAGTTGAGTAACGGTCACCGCTGGCATGAGAAGGGCAAAAACAGACAGCATTAAGAACACATCAATTCTCAAGAGTTTGACCAACTCTAGAAATTCCTTGGCAGTTAATTTGACCATATTTGAACTTAATGAAGATGTCAATTTATGAAATGATCAATGATTGGGCATTCAAATTGTAAATTATTATAAAAAACAAAAGTTACAAACAGTTGAAAGATGAAGATGGTAAAAATGATGTTTCCATTTGTGATGAAAAATTGACTATAAGCAATGTTTTAACTGTTAGTTTTACTAATCAAAAGTAGACAGGTCAATGGGAAGTAAATATGTTTTAAATTGAAAATTTGATTTTTATTGCATTTATTACAACATTGCATCAAAGGGCGTATTAATTGATGAAAAAGAGCGGACAAAATCTAGTCCAAAAGGTAATCTCGATCATGTACTTTGATAAACCAAACTAAACCAAGGTCTATGAGGACCTGGGTAAAGTCAATTTTATTTTTCTTTTCAATTGATATATCAGTACATTTTATTAACATTAAATCATTTTTTTATTGCTTACTCAATGTTTCTAAATTTTAACAAACGGTTATTGTCAAAATCATGATTGCATAAATTAATTATGAATATTTTAAGCAGAGGATGTGTAGTGTATTAGTAGAGATGAGTTTTATACAGAGTTTAGTGATGATGGTGCCTTATGTTTAAGATCAAAGAGGATTTCGGAAATCGCCTCCGACCAGAATCGACGAATGCGTATACGATCGATAGAATGTATGCAAGAGAAAGATAATTTAAAATAAATAGTTACAATAGATTCCATTTTATTGTATCGATTATAGTTACGGAAATATCGGCATTTTGATTCGAAAAATTTGTGAGTGTTTTGTGACCAAACCGTTTGTAGTAGAGATTTTTTTATGATTTTACACAGTCTAACCTTCAGAGCTATTCAGCCTCATTTACTTCACGTTGCATTCATTATCTGCAGAACCAGAATGCGGTTATTTCTATTTGAAGAAACGGCTTTTGAGAATCGCAGAAAAGGCTTTCTGCAGTTTCAAGGTCATTCGAAGTCATTCGTTATTTTGACCTCTAAACGACTTCTGAAGGTTATTTTCGAATAGCCCATACATTCATCGCTATAAGTTCATCTCCGCAAAGTACCAAAAGCAACTGTTATGAAAGTATCGTTCACAAAGCATTTTTCGGCAGATATGAAATGCACTTGTGTAAATTTTCAGAGAAGATCGTTGATTTCTTATTACAAACATTTTTCAAAGTGGAACAATGTGCATCAATTCGTCCTTTATCCTCGTGTACTCTTTCCATACAAACCTCTGAGCATCACTGACGGTTTCTTTCGATAGAGTGGTGTCGAGTATGTTGGCTTCATTCAACGCTTGATTAAATAAAAACTATTGGCGATAGCACAAGTTAATATTATTCTTTATCGAGCATGGCAATGAAGGTTCTCGAACAATGTTTTAGAACTAGCCGTTTTTGCCGCCATAGGCTTTGATGGTCGGATAGACTGCTTTTATGTGTCCCTCGATGTAGAAAAAGGGCTGTACTGACAAAAGGATCATCCACCAATTGTTATGAAAGTTGCCATATGATTCATTGGAGAGGTCACCAGTTTTCGAAAAAATTTTCAGCTTCGGGCTTCATCCCCTTAAGTTAATTTATTTGGGTAGCTTTCCATAGAAAACAATGCTGGAAATATTTTTTTTTATTAATAGTTGACGCCAATTATTGTGGATCATATTTATAGCCAATCAGCTGTGTTTTAAAGGCATTTTACAACTTTTTTGGTAGAATCGACTATGCAGATTGATATGTACTGTGTTTCAATTTCTCTCTTTCTCTAAGTCAATGAAGGAAAATGAAAACAGCTTTAATCAGTGGTTGAATTACTTTCAGACGTAAATTTAGTGTCACACATCTGAAATATAAAAGAGATTTTTGTTTGATTTGAACAGAGTGCTTCTTGGTTTGACTGAGTATAGATAAGCACTAGCTAAAGCATTTACTATTTTTTGCACCTGCTGGGATGTCACAGTTTTCAAACGCTGCTAACCAGCACTTCTCGAGACACTTGCCTGGAATCTTAGGAGGTTATATAAGTCAAAATCCCGAAAAAGTCCAAATAAAGAGCTAAGAACAAGTTTGGCTTTTTCAGATGGCTCGGACACCAACGTTCGGTCTTTACTAAGCTTTCTCGTATGGTCCAACCTCTAGATAACTGCTTATTAGGCATCAGTTTCAATAAAAAGGCGTGTGAAAGGTAATCCTGGTCTTATATCTCGATAGATCAAGCTAAACCAAGGTCTGTGAGTACATTCGTAAAAGTAATCGCTCTTTACAATTGACTTATCAGCAAATGTTAGTATAATTGATTAACGGTTGCAAAGTGATAGTTGGATGCACTAAGGCGAATCCCCATGCTACTCAATAGATCAAATTAACTCAGGTTTCGCCCTCGCGTTTATATCTCTTGTAGGTGTTCTTAAGCCATAGTTTTTCATTTTTTAACGTAATGATCCTACATTATTTAAACAGTTATTGTAGTCAAAAGCAAGGTTGAATTGAATGTATTAATGATAAATGTAATCAAATGAACAAACCCTTAATGTAGCTTATGGTTCAAGATCAACTTTCTATTTCATCATTTTTCTAGCAATTTTTACTAATCCAAAGCAAATAATCCGAATCATGTCGAGCATGTGATCAAGTTTAAACTTATGTAAACCGTGGAAATTAAGGTTCATGTATCAACATAGAATTTTTATGTAATCACCTGAATTTAAGGAAAAGTTGCCAATCAGTCTTGTACAAATTACTGTAGCTGCATTTCGTTAGTTTTGCACAAGAATCATCAGTCTAGTCTTTGATCGAGAGTTTAACATACCATTTGTGCTTTTTAATGGAAATGCCTATCAAACCATGACAATTCACGATAAATCCATGGACAGTTATTTAATGAACAATTCTTCAATTGATTTTTCCGATTCTTTCGCAGTTACTTGGTCTGATTTAACATATCGTTGTTACCCAACAGCAATCCAAAGATTGTCTAACCGTATTAAAGGTGGTCGATCAACGTTTGGATGTAAAACAATTTTACAAAACTGTAATGGGTCTTTCAGATCGGGTCGGTTGACAGCAATCATGGGCCCATCAGGCTCAGGTAAATCAACTTTGTTGGAGTGTTTGGCAGGAGTCAGACAAGTGGATCAAGTTGACAATATAAGGTTACATGGATCCATTTCTCATGTTTCCCTTTCATTTATACCTCAGCAAGATCAACTGTTTGAGCGGTTGACCGTTCGAGAAGTAATGACTTATGCTGCTAGATTACACTTTGTTTCAAGGCGAAAGGCTGATGGTTCTGGCAAAATAAAAACTGAGATTGACCAAATTTTAACCCAATTGAACATCTTTGACTGCGTAGACCAAATCATTGAAAATCTTAGTGGAGGCCAAAAGAAAAGACTATCAATAGCACAGGAACTTATTACATCGCCTGACATTATAATGATGGACGAACCAACATCAGGCTTAGATTCATCGTCAAGTTACTCTTTGATTGAATTGCTGGTTGCACTTGCTTCCTCCTTGCCAATAGCTATTGTTATTACCATTCACCAACCCTCAGCTCGGCTATTTAACCTACTTCAAGATGTCTACATGTTTTCCTACAATGGCAAGTTCATGTTTGAAGGTAAACCCAGTCAAGTGACATTGACTTTAAACGCAGCTGGAATTAAATTCGATTCTTTTAACAATCCTGCTGATGTGTTGCTTGATGTGGCTAATCGTGAATATGGTATTGAAGTGATTGAAATACTCACTAAACATGTGTCCAATAATAACAACCAGAGTTACCAGTCGAAGAAGGACAAACCTTTAGCCAGTTGTTTAATGAGCTACCGTGGTGCTTTTAAAGATCATTTAGGCATACTTATATCACGTCAATGCTTGATTAATGTCCGTGATAGACTATTTATATTGCTGAAATACTCTGTTGCTATCAGTTTGGCTCTTCTGGTTGGCATCAGTTATTATAACATAGGAAATAGTGATGGATGTTCAACGGAGCAAATCCGTTCATGGTTAAACTTGGATAAAATTAGCCGTTTATTTGCACATATTACAGAATCGACAAACAAAACTCGAGATCATGTTGGTGCTTTTTTCTTTCTCTTTGTCTTTATGAGCATAACCGCTGCTTTATCTCCAGCTGCAGCTTTGCCATATTTTGCCAAAGTAATACGTAAAGAGTGTTCAAACAACTGGTATGGACGAACATCTTTCATCGTCGCCTTTATAATTGCTGATTTACCGTTTCTCATATTATCAGTGACACTTTCTTATGTCATTTTTTTCATTCTAAGCAATCAACCTTTGGATCGATTCTTCTCTTCTTTGCTTATATATATTTTGGCCGCAATGAACACACAGGCTCGAGGTGTCATTTTTGGATCACTATTTATTGACAATATGCTTTCATCTGTTCTCTTGTCCCCCAATTCAACCATCTATGATACCCTTTTATCTGGATTTTTGATTCGCGTCAAGGAGCTTCCTCGTATTTTACAGATTTTTTCAAGTATATCGTTTGCAAGGATAAGCATGGATGGGGTTATTGTCGCTATTTTTGGCTTTAAAAGGTATGTTCAACGAAAAAACTATCATTTGATTGTGAGTTTGTAACGATCTTATCCTTTTACCAGATGCACCATCGATTTGTCTAATGCTATTGAAGTCACGCTCAATCATATGATTGATTTTTTAGACACGAATTTCAGGATCGCAAGAGTTACTATGCAAAGATGGACCAGTGAAAATGAATTACAAGCTTTGAAAAATTCAACAGATTCAATGGCCAACATTTTCAAAGATGTTTATAAGAGCCACTTGGTTGAAAGTGCCGATTCCAGTGTAATGAGACAATTTAACCTGACAGACTCAATATACACTGAATGCGTTTGCAAATTATTGGTCTTATGTTTGATTACGCAAATTTTTGCAGTCCTAGCTTTCGCGTGGCAAGGATGCAGGAAAAAATAATGTACCAATTATATTAGAAAGTAAACAATGACAAGTTATTTTTGACAAGTGTAAATTCAAGTTTATTAATGGATGATAATGAGCAAATTTACAAGACTAGCAATCAAAAATCATTTTGTTAAAAACAGTACAAAAAACAGTATTATACAGATAATAATGATTTGGTGCAAAATTAATGCACCAATGAAGGAGATAATGGTGGTTCAAAGTTGAGCTATGAAATGGCGTAATTCTGCTTTAGTCAAGATAATCACCATTTGTCGATCCGACGAAGAACATCAATCACAATTCTGTTTATGTAGTAACCAGATCGAATCCCGTAAGCAAAATCGAAGTGATTCCATTTCTTAAATGGCACCAAATAGTCAAGCAATAATGGACCTGTAATGATTAAGTTAGAAAAAATGAGTAACTCTTGATTCTATCAAGACTAAAGTTTTAATCACCTTTGAGAATCGACTTTAGTATTGAAACATCTTTAGGGTCTGCTAACAGATCATTTTGTGAGTAAAATAGTGCTATATTTGTTGAATTAATCTTTTCCAATGGATACTTTGGAGGATAAGGAGAACCATATTTACGTAAATTGCCTTCTACTCCGAAGTCGTATTTTAATAAAGCGGTTGATTTAAGCAACTGTGTGAAATGAACAATATTCCAGGTTGATGTACCAGCTGGTAAGTGGGCAGCGTATACCGGTAAACGGGTCATATTAAGTTGCTCTGAATCAAATCCCATAAACATGAATAAAATGTTAGTACAGACGAAGTGAAACTTCGGAGTACAGATATGTTTTTCAATGTGCCTTATCATCCAACTATTCGGCAACAATTCTTCCGCATGTTTTTTAAAATAGTTTAAAACAGGCTTGAGCTTGGATAAAAATTTGATTGGCGATTTTATGTGGTCAACTCGAGCAACTGGAGCCAGGGCAATGAAAGGTTTAACAATGTTTGAGTATTCAGGTTTGGTTGCAAGTAAGCCGAACATCATGAGAGTTCCTTGGGAATGTCCAACCCATCCAAGAGTCTCTAAGAATAACACATGAAAGAAACATTGAATAATATTGAATTATCAATAGAATGGGGAAAAAATAATAACAGAGATTAAAAATAATCTTCAACATTAGCTATGAAAACCACTCATAAAGATCATTTGTGTTAAAATATCTTGTTTATTAGATCACGATGTATCCAATATGATCCCGGTAAATTGATCTAGAATAAAGTAAATCTTTGATCCAAATCCGATTAAAAGATCCGATTTATTTTGCGTATTTTTTAAAAAAACAACTGTAGTTTAATTACCAAATCAATAGTAATTTAATGACGTTTTTGTGCAAATGTGAGTGGAATTGACTTCACATTTATTTTTCGACCTGATCTTCATCAAAATTCAGCCCCGCAGCGACAATTCAACTATCTTTTCAAATTAACTCTTACCTTGGTTAGTCTCTTTCAAGACGTGATTTATGACAGCTGGGCAATCGTAAGCGACCATCTCATCGAAAGTGAACTGCCAAAATTCTGAATCTGTAAACAAGCAGGGAACAGGGAAAACAGATTACAAATGGTGTCAAACAAAAAATATTCAATTTAACCCTTTAATATCAGCTGATGTTTTGAAGTGTGAGAGTGATAAACACATATTTTATCATTTACACAACATGGATCAAGGTTAAATAAGGATAGTCCCAATTACCACTCGTTGTTTATTATCAGTCGTTAAAGATTGTTAAATTAAGCTGTTAAATGTAAAATCTTCAAGGTTGATAATAATCGTCTCAATCATTAGTATCTTTCTTGATAGTTGTTTTTTCACATGCAGTTTTTCCTTAATCGACCTAACCAGCTCAATGACAAAAGTTGGATCTGATTCAATACATTTAGCTTGTAAAAGTCCAACTAAACTAGCTTTTAGCATTTGATTAGTGTTATGTTACTAATCATTCGTTTGCTTATCATCTCGTTAACTGATTGCTCTTACCTTTATCTGGATCAAGATGTGTATGATTTCGTGAATAGACATTACCACGAGTGTTAGATAACCAAACATCATAACCAAGATTTGCTAAAACAAAACCCAAATTGTTGGCAACTGTATCGTCAATCGAGTTATTATAAATGTTGTTGAAATCATTGTCAATGAAACCCCGGTCAACCCACTCTTCGATTGACCCACCAGGGGATGCGAGCAGGAAATCAACTCCACTGGACAATAAACCGTGTTGAAAAACAATTGGTCTTTTTTTGGAAACCAAATTAACATCAACCAATGGATTAATTATCCTAAAAACACTTAAGATGTAACCATCTTCAGTTGTAATGTAATGACGTTCACAACCAAATCCTCGCGATTCAATCAACTGGGTAATATCTCGATCTTCATCTGGATCAACTGTCCAGGTTAAAACAAAAGAAAACTGCACAACAATTAGGTAAATTACTCCTAATTTTGGTATCATGATGAGCCAAATTGAGTTCACAAGCACATCAAGATGTTTCAACAATAACAAAATTATAAATGGCTAAGATTTAGATTCAGTTTACTTGTTTAATTTGAATTTTCAAAAGAAGTGTTACTATATTTTATTCTTGATTGCTCCGAGACTAAACATAATCGTAATCGTCGCTCATTCAGCAATATCACATTTTAATCAAAACTTGGTTAAAACATTTAACTTGAAGGGAAAAATACCTTGAATAGTTTCAAGGTTAAAAGAGGTAAACATTATTTTATAAAATAACAATTTTTCATTTCGTAAGCATGTGAGAAACAAAGTCATCGTTGATTTTGATTAATCAAAAATCAAATGATCAAAATTGAAGGTACCTTATAACATCCTCAACATTATCTTGCCTCTTTAGTGTCATTATTTATAAGTTTCAATGTATCAACCAATTGTTGGTTGTTAGGTTTTATTGCAAAGCTTTAATCTGCTAAATGTTTTAACCAGTTTTTGATCATAATATTGGATTATTTTCATTTAATTCTGGCTCAAAAGACGAAGATATTTTGTAATTTAAGTTTTATAAGCATTCAAAAATGTGATCAAAACAAGTTATTTAAATCTCTGAAAAGGTACGTTAGCAATTAAATCTAACACGGCGAACTAATAGTTATTGATAGAATTAAAAATAGCATCTTAAAAGATAATCAAATTACGTTAGAGTGCTCTTGAAACTTCGACTGATTCAAAAACTGCCCCAAGTAACTTAGTAATTTGATTGTTAGATTGGTCATAACTCAATAAAAAATCATGAAACCTAGAAAATTGCGAAAGATTCCAATGAATAATTTAATTTATCAATTAAATAAAAGGTGAATTTGACTTTCATGAAAAGTTTCCATTATTGTGTTCCAAAATTGTTTCTTAAATTGTCAAAATGTTTCAAGTTCAATCACAGAGGTATTTTGGATAGTAAAAAGGTTTCCTCGTGAGGCTATTATGCTGTTAGTAGTCGTGTCGTCATTTCTTCTGGACTATTGCGCTGGATTGTTGCTGGTTTAAATAATACTGCTATTGTCTCATTCAATAACGCACTGTTTCAACTCGATTCTTAGATTGAACGCTTTTATCGATAAATGGTTTACGCTTATGGAATAACATAGTCCCAACAATAAGGATTATCTAAAGAAATAGAGAAAAAATTAATTAGCTGTCGCTATCGCTTCAAATGATTTTAATGGTTCATCACTAAATAATACTAACCAGAAATACTGATAAAAGAACGATGAAAACGCATGCTTCAGGGAAATTGAAATGCTCGACAAGATAACCTCCAATTATCGGACCAAGAGCAGTTCTAGAATGAAATTAGATCAGTTGAGTATTAATAACAGAAATCAAACTATTTATAAACTCACCCAAGAGCATAAGCTGAAACGAAAAGGCTACTTATTATAGAGCCAGCGCCAACATCTGATTTTAAATCTGACAAACTGTGAGGGTTGATGATTTCAAATTGTTCATAATTTACACTAAATTTACATCCATTTTTTTCATTTATCAATTACTCACTCTTTTTCCCGCATGGCTTGAGTAAAGTTTGCAACAAAGCAAACAGCCATACCCATTCCATAAAAGATCTGTGACAATACGACCAATGTAATACTCCTGAAAAGCGTAAAAGGATTTATTCAATTGAACTTGGCTATGAGCTGAGAAACACTAATATTGGACTAAATAACGAGTTAAATAATCTCGTTTTGTGAACAACTTTAAACTTACGGTTTGATAGGCAATGGATAAATCGGGCCCACAATTATGAAAGCAATCACCATTGCTAGATTACCAATAATGCTCATAAATGTAAGATCTTTAAATTTAGGTACAATTAAACCAACAATCCAGGTGAAAACGCCATAGAATAATCCTGATAACAAGAAAATAAGGCCTACTGCTGTGGTTCGAAGTTTTGCAAACTAAAATGCAAAAGTGGATAAATTTTAGGTAAACTACAATTTGAATAATGCTTTAAATATTATGATACATACACTTCTTATATGAGGTTCCAGCATAGATTGATTAAAACCAAATACAATGCAAAGAGATACTGTGATCAAAATTTGCAGTGTTATGCGGAAATTTGACAGAACTTTGATTAGACCAGCGCTTTTATCATTCTTTGTGATCTCTAAATGTGTTAAAATAAATCAAGATTAGTATCATATACATCATATTCATGGCTTTGTTATTAGAATACAAGTGTATCTTAGATATGGATGCAGATGCAGAACTTTCAAGTTTAACAATGTTAAGATCGAAGGACTTCAACATGGGAAATTACAAAAAAATATCAAATTTATCAGAACTTATTCATGAAAAGTTAGTATCTTTGCAAGGACAAAACCTTTTTTCCAGTTCATAAGTCTCAATCGTCTGAAAAGTCAAGATAATGGTAGAAATTTCCCTCTGATTAACTAAGAAAAACTTTCCATTATCATAACATCAACAAGCAAATCAACATTTTCTCGATGATTGTTCAAGTCTGTATTATTCATGAACTCTTCTGACTTTAATTATCTTTCAGGCATCAAACACTTTTCATCAAAAACAAAGACAATTTTTCTGGTGTTTTGATAACCATTAATATTACAGATTTGAAGTCTGTACTGGATCAAGAAAACAAGCCATTGTGAAAACTTACTGACAACTTTAGGGAAAATGCCAAACAGGATTGGAAAAGTCAGGAAAAGAAGGGCCCCACAAACAAAAAAGGGCAAATCGAATCCACCAACCTAATTATGGTACAGTTGATGATTAAAAAAATAATATAAAATTAATTTTACAATAAAGTATAGAGTTATTGAAGAAGGTAATAAGCACCTCATAAAGCCATCCTCCTAGTAAGGGTCCAACGATCATTCCGATTCCATAACACATCTCTACTAAACCCTGTGGAATTTTTAAAATTAATCAACTAGAAAAAATCAAAGTTCGATAAATGCAAATTATATCAATACTTACGAATATTTGAGATATATGGTTTGGATAGTAGACAGGAATTGCGCCGTAACAAGCCGCTGATACTGCTGCTAATCCAACTGATCCGAAAGAACGAATAAGGGCACAAAAGGTTGTGAATGTGCTTCCATCGGACACCCATTTTAACACCCTAGAGTCGATAAAAATCCGATTAGATTTGATTAAATGTCAGTTTTTCAGGTGATCACACATACCCAAATAGACAGATACCAGTTGAGCCAACAAAAATTCCGGTTAATATTGTAGCTCGAAATCCAAGTTTAGGTAACTGAAAAAAAATGCGATTAGATCAATAATAACAATAATAATGGTTATGTAATGAAATAGGAAGCTTTGTCTAATCAATCTTCTTAATGACAACTACAGTATATAAAGTAATTTTAGTAAACAGATAAGTGAATTGCCAATTCATGTAAGTACTCATGAGTTGACAAAAAATAAAAGATTTCAGTTGAAATACTTGAGATGGGCAATAAGATATTAATCCGAAAACAGGAACTCATGTACTGCCATATTTATAAAAAATTTTACATAAAAGTTACAATAAAGAGTCAAATGGTTGTAAAAATCAAAACTCAAATCAGTAACTTTATCCTTTGGTAATAATGGTTGGAGGAATGCTTCACTAGACTATTCTGATTGGATTGAGTTTATCTGATGGTTTATTTGATGATCAGGGCAAAAATGGTAACTGGCTGACTAGAAGACGCTTTGATCTAAAGATACAAGTGTAGTGTAATTATCCAGGTATTTTCTTTAGTTCTTAAAGCTTACTAACTGTTAACAGTTGTCTAGGAGAAATAACATGTAACTATAATTGATGGGGAGCATGCAATATCAATGCAATAGAAAACTGAAGTAAATAAGTTCGATCTTATTGGTACTACGGCCGCGACTATGAAAAAATGTTACCAATAACATAATGTTAGACTTATGTTTGACACTGACTGACGATAAGACTGCTAATCTTTCATGTGCGTTTTGAGATTAGCATTAGAGTCTCGGGGCTACCCAGGGTGAAGCCCTCTGGACTATCCTATCCATCCTTCTGCCTGGATCCTCAGATAAGCTGGATAAAGCCTAGTGTAAAGCCTAAGTAATACACATAGGTAGCAAGGAGTTGGCAGAGCCTTAAAGGCTGTCGCGGCTTGCCAATCCACACAAGTGAAAAGTTGCCTTAACCCTGACCACTGCTGTGATTCAACTTCTCAAGTTGTCTATTTTTCGTAGCTCAAGATAGCAAGTCAAATGAGACTTAAAGACTTGATCGAAAAAAACCGATTAAGCCTTCTAGTTAAAAATTTAACCGATTGCTTGGGTAGATTGGTTATTTAAATATGCATACTTACAAATTTTCCATAGATTGGACACAAAATGAACGCAATAACTTCTTGGATTGAAAATAAAATACCATAGACTGATGGGGATAATCCTTTGGCCTCAGCCTGCATATAAAAGGTGCATAAGTTTATTACTCAATTCAATTCAATTTGTGATAGACTTACAATACAAAAACAATTGCATTAAAAATCGAAGACATTTGTAGGCGCTTTGGGTATAACAATTATCAACTTGCAACAGTGATTGTAAAGCTTAAAATAAGAAAGTAAAGAAAAGCATAAAAAGTTCCATGAAGCATATGTAACGAAAGCTGAAAAACATTGATTGTACACAGAAAATACAGAAAACACAGTTTGTTATGCAACTTGAATCCATCATTAAGAAGTACAAAGATAGAGATAAAGTGGATTTTACATTTTTGGATCAAAGTTGACTAAAACTGTTACTAAAGAGGTACAGTTAACTAAAAGACAGTAAATGTGACAATGAACAGACCAAAAAGGAGAAATACAGGATCGAAATGAGCGTGATAGAAAAACCTGAAATGCAAATAGCAACACCCGTTAAATTAATGAAAATAAGACGGAATTGGTTTGAAAATTGCGAAAGTTATCATGTGAGGAGATATAATGGATTAATTATTACATGACTTACCTCTTTAGAAAAGAAGGGCGCTAAAACACAATAAGCTGCTCCAGTAATGGTATTGATAAAGGCGAGTGTGGCAATTAAAACGAAATCACGAATCGTCAACTTAATTGGTGACAATTGTGTAATTGCTGGTAACTGTGAATCAGATTTGGTCCAGTTATCAGATGAACCTTGCTCAAATGTTGACTGGCGCGTTGCTACCGTAGACTCAGTCACTAGGGTTAAATTTTTTTGTAACTTAATACCGCACATTTTGAATTTTTATAAGTTATATTATCTCTATTTATTGATCTAGTCACAGATTAGCATTGATGATCTATTCTCTTTGAACAATTGTAATTATGAGTCTAAAAAATAAATTATTTCTCAATTGGAAAGTTTGTTTGTAAAAAGATTGTACAAAGGTAACATTAATCATGCTGATGAGACGGGAAGAGAAGAGTATCTGTTAACCTGTTAATCCAAGTCTTTTATGGATAAATGTAATCAAATTATCTTTCTGACATCTTTAATCAACAGCAATGATCAGGTGGGAGGAGAGATCATGGTAAGAAGGATGAACATTAAGAAAGTAAGAACAGAGTTAATGACCAAAAGACGTTTCGATTTTCAATTGGCAATAATTTTTCGTCTCTCTGTTATTTTCAATTCGCATTTCAGTGTAAAAAACCGCTAACCTATGATTTGCAGATTTAACTAGGCCAATCATGGAGACATAAATAACAGCGAGATGAATATATCCAATCTAGCAATTCGATGAATAATCCATCGAGGGCTGCCTTCAACTATTAAGTCAATCAATATAAATAAGTCCAATCAACTCAATTATTAATAAGAATGCTTTTTTTATTCAACAATTAGCCGATTCTCACCTGAAACTTAAGCATTTTATTCATTCTCATATTGTATTATAATATAAAAAAGGTTAACTTGAAAACTTGCAGATGGATGAGGTAACAAGAAAGCATGTCTTACTTTAATCACAAAATTCGGTGACATTGATTAAGATCATGAAGATTATGAATATTTTGAAGCAACGTATCTGATTTTGGTTTCATTTCTTCATTATTATCCTAAACAATGTCATCAAATTTTGTGATTAAGGTAAGACATGCTTTCTTGTTATCTCATCCATCTGCAAGTGTTTAAGTGCTGCACCTTCAGATATTTATACAGAAACGTATTAAAAGGTATCTAATGGCCAACAATGAATTTTAGGAAATGTTAGAGTTACAGTTATTTTGATATCAATCTTTGAAATTGAAAAGATTCTTGAGTTTTTCAGGAAAACTTTTTGTTTCATTGGCTATTTGCCTGCAATATTTTTTAATTTGATCATAATTTTTTTTCACTGGTTCAATTATTCAATTAATATTTCATTAATTGCTTAGAAACTATTAATTTATCACACGGTAAGAAAATTTTAGCTCTAATTGAGAAGATGTTATCAATTTATTAACTGTTGTTAGATTATTCCAGTTATAAATAGTAAATGGAACAGAGATAATCTGGTTTTAGTTGGAATTGTTCATCATAATGACACTAATATGAGATGTAATTATTAGAATTTACAACTGATTATCAATGGTAGTTGAAGTAAGCCAATTGATACCTTAAAGAAGATGAATGTAAACAATAAATGATTGTTGGGACAGATCTAAATATATAGTTACATAATTGTTTGTTAATCGATTTTACAGTTAAACATTGTATTGGGTAAACAACTGTAAAAAGTATGTAAAAGGCTGAACTAGATGTACTATTAATACCTGTAGCATTAACCTTGACTCTTGTAGGTTTATGGCTCAGATTGGATCCAAGATAATCATATTTTTCATTTGCTCTACTTAAGTCAGCCCCATTAGACTTGCCAATGAGGCAAACAAAGTAACGCATGAATTAATTGTGATATGTTTTTGGCTATCGTTAATCTTGCTCATTTATACAATATGACACTTAATAGCGATTAACATATACCCCCTGGATTAACAGCTTTGTATGCATTGCAAGAACGATGATGCTGGACTCACTTGAAGACAATATCACTGTTCATAACAGTATAACTTTTCTGGGGAGATATAATTGATATTTTTAATATGATGGAGTTATCTCTATTTTGAATTGAATCGTAATGAACCGTTGAGAAAGTTTATTGAACAATTAGATTTTCAGAAAAGATCCAAGATGCAAAGACTTTTAATTTTAAATCTAGATCATAATCTTATATTAGGTTGTCCACTAACCTACGACCCAATTTCAATTTTTTATTTCTTATTGGATGCAAATGAAAATTGATACACTAAATGTAATCGTCTTCGGCATCGATGAATCGTTGCCATCTTTCCGGTAAAGCGGCCACACCCTTCATACGACCTTGAGAGTTGAGATTTTCGATTGCTTGGTCCAAGGCTTCGATAAATGAATACCAATCACCGTCTTGCATACCACGCAAGGCCCTTTTCAATTGCCCAAAACAACAAAAATCTAGAGGTCTTAAGTAGTATGAAAAAGCCATTTCTGGCTCAATCACAAAACCGGTTTCGCGCAAATTTTAAATAAAAGAAAACTTGATTTAAATTGAAAATTTATTTTGATACTTGAACCCAAGTGTCACCTTGGGTATCAACAATTACCAATTAACAATTACGAGTGAATTGTTAAATACAATATTTTTTAAAGAATTTAATTCTTCATTAAGCTGTATTATTAAAAAGTTAGCTGTTGCTAACATATTTTCCATTAATTGAATGGCAGCATTTTGTTTTTCATTTTGCTCTTTCATGGCAGCCAATGAAGCATTTAAATTTGAAATTTCCTTAGCTTGCATGTTTTCAACCACAAAATTATCCACATAATTTTGCAAAACTGACGGTAGTTCCGCTGATGGTTCACTCTCCATTGGAGAAAAAGCGATTGTCTCATCACCAAAAATATCTTCAATTGTTGAGGACACTTGCAACATTGATACAGACTTGATGATAAAAATGAACTGTTGATAACAAAAAAAAAATTTTGAACTATTGCTGAATCGAAGATGAATGTATTTGATGACTCAAAATCAATTTCGGCGAATTTTTATACCAATTAAGATCAAGGAGCATCTTATCTTCATTATAATAAATACACAGATAGCATAATTTGCCCTAGAAATCGGAAATAAGTTGAGCATTAACAGATTTTTGACATTTTAATTTGACCTTATTCATCACGAACATATTAATCTTATCAAAGTTCAAGGGAAAAATTCAACCTTCAATCCAACAAAGCAATGAAAGTTTATCTATGTTAACTAGATAAGATCTTGAACGAATAAGTCCAATCATTAATAATCATAAATGTAAAGAGAATTAATAGATCAGTTTCTACTTGAGCATTAATCTTAGTATATAAATGAAGGAAATTTGATCATTTAATTCATTCCATCATCTAATCATCATCATATCATCAAGTTAATTATTGGTGCTTTGTTTCAACGTAAACTTTCACTTTCTTACTTAAAAGTTGGTTTCTTTCCTGTTTTAATTCAAAAGTTGTCAATTCAATTTACAAACTTGATTCCAGCTAAAAACTTCCATTTCTTACGTAAAAGTTGGTTTCTTTCCTGTTTCAATTTACAAACTTGGTCAATATACATTGGTTATCATTACAATCTATTTGCTGACATTCACTGAAAACATAAATCTAAAACTTTGGAAAGTTTGCTTATCGGAAACATCTAAAGGTAAATCTTTTGCTTTGACTAATATGTTTGTAAGTTAAGATTGATTCATCTTTACTTTTGTGAAAGAATGACCTAAGGATTGTAGAAATCTACACACTGATTGAAGTCACTCTTTAATTCGAGGATTTTTTGAGTTCAACTTTAGTACATTGCAGCTCGTGAGTTATCAGGTTGTTTTTAGTATGCTATATCTTATTAGTTAGATCGTTTAGAGCAGCAAAGAACAATACATTACATGTCTTGATCTAGGAAGTGAATTTGGAAAACGAGTGTGCACAAGTAGGGATAAATAGGATTTCGAACTGGAATTTGGTCAACTTTAACTCGAGTTGTACTGAACCCATGCAGATGTTTTATACCTTATTAGTTAGGTCTTATTAAGCATAAGAGAATGATTATTTGTACGTCCTGATCCATCAAGCAGTTCCCAAGATTAAGTGTGCACAAGTTGGTACTAAATAGGTTTTCGTACTGGACTTTGGTCAACTTTAACGAAAGTTTTACTGAACTGATTCAGACGTTTAATAGCTTATTAGTTAGATCTCAATTAGCAAAAGAAAACGATTATTTGCACGTCCTGGTCCATCAAGCAGTTCCCAAGATTAAGTGTGCACAATTCGGTGTATAGTACAGTTTTCAAAGTTAAGAAAAACTAAATGAATGTCTCCATCTATTGATTGATAAATAAACTACACTGAACTTGCATGATTTTCACCATTTTGAATATTAGATGGTAGTATTAAACTGTCGAATTGGTTTGATGATTTGTTCAATTCATTCAATCACAGATTATTAATGCTGTTCTTCATATTCATTTCAATTATAGTAATGAATACGAAGTTTTGTCCACATTTTGAATGGAAACCGTGCTTGAGATGTTCAGTACGAACGTATTTCTACGGAATGCCATTCGCGTATAATCATTTTTGTAAAAGATGCTTCATTATTCCTGAGGTGAGCACATGTAGTTCATGTTCACCAATGTACTTCATACAACATGGTGATAATGTCGCAGGATTTTATTTACCAGGATCTAAAGAGGAAATATTAGAAGATAAAGTCCAAGACACACTTATAAAAGAAAACGCAAAATATAAATAAATGTATTTCTATTTAAATTCTTTCCAATTTATAATCATTAGTATTTGCACAATCTTTGAATTTATTGAAAAAACTCATGTAATCAGGACATTTTTTTAAGAATTTTATACAATAAAGTCCACATTTTGTACTCAAATAACTTTGTAATTTATATTTTGAATAACTCCAATCGCTAGAGTTTCTTTCTAAGAATGTCTCAATAGCTTCAGGAGGAGGTCTACCATATGAATCAAAATAAATTGATGCTTTATTTCTATCGAAGAAAACAGCAACCCAATGACTTCCTTCTTTCCATGATTCATCAAGATTGATCACTACTTTTGCTGGTTTTATTATCATATATTGTGGTAAATGATTGCTTGAGAAGCATCCTAAAAAGTCAGGATCATTTGATAATGCAGATACGATTTCAATAGAATTCATTTTTACCAATCGATATTTATCAATTTGTATCATATTATCATATTGTGCAAAAATAATTAAGTGAATTGGCTCAGATATTGCTTCTTTGAACCTGATTTCAAGCTTTATATTACCTCTTTTAATCAAACTCATAGTTCCTGATTCCGATCCAAGAGTACTGTCTGGTGAATAATCAAACGCAAACAAAGTATTATCATTCTTGTATTGATCGAATTTAAGTTTTAACATCGGTAATCCATCAAATTAGTTTGTGTAGCGATATAAGTTAACAAACTCACGCATATACAAATCATTATCAAAATCAGGAGTATAAGCTTGTGAAGGATATTGTATTCCGTTTATTTGAGTTGAGATTGAAGTTATTTTGAAATTTTGAAATTTGAATGGTGAATCGCTTCCATTGAAAGATTTAGAACTAACAAGACCTACAATCATTCTCCTAGGTAAAATCCCAGAAAAAACATTCTCGAAATTCGCTGTTGTAATAGTAGTAGGGTAAACTTTTCACTTCGTTTCTTGTTATAAAATAATTGACTGGAGATTTTTCTAAACCCTCTTGAATTCCAAGACTAACATCCAGAAACACTTTAACGCGTTTAATATGCACTGCAATATCTAATATTTTTATCTTGAATTTCTTAGTATTCGTTCCAATAATCCAGAACTCATCTGAATTTTTAGAAAGTCGTAATAATATTGGGATGTTATTCAATAGAAGGTTTGTTTGAGTGCATAGAGGGTTATGTAGCTTAAAATATAAATCAAAAGGTTTTTTTATTCGAGTTTTATTTTTTTCATCATCATCCCACATTGCTCCTGTATCGGCTTTGTTATTGTGTCTGAATAGCATATCTTCTAAATAGGCTTGATAATTATAAAGACCTGAGGCTTGTGAAACATTAACTGTATTGAGATAGAGATCAATTTGCTCGAATATTGCACAGCTAAAACCACTGACAACATTTATAACATCAGTATCTGCAACTGGTTTACTATCCTTATCCTTGATATCTAACTTAACATGAAGCATTGTTTCGGATAGATCTGTAAAATCATCACTTGAAGGTATTTGTATATCATAAGTTTTTGAAATAAGAAATATATGAAAAAAATTCGTAACTTGATTTAATTGTGACTGATGAACAGAATTGCTTTTTCTACATGAAATCTCGATATAATATAATACATAATAATTTGAATCAATTTTCATTCATCACATTTTCAAAAAATAGGCTAATATATGTATTAGTTCACTTACCATGTTGACTGACATTTTCAGTTGTTAATTTGCTACCAAAACGAACTGACAGAGTTCAATGAATGGGTGAGTTTAAGAAATAATAGAATTTTGAATCGTTTATCAGATTTGCCTGATTTTTCAATCGATATCAGCAATATTTATAATGTAAATAATTGGTTTAACAAAGTTTTAAAATTTCAGTCAGATGAAGTAAGTGGAGATGACTGGCCATTCGGAACAGTCCCTGTTCGTTAAGCCAATCTTCAACGTTCTTCTTGTTGAAGTCTAGATATCTTATCGTAATGCCTTCAGGTACCTTTTTGTGCTGTTCTAACATCTGATAATACTTCCTGTATAACCGTATAACGTACTTTGCAGCTACGTCAGGGACTGGTAAGCGGAAGTATCTTTTTTCAGACCTTTAGCTTTCGGTAGATAAAACCTGATTATTCGTTCCAGAGGGACGTTATCGAACAACGACTTGGCATTTACATGTTCAATGTTATTAGTGAGTAACTCATTAACAGTAATCTGAAGGCTAGTTAATGCTTCATTCTTGTTATCAAAAGTTAGCAATCGCGTATCCTTACAGATGTGTAGAATTTCATTCTTTACCTCTGTAACACACCCAAATTAAATTGTTACACCCTATCGATCGTAGGTGTGCCTCGATCGATAGGGCGAATTCTTGCTGTATTTTAGTAAGTATTAGAGAAAAAATAAAACCAGTTCAGTTCGAATTCTTGAGAGGAACAGTTTAAATCTTTACAATTGGTGCCCGAAGTGAGGCTGGTTTTTTCCCGTGAATTCAACATTAAATAGAAAACTTAAATCTTGTTTGCTTTTATTTTGTGCCCTTTTCAACTCTTCTTTGAGTCACTGGTAACTGTGAACCTTGTGAGCTTACAAATTTTAAGTTTTTTTTAAAATATTAAAATCAGCCGATTTTTGTTTTGAGAGCTTTGAGTGAAAAAAACGTGTTCTTACATCTGTAATTCTCCAGAAAATCTTCAGTGAAATACTTGATTCCTTGGTTGGTTCGACGAATTTATAGCTAGTCTATCAAATAATCACTTGTTTAAGCAGTGATTATCTAACATTTAAATTAGCCACCAATTTTTGATATCAAAGTTTAAAGCGTTTGATATGTAATCACCTGTCTAGTAAAGAGAGCTGCTCTTAACATTGGTCAACCCAGTAATGGCAAATATCTGATGATCCGGTAATTACAAAATTGTTATGTGGAGATTTAGTTAACCTACTAAAATTTGAATTATAGTGGTGTTTTTTCAACTTATTTGATTAATTGTTATTTTAATCAACTTTTAACATAATTCATCTTCACCCCTATTCATCAAGCAAAAGATAACTGAACTAAATTGTGTGATTAAAAAACGATAAATTATACTGTAACTTGTGACCATCGATTCTGGTTAAACTCTTCACCCACCAAATCTCAATAACCATATTAATCTATTTTGTCATCTTATCCTTCACCTGTCAATCCTTCTTCTCTTTACTGATGTGACCATCCGACTAAAATTAAATTATTAAGTATTATAAACAATGATCATAACCAACCATTACTAGTACCAACTAGTGACCCTATCAATCACATTCATATTCAACTTATCTTCTATAATTTACTTTTCTCTTTCAACTCGAATTTTTTGTATTTAATTTCTCGAATTCTACATATTCAGTAAGTATATGTAGATCTAAATGTAGATGTAAATCTTGTGCATGTCTAGATTGTTTAGAACCTAATTTGCCTGAAATAATTTCATTTTAACACCTAAATTGTATCGATTAATGGTTTAAGAACGCTTCAGTTCGCCATTCTTCATACATTACCTGTCAATAGTCTTAATCTTGCCTGAAAATAATTTCATTTTAACACCATAATTGTATCGATTAATGGTTTAAGAACGCTTTAGTTCGCCATTCTTCATACATTACCCGTCAATAATCCTAATTTGCCTGAAAATAATTTCATCTCACTACCTAACTTGTTAAAGATTGATGGTTTAAGAACCTGAGTTCGCCATTTTCAATCATAGTGATTAATTAAATATAGAATACTTCAGTCAATCTAAGTTAAATATAAACCTCATTTACTGCCTGCTTATTTGCGGTTGTTTATGCCTATCATTTACATTATTATAAATTTAACCAATCAATCATCAAAATTTAACGTAGCAAATCAATTTACTTGGATTTAAAATTGCATTCATTAAGACTAACATTAAGTTTGATTAATCAAAGACAATCATTAAGAGAAATATCTAAAATAAAAAATAAAAATTACCTAGTACTCTAACAAATAGAATTTATCCATAGAAATATAAGGATTCAATCCTCACATTATTAATTCTAATAAAATATAAAAAAACAAGCAAATTAAGAAATAAACAAAGAATAGCATATACGCTCAAATCAAGTTTGCCATAAGTTTGATTTAATAAGATCACATTATACTTAAATAAATTAATTGATCATTACTCAGACAAATAAAATCTACAAAAGACTACACCTTATACGATAAGTCAGATAATAAAATTAATGATTACTCAGATAAATTGAGCTCACAAGAAGATTACAATATTCGCACGCAATATCATACCATTCAGAATCACGATACACTTTAATCAACTAAAATTTGTTTAACGAAATTTCTCCACACCCTTACGTGATGAGAATAAATCAAAGATTTTAATCAAACAACAATAACCTTTCGTGCTTAATAACATTCAAATAACATAATAATAAACCCAAAAGTCATTTTACGTAGTCATTGAGATTGATGAATTTCTTCTTCTATTGTTATCTTTTCAACTTAATCTTTCTTGAATTCTGTAATAACCTCATTAATTACATAAGGCGTTGGTTTTTAGAAAACTCAATTCTATGAACAATTTATTCTTTGACATTGATTGCACTCCTCACCATTATAATAGTAAAAGTGAATACAATTAATTATTAATTCTGATATTACTGATAAATCAAACCTATTTGATTTAGACCTTGCACGAAATCATTTATTAAATGGTTACCGCATAAAATAAAACTAAATGACTAAAAATACTGAGGAGATAGAAATTAGAGCAGTAAGTCTTGGTTTCAGACTACACCCTTGGTACATTGACAATCAACCAGTAATAGTATTTTATCATCATACTAATAAATCAGTAGTAGATTACGGTCTCATTTGTTTCGAAACGAATAACGAACTTAGGCGTAGAAATTAGACAATTGTCATTAACTCATACATTAAAAAATAAAGAAAATAATAAAATAAAATGGACCAGGCAACGATGACAAGTAATGAGGAACCTCGTACTAATAACTTAGTATCACCCCTTACTACAGCTAATGTCACTTTTCCAAATGTTCCAGTTAGTATCAATTCCTTCACGGGTGATGATGATGAAAATGTTATTGACTGGTTCGAGTTTGCAGCTACAGCTTTAGGCTGGAAGCAAACAGATATGTTTCATGTACTACCAGCTTATCTACAGGGAACTGCACGAAGATGGTATTATGCCATAACTTCGCATGTACCAAGTGTACCTAGTGTACCTGACGCACAAATAGGTATGGCTGCAGTGCCTCAAGGTCCACCGCAAGACTATAATGAACTAAAAACTAGAATGATTGCGGATCTGTGTCCTGCAGACTACAGATCGTATCTTTCGCAAGAACTGTACAAATCTAAACAAAAGGTCGGCCAATCCGCTATTGCTTTTATTTATGAAATTCATGAATTATATAGAAGAATTCATGAGAAAACACCCGAAGTTTTTATTATCAGTATGGTAAAAGAAAAATTATTAACACAGCAAAAATACGGCATTGCTCTCCAGCATCCTAAAACTCTGCATGAATTAGTAGAAGCAGCTAGATTGGCAGAACGAGCCATGCATAGTTGTTCAACGCCTTTCGATGACCTAAACCGAGAAGCGTTTCAATTGCAAACACAAGTACAACAAATGAAGGAAAGACTCTTTCAAAAAATGTAATATTTGCAAAAGGTTGGGACATACCGAGGAAAGGTGTCACTTTGCTAAAAGACCTGAAGATGAAACAGGCCAAAAAATTATGTAAATCGTAATCAAACATACAATAATTATCCATATACTAATTTGAAAGGAAGAGTACATAGTTTTAAACCAAATTAAATAAACTTTATTCAATTTGCACAATTAAATTAGATTCACTTTTAATTCAGTTCAGAAGATTGATTCAGCCTTTCAAATCCTGAATACTTCAGGTTCTTTGAGGATCACCACAAACTCAACTAGTTAAGTCTTAGACTATTGTCAGGATTAAGGTACACTGGATTACTAACCAAAGTAGAGTCTTAGACTGGACTTGACTGGACAGGTAATAAACAGCTAATTTGGCACGAGTAGAAAAGCTTAGCAATAAAAGCTAAATTCCAACCAAAAAATACTTAGAGTTGAAAAGCACAATTCAGAGAGCAATATCAGTAAGATAATTAATAGTTCAAAAGCTTTAAGCTCTAACAGCATTAAATACAGACTTTAGACTCAGTCTTAGACTTTACAACACTTGAACTTGAACAAATTTACCAAACTCATAGATTTGGACACAATTAACATAAAGCACTAGAGATACTTTAAAGTGACTGAAAGGAATAGATAAAGTTGTTTGAAACAAAAGATTTATAAAATAAAGGAACTTTAATTAAACAGAAATCATAATTAAGGATCACAGTTATTATGGCATAGCCTAATTCAGCATATCCGACATACTTGGTTTATATCATTAGTATAGCCTAACAACATTAATCAATTGGTGATCTGATGATGATCTGATTCGATCTCTCCCTTGATTGGGAAAACCTTAGGTCTTTTATACCAATCTTTTACGGAAGGAAACAAAAGGAAATTTCTTAGAAAAAGGAAATATTCTTATCAAATTGAGACAAATTTAGAAAGATAAATAGACAGTAATTGAAAAAGACAAAAAAAGAAAGAAAGGCACAAGAGACTTAGTCTTGATTACAAATTTTGTTAACTGAAATTATGAAATAAGGTAAACTCTAAGGGATTACAATAAGTTTAAAACTTTTCAACTCTTATCAATAACCTTGATGAATGATAAATTTGGTTTTGGGTAACTCTACCCTTCAAATTACAATCCAAACATACCACAATATAGTCAGGAATATCAGCAAGTAATTGCGCAGGCTAACCAAAATTATCAAACAGCGGCCAGAAACTATATTTCAGGCAATCCAGGTGTTAGTAATAAAACTTTTGCGAATCGAACTTTCCCTAGAAATAGTTCAGATCCTGATAATTGGAGAAATTGTCCTTCCATATCTGCTAAAGAACCTGAAGTGAAAACAGACCCACCTAAGGGATCTGAATACAAACCAAAAGAAAGATCACCTTCACCTAAACGTAGAGGTAGACCCCCTAGTAAGGATAGAGGTAGAGGTCGAGGTCGTGGCAAAGCTCCACAAGTAAGAATCACAACTTATCAAGACAACCAATCTGAGGAAGATCTAATATTGTATCGAATCGGATGACAATACGTTTTTAATCCGGTTGTTCATTTACTCAACAGTTCAACATGTTCAACTGTTCAGTCAACATCTTCCAACAGTTTGTGAAAGTAAATGGTTGCAAAGTGGATTCAATGCTAGATACAGGATCAGAAAACTCACTAATTACTAAAGATCTAGTTTCTAAACTCAATCTAAATATGAGTAAATACAAAGGTCGCACACCATTTGCTGCGAATAATAAACCATTGACAATTTTAGGAAAGGTCACGGTTCAACTAAAAATTACAGATGGAAAGAAAATAGCTATAATAGATACTAAAATGCAAGTCGTTAATATTAATAATTTACCACGCAAATTTAAGGCACGAATAGGACAAGATCTATTGACAAGAGCCCAAGTGAATATTGATTGTGCAAATAGAAAGATAAAAATAGGGAAGGAACCACCAGCCGTAGAGATCATTACTACTGAGGATGAATCAATGAATGAATCATCAGATGACGAATCAGTAGTAAACACTTCGACTGAATCTAAGGATCTAAATGATCTACTCAATGACTTGAATGACTTTGTTTCTTCCGACGTAAATGATTTATCGGAATTGATCTAAGATGTTGAAATTGAAGTTGAACCGATCACAACGTTTGTTGACAAAGCAAAATTACCTGACTTAGAACTAAATGTTGAAAAAGGTGTTCCAGACGGTGTAGAACAGGCACTATATCAACTATGTAATAACTACAGAGAAGTCTTTGCTGTGACTCCACAGGAATTAGGAAGAACCAATCTTTTCGTTCATCGGATTGAGACAGGAAACCATGCACCGATTTCTCAGTCTCCTTATTCACAGAGTGCACAGAAAAGAGAGATATCTAACCGAAAGGTTTTAGAATAGTAAGTTCCCTCCCTTTCTCTCTCTTACTTTTCACTCTTGGTTAATCTCCATAGAAAAGTAAGTTTATTCTTCCTCTTTTGACTGTTAGCAGTTATAAACAGTCACATTTGGCGCAGTCGACAGGATTGCTTTTCCTGTTCTACTCAACTAATCTCTTGCTCTTTTTCTGTCTATTTTTAGTGGATTATCTCTCGTTCGAGCCGGACTACGATCCCGAATCCGTCGATTCTCCCCCTTGCTCGCCCGGACACTGGTTTGGTAGCGACACCTGTGGTCCAGATTCTGAACCAACCCCTGCTGGACCTATTAGCAAACCTTTGGTGGTCTTTGGTGGAGGTTTAAAGCACTCTACACCCCCTGGTGGTACTTTCCGGCCCCTGGCTCTCAATTCTCGCCCCCTTTCTTCTTCCAGTCGTCCTCTTGGTCCTCCTATCAGCCGACCCTTCCAACCTAATCGTCCTTTGGTGGAACAGAAATCCCCTAAACCAGTTGATCGACCCAGCTTCCTCCGTCCTTTGGTAACTCCTGAAGTTCAAGCTGTTGAAACTCCCGCTGGTCCTTCTACTCCATCTATTGGCCCCGTTAAACCTGGTAAAGCCAAGAATAAGAAGCGAAGAGAAGAAAGAAAACTTTATCTCCAAAAGCAGCGTTTAGAAGCTGAATCACAAGGAACTGTCTGCTTAGCTTACAAAGCTCATCTCCAGAAGAAGCAGAAGAAGACTGAAGAACGAGCCACTAAATTCTTCAAGCTAGGAATCCAGAAAGCTGCTGAAGCTTCCCAATTAGAAGAGCAACTTGCTCAAAACAAAGCTGCCTTCACATCTTCAGCTGAGTTCAATTCCTTCAAAGCTAGTCTTCCAGTTCGACAGGAATCTCGACAACTCCTGAATAGAGCTGCTTCAACTGCTACCTACGCTCTCCACTTTGATTCTGTAAATCGTTCCTTTGCCCCAAACATTGTACCTCAATCTGCAACCCCAGTTGAGCACCTCCATAAATTAGTTTTTAAACAATAAAAGTGTTTGAATCTATATAGTTTTGTTTTCTTTCATAATGGCAAATGATCATGATGATACTAACCTCTCTGATCAAAACTTAACAGATCAAAATGTCCAAGCTGAAAACCTCGACTCAAACCCGATTACAAATCATAATCAACTAACCCATCAACCCTTGGGCAATCCACCAAATACTCGTCTACCAACGTTAATCCGTAATCCATATCTCCCGAGCACACCCACAGTTCGATTTCAAGATCAAAATATGCACCGTTTGTCTCATCACAACTAGACACGACTATCGATCAACCAACGCAGTACATCACATTACCACAGAAGAAAGTTCTCAAGTGTTATACTGGCGACCCATCTGGCATCCGCATTCAAGCTTGGTTAGTCCTTTACGAAAGACATATCAACACCAACGATCCATACATCCTTATAAGAGACTTAGTCTACAGCCTAGACAAAGAAGCTCTGAGTTGGTACGCCGAGGAAATCGCAACTGAAGAGCATAATGATTGGAGTACTGTCAAATCTTTAATGATCACTCGCTTCGGTTCTGAATTCAATGACCCACTTCTCGAAGCTCAACGTATCCGTCTTGAGCGTACAGAGACAGTGACTGAGTATTATCGCCGCAAGATAAAACTCCTTCGTGAAGCAAAACTAGCTGAACATCAAGTCATCTCACAGCTAACTTCTGGCTTACCATTTGCTTGGACTCTGCAAATGAGCTCTGGACGCCCCCGTACTCTATCCGATTGGCTCGAAATAGCCACTGAAACCGAAATGCGTTACAAGCAGAAAGAGAAATTCCAAATGAAGCAACCACCGAAGAAAACCGCTGCTAGAACATTGGTCGCCGCACCTCCACATAACAATAGCCGCCCTCGTCAATCTACTGAACGCCGTCCTCCAGTCTGTAGGTACTGTGAAAGACTTGGTAAAAAGGAAAACCATTGGCATCGTGAATGTCCTAATCGTTCTCAAACCAGTCAACCTCGACCATCGACCCACACTCCCGAGGAAGAACTTTATCTAGATGACCCCGAAGACGTATGTTTCGCTAAAAACATATCTCCAATACTAAAATTCATCGATATTCTACTCACAATCGAAGGGATTTCCGTCGAAGCCTTCATTGACACCGGTAGTACAATCAGCATAATGAGTCTAAAGACATGTAGACGACTCAACCTTCCCATCAACAATAAACAACAAATAACCATCAACCAGTTAGAAGGTTCAACCAAGAGTGTTGGCTACGCTCTCGCCTCAACTACCATCCACAAAACAACCAAGACGATCAAGTATCACATTATCTCCAACTTCCGCTATCCCATCTTAATCGGTCTCAACACCAGTATCGAATTCGGTCTTCACCTTAACCTCGAAGATAAGACTGTCAGTATTCGATCTCCAGAGACTCAAGAATTAGTAACCCTGTTAGGAGAAACACATGAGAAAGATCAACTTGCCGCCCTCATCGAAAAACATAAATCTGCCTTCGCCCAAAATGAGACAGACATTGGCCGCATCACCGTTGCCAAACATCGGATTACCACTATTAACCATCCTCCAATTCAACTCAGGGCCTACCGTCGTCCTCAAGCCGAACTTGATGAAATAAGTCGTCAAGTCAAAGAATACAAAGAAAAAGGATTGGTTCGTGATAGTGAAAGTCCTTGGGCCTTTCCAGTCACATGTGTACCAAAGAAAGATGGTGGTACACGACTTTGCATAGATTTTCGTCGTCTCAATGCCCTCACCATAGATGACAAGATGCCGCTGCCACGGATCAATGATGTCATTGATCGTCTTCAAGGCAGTAAGTACTTCTCGACACTTGACGTCAAATGGGGATATTGGCATATTGAGATGGACCCAGAAAGCATCGAGAAAACTGCTTTCGTAACTCATGAAGGACACTATGAATGGCTCGTCATGCCATTTGGTCTTAAGAATGCCCCAGCAACTTTCCAAAGAATTCTTCAAAGAGTACTTGGTTCTTTACTCTACAACAGCGCAATAAACTACCTAGACGACATCATCGTTCACAGCAAAACCTTCTCCGAACATCTCCAACTCTTAGAAACATCTTCACTCTTTGTAAAGATAACAACATCAAACTGAAGCTATCTAAATGTAACTTCGCTCAAAATGAAGTTGACTATCTTGGATACGTCATCAGTAAAGAAGGAGTTCGACCATCTAATGAAAAAGTCAAAGCTGTTGAACATTTTCCTGTCCCAAGTAATGTCAAGGAAGTTTGTCAATTCTTAGGACTTGCAAACTATTACCGTCGCTTCATAGACAAATTCTCAACCATCTCTAAACCATTAACCAGACTCCTATGTAAAAATATCCCTTTCCACTGGAAGGATGAACATCAAACCGTTTTTCAAATCCTCAAAAACAAGTTAATCAATGAACCAGTTCTCGCTATTTACAACAAAGATGAATCGTGTACCCTTTACACTGACGCTTCAAAGATTGGTATTGTAGCTACGCTAGTTCAAACCGACAAACATGGTCTTGAACATCCAATTGCTTATTTTTCCAAAGCACTTAATGAACATCAAGGCAACTATACCGCATTCGAACTTGAATGTCTTGCAGTTGTAGAAGCTGTTGATCACTTCGAAGCTTATCTAAGCCTCCCATTCAAAGTCATCACTGATCATAGTGCATTGAAATGGCTCCTCACGCTCAAGAAACCTAAAGGAAGACTCTATCGCTGGAGTATCAAACTGTCTACTCGATCTTATGAGTTATTTCATCGAGCCGGTGTATCTCAACAACACGTCGATGCCTTATCAAGAGCCCCAGTTACTTTCCTCATCGATGCTGATGAAATCAAACAACATCAAGCCACCACTGACTTCTCTCATATCCAACAATCTTTCAAAGTAGATGGCATCGTCACCGTGAAAACTCGTGGTTCCACTCGAGCTATCATTCCACCAACACTCCGTAATAAAGTCTTGCAGCATTTTCACGATGATTACAGTCACCCTGGGAAAACAAGACTGTGAAACTTATTACTCGTTTCTATTGGTGTCCTCATATGATCTCAGACATCAAAACTTATGTCGATTCATGCCGTTCATGCCAGCTTGTCAAGCAAACCCATCGTCCAAGTATTGGTCAAATGATCCTCCCTTCAGTTGATCTCGAACCTGGTGATCTCGTCGGCCTCGATACTATAGTCATGGGACCTGCAGCTGGTAGTACTCGACATAAGTACATTCAAGTCTTCATAGACCACTTTTCACGACATGTTTGGGCTTTTCCCACAACCACCAACACAGCAGCATCAATATTAACTCTCTTAGACAAACTTATTCAATCTGGTATTCGCATCAAAGCTATTCTAACTGACTGTCACAAGAACTTCCAAAGTACAGTCCTGAAACAAGCTTTCAAACGCCACAACATAAAGCACATTTTCAGTACTCCATATCATCCACAAACTAATGGTATTGTCGAACGCATCAATGGAACTTTGATGGTCAAAGTAAGAGCTGCTTTACAAGATCATCCACATCGTAAATGGACAACGCTCTTACCCAAGATTGTCACTGATTACAACAATACGCCACATGATATCACTGGTTATGCCCCTGCATATCTCTTCTTTGGAACCGATCCAACTCCGACTTTCTCCAGTCAAACCAACAACCTCCAGGAAGCACGTGAATTAGCCCGGTCCAGGACACGTACGGAACAAGAAAGAAGGAAACAAAGACACGATGCTAAACATCCCGTCGCAAACTTTGAGATTGGATCCAAAGTACTCAAGGAAGTACCATTCAACCATCCATCCAGAACTAAAGTCACAGCTAAGTATACAGGTCCATACTATGTCATCAAGAAGATTACGGACGTAACATACATCATCTCGGAATCACTTTCAGGAACACCAATTCAAGCTCATTCATCCCAGCTCAAGCAGTTTGTTGATAGACAACAAACTCAAATTACAGTGGGCGAATGTGATGATAATTAACTTTAAATAAAACAAAACCAAAGCACAACAAACATATATTTTTCTCTCTCATTCAAACCTTTGCCACTAGGGCTTTTCAATGTAAACTCAATACATTACAATTGTATCACTTAAATCAAAACCCAGGTAACCCTAGCGGTGAATATAAACGTAAAATATTGTACTTTTTTCTATGCCTATTCTAACCGTGATATTTTTATATTAATTATGACTTATTTTTATACTGAATTTTACTGAACCATTTTTGACCTGAAATACTCATGTCCCATGAGCCGAATATATACCCAGAGTTTTTCTTAACAATTATCAATAAAGTTTGACTTTACTTTCAACTTTCAACCTCTTCACTTTCTAGTGCTGCCCTCTCTCCTCTTACTCTTCACTTTAAACCGAAAGGTTTTAGAATAGTAAGTTCCCTCCCTTTCTCTCTCTTACTTTTCACTCTTGGTTAATCTCCATAGAAAAGTAAGTTTATTCTTCCTCTTTTGACTGTTAGCAGTTATAAACAGTCACAATATAATATATAATATCTACTTGTTTACTCTGCATTAATTAAAATGAAGACGTATCTAAGTCTACCGTTTAAAAACAATATAAAATGCTTAGAATTTTTTTTGAAATCAGTCAAGTTCAGAAAATCATCGAAATTTGTAAGTTTTTGTGTTCAAATATTAGTTGATATGCTCCTGGTTTCCTCTAAAATAGAAAATATCTTCGGATATGAAACAATTTGTTTCTCTCCTATGGAACTTTCGAGCGCTGAGCAACCATCAGTTAAATTACTCTCAACTCTACAAACATACACTGTGTTCAATAGCATTAAGACCAGCATCTGATTGCCATATTTTTTCAATTTAAATGATTATTTAGCTTCTCAAGAGTTCAGAAAGTGTTAATTGTCTAGCTAGGGATTAAACTAAGAAGAGTAAAAACAATTGGATTTGCATTAAGCTTGATTTTGCATTAATTAACATTCGGGAACCAAATGTTCGCGTCTAATGGGATTAAGACCAGGCTAATTTTTGGTTAAAAAGGGTTGATTGTTAGCAATTTTCAACAGTTTTAAGTAGATAGCCATCATACTTGTTCATTTGTTTCATTATTTGGTGATTTTTCAGTCTTTCTTGTGCTAAATTTCCTATTATATAATCTGCAATTATGGGTAAAGGTAAAGATCTGAATGAACGTGAAATTGGACAAATAATTGCGTATCGAGCTGAAGGTAGATCTGAGAGATACATTGCTGATAAACTGCATCGATCTAAAACTGCGATTCATCAGTATCTAGCAAATCCTGAGCGTTATAACCAAGAAAATTGACCTGGACCTAAACCAAAACTCAACGATCGAGATGTTCGACATGTTTTACGTCACATCACCCAAGAGAATAAATCATGTGAGGAGACAAGACGAGAGCTAAATTTGAATTGTTCGAGAGGTACGGTTTACAATGCTGCTAGAAGAGCTGAAAATATCGAATTTCGCATGCCGAATGCAAAACCTCCATTGAAAGAAAATCATATCAAAGATAGATTGGAATATGCAAAGAAATACATCGATTTTGGTGACAATTGGTTAAGAGTGATGTTTTCTGATGAGAAAAGGTTTAACCTGGATGGCTCTGATGGTTTCAAATCTTACTGGCGGAATCTTAATCAAGAGGAAGTGCAATTTTCGAAAAGACAATTAGGAGAGTGCGCGAAGTGATGATTTGGGCAAGAATAGCCTACAATTGTGTAACTGACGTAGCTTTTTGCAAAACTACAATGAATTCTGCAGATTACATTGAATTATTAGGTCAATATATGCTGTCATTGATCAAAGAATTTTGCGGAAATGATGCAATATTTCAACAGGATAATGCCTCTATCCATGCTGCAACTGCTACAAAAGAATGGTTATCAACACAATCAATAGAGATAATGGGATGGCCTGCAAGATCACCTGATTTGAACCCAATTGAGAATATTTGGTCAATATTAGCCCGCAAAGTTTATGCAAATGGACGTCAATATCGTGACGTAAATGAATTAAAGGTATCTTTTTCAAAAGAATGGCTGAATATTGATTAAACAATGATTCAAAGGGTCATCATGTCAATGAAGGACAGATTGATTGAAGTTATTGAGAAACAAGGGAAATCAACTCATTATCAAAGCTGATAATTATGAATTTGATCATATGGTATTAATTCCATTGAACAATTTTTCCCCCTCAAATCAATAAAATCTGAATATTATGTCAATCTAGCTCTTTTATACATTTTGTTGAAAAATATCATTTGTTCTTTGAATTAGTTTGATGGTTATATTCTTAAAAATAACAATCTTTCATTTAATCGTTCAAAAAAACAAATTATTAGTCTGGTATTAATGCTATTGAACACAGTGTATGTTGATAATTTTATTGAGCAATCAGTGCCAACTAACATCGAAGCAAATGGATCATCAGTTCAAACTTTGGAGTCAACGATGGAAAAATGAAACAGAAAATTTATAAAGACAAAACCATTAAAATGTTGGCGAATATGGCCTCGATTGCCCATTTTTTGTGTTAACAACTAAATGAGGAATCGAATGCCATCAAGAGCATTTCGCAAAATGCTTCATTTGTTTTTAACAAAGTAATTGTTGATACTCAAGGTGACACTTGGGATCAAGTTGCAAAATGATTTTGAACTTTAATAAAGTTTTGTTTCATTTAAAATTTTCATGTTAATTTTGTGGGTTAATTTTCGTGTTCAATAGCCGGTTTTGAGTTGAGCCAGAAATGGCTTTTTATTGCTACTAATAAGAAATAAAGAAAACATCAGAAAAAAACAAGGACATGTTCTAGTAACCACCCTGTAGTTTTTCATGCGCGCGGATTTGATGTGGTCGACTGAATTTTAAATTAAGAGCTTGTTATAGTCCATTACGATCAATTTTAATATCACATTGTAATATATTTACAATGTATTAATGTATGAATTTATTTACTTCTGCATTTAATATAATATAATAGAATCTAATATTGTTTGATACATGTATGCTTGAGTCGCAGGGAAACCAGAATCGATGGGGCTCAAGTCTTGGTAGTTAGATGTTTAGATGTTTTAAACTTGATCACATTGCAGTTTTGTTTGATTCCACTTCCTTAATTTTAACGATATTACGATGTTGAGTTGACGCAAGTCGTTGGACAACTACTCTTGGTGGTGTCGATTCCGCGATAGTATAAGGTCTCTTGTGAAAAATTATTGTCAGAATAACCAAAAGCAGCTGTTGTTAAGTAAAGATATTAATTAATTTGCAATCTTAAAATTTTAATCTAAATAAAAACTTACAGTTGCAGTTAAAAGTCCTACCATAAAAGTACAGGCTTCACCAAATTTATATCTCGCTACTAATTGGCCTCCAACTATTGGACCTATTGCGCTTCTGAATGTTTTGAAAGTTAAACATTGAAATGAATTTAGATTTTGGAAAAAATTTTGCATGAAGTGGAACAACAAACCACTTCAAGGTAAATTAGCAAAAAAGCGATACTCACCCTAATGAGAAGATTGAAATGAATAAACTGCTAATTATTGATGCAGCTCCAGAATCATTTTTCATATCTGATAAACTAGATAAAAGGAACAAGAAACCATGAGAATAAAAATTAAGTCTAATTTCAGCAAATGATACTTACTCTTTCTCTCTCATAGATTGTGAAAAGTTGGACACCAAACTAACTGAAGAACCAATACCAAAGAGAACTTGGCAAACTATAACCAACGCAATTGACCTGGAAAAGAGAGAGGCAATTAAGTAATTATCGACTAATATTGAGACTTTTATGAGTAAATAACAGGTCCTTTTTATCGGCTAACTTCGATAGCATCGATAAAACGACCATCATTAGCTAATACATCTAGTACTGCATTTAAAGTCCGAAATTATATTTCTGTAATCATTTGTTTAAAAACTTACGGATTTATTGATACAGGATACATTGGTCCGATAAAGACAAAGGCTAGTCCAGATAAAATTAAGCCGAAAATGTTTAGGAAAGTAACATCTTTTATTCTTGGTACTATAAGACCAACGAGGTAAGTTGTTAGTCCGTAAAATAAACCAGCAACCAAGAATATAACCCCAACAGTTGATGATCTGAGTTGAGCAAACTAGAAAGTAATCAATAAATTATTAGAAAATTTTAGCAATAATCATTAGTCGGATCAACTTGTGCATTAGTCCATTCAAAATATGCTAATTTCCAGATGGCTCTGGGTAAAAGCAACAATGATAAACGATAGTGAATTGTCTTGCTTATTTACCTCTCTCAAATGAGGTTCAAGACCAACATCCAAAAATCCAATAACCGTGCACGTAACCAACGTAACGAAAATGCTGATGAAAATTCTGAAATTCGATAATATATCAATAATTCCAACTTTCTCCTCCTCTCTGTTTGCATTTTCTGAAGGAGAAATTCAAATTGAAATTGATTTGTCTTCAATAATGACATTGAGCGATTGCCGCATTGACACATCTAGTGGTACTCTTAAAGACACGGTTTTATCAAGAAAGAGATACCAGTAAGCCTTTGAAAGTACAGTGCCACTATTCGGAACGGAACAATATCCCAACAAGTAATAATAATTTCTTCATGATATACAATGTAATGTATTTCAAAATACCTTTTGATTCTGGACAGAGTACAAATATGAGTGGAAAAGAGATGAACATTAGGCCACCACAGACATAGAATGGTAATCCAAAGCCTCCAACCTAAAGTAAAACACATATTATAAAATGTAAATCGTTATAACTTTTACAAAACGTATTTAAGTCGAACTAAGGGAACTCAAGGCATCACCATACCTTGTAGTTAAACACTAACCTCGTAAAGAACTCCTCCTAACAGAGGTCCAACAATCATGCCAATACCATAACACATTTCAAGTAAACCCTGGAAAATTAAAATTTGCATAAAAATTAGTCATTTTCATTGAACTAGACGTGGTGCTGAATTGGCAATCTTTGATTGAAAACTTACGAAGACTTGAGTTACATGGTTTGGGAAGAAAATCGGTATCGTGGCATACATTCCAGCAATTAGACCAGCCATTCCCACCGATCCCAATGCTCTTACAATTCCACAAGATATAGCAAATGGATTTCCTGCAGGTACCCATGCTAATGCTCTAAAAAAGAAAGATAGGTTAAATCAATCACAATAATGATAGCTAATATGGTTAAGCAAATTATTACCCAAAAATAATGACTCCCAAAGCAGCAATAATTGATCCTGATAGTAAAGTCAGTCTGAGTCCAATTTTTGGAAGCTAAATAAAATATCATAAAAAATATTCATAAAATTTATCATGAAATGATAATAATAGGCAATCAGATCTTGGAACAAATTTTATAGATTTATTTCTAACCCAAATTGTGAATTCTTGAGTATGGTTAGTTTATATATTGCATAAACAGTTCAACAAACAAGGAAGATAGTAAAATTATTAAAACTTGAATAAAACCTCATCAAACCATCAACCTGTTTGAAGTTGAAAAAAGAAAAATTAAATAATACTCACAAAAACTCCAATCACAGGACATAATAGGAATGCGATAATCTCCTGGACAGAAAACAGAAATCCATAAATTGCCGGGGATAATCCTTTCAGCTCAGCCTTGAGATACAGAAAAGATTGAATGCATAATAAAGATTAAGACTACTTATTGCTTAAGTGTTGATACATAGAAACACATATTTAAACACATAATCACATCTTAAAGTAGCTCTTATTGTACCCTTCAATTTGTTTGCAAATAAAGATACAGTTAAACAACCAAAAGGTAACAACAACTAGACATTTTGAGCTCGTCAGTTGCAAAGAGACAGTTTCGAGAGCTACAACACAAAGATAGAAGCGGCAGTTTGCGAGAAGTTAGATAAGATAAATGATTGGAAACCATTTTCAACTTTTTACTCATTGGTTGACGAACTCAGAGTCACCTTGTTTCTGTTTTTCAAACATGAGAAGCAGTGAAACCTATCTATTGTTTGATAAACATTTTGCTTGTAAGTTTACCTCTTTTGGGAAAAATGGAGCCAAACACGAGTAAACAGATCCAGTGATTATGTTGATATACGCATAAGTTCCCATCAAAGCATAGTATCGTTTGCTTAACTTATGACTCGATTCATCAACTGATTTATTCTCAAAGTTTTTCTCAGATTGATTATCGTTAAAATCCTTAACTGGATTGACTTGTTGGCTGGACATGATGGTTGAAGATGGTCAGTAAATGTTGAGGTTAGTTGATCAAACATAAGGAGCCAAAAATTACACTTTCAAAAAAAAACTTTATGATAAATATCTTCTTGTAGCTTAATTAATTATATCATAATGCTATAAACTCGGTTCGTATTTATTCTTAATTTTATCATGATTCACATCTTTGGGCATTTATCTTGATTTATTCTTTAGTTGCTAAGCAATATCGTCAAAGGTTTATCAAAGTTGACATTTTCTGGCTATTGTTGTAAAAATCTATGGAAGATCTTGAATATTTGGTCGATAATGATTGATGAACGGAAAAATTCCATTCAATTGTAATAAACATTTGAATAATGCTGAATTATAAAATGGTAAAAATCGCTATAAAAGACCAAATTTTGTTTACTCTTTTGATATGACTTAATGTCCACCAATCTTGAAGCCTCTAACATTGATTACAACCCATTTTGGGTTTGCCCAAAGAGTAAAGGAGAAGAGGTTTCTCTCAATACAATTTTGTGAAGCTTACAAAGTGGCTCTGGCGAGGGCGCTTTAAGGTAATTCAAAGGTATTTTTAATAGATTAGATTAAAATTAAATTGAAAGTGATTGAAAAAGTGACTGATGTGAGCACCTCTAGCTTAGGACCGCTAACTAGAATTACCATTGAATCCAATGGAGAGCTATCTCTTCTTCTTTACTCTTTGGTTTGCTCATTGTTCAATTGTTTTATCTAACCAGGCATCCAGAAAATGACTTAAGTCTAGAACCAAAATCAAGAATCGAGTAATTAACACTAATTGGTTTGAATTTATGACACCAATTCAAGATGTAAATTTATTATTTTTAGAAACATTTACGGTTTTGCTATCATTTACAGGGGAAATTATTAAGCTGAAGCTTTCGAGTAATCATCAGACTGTTATCATGTTAATTATTTTACATTTCATAGATCGACCACAGGTTACATGTTAAGTGGAAATGTAATCTGAAAATGGTTTTGATGACAAAGAACAAAGAAGGCAACTTACTGTTGGACTTTAAATAAACAGTTTGCTACAGATTGTGCAGAAAGCTTTAGACAATTGGAAGACTTATGGACCTGAGGTTTAAAGAGTTGAAACATTGCAAATTCATCCAATTTTTGCTTTACGTTCTGAGTTTTACTTTCTAATACCAGCTATTGCCATTTTTAGGCTTATAGTCACAAAAGGTGTCGAGAAATGAATAAACAATGAATGGCTTTTACCTTTTATTCACCAAAAGGATCAACTTCCTCAGAATCCAATTGTCCTCATTGATAATCAGACATATGCTTATCTAAATATAGACATCATAGGAAGTTAATTTCACTCAATTTGCAGGATATCAATTAAACAACTGCAATCTTTTGACAAGTTGTTTGAACTCAGAACCTCTAACAAATCATATGATCACACCTTTACCCATTGAGCTAGAAAAGGCAAGATATTTTCACAGCAAAATATATGGATATGTTTTTTTTCTAGACACAGAGCCATCTATCAGATCAAACGTTAAATGTAAACTAAATGCTAATTGTAAAGTTGATTAAAAATTGAAATAAAACGAACAGAAATGTTCAGTCAACTTTGAACCTTAAAATGTTCCAATCGGAAAAGTTCATTAACTTATTGACTAATTTTGTTTATCAATTTCACTTCAATTTTCCATTCTTTTTCTATTTTCTTTTTGTTTCTCGAAATTTTTTCAATCTGGGAATTATATAAATCTGGTGAAAAACTTTCCGGTTGCATTTGCTGTTTCAATAGACTTTATCATGGAAATAATTTCAATTTCAATTTTGATTATTGATATTAGTTGAGATTAAGTGAGATCATTACGAGCGATTGATTGAATTTCAGTAACAAAAGTAACCCCCCAGTTTGATTAAACTGTGATCCTGATCTGATGATCGCCTAATTATCAAGTAGATTTTTTTGTCATCAAGTCATTTCTTTATTCATTAGCAATTAATGATAATTCATGGATTATGGCGATCAAATTGCTTCCGTTTATTGCTTCCACTTTGATAGTGTTCTTTTCTTTCGTAAGATGGCGTTTACTTTTCACTGTTTAATTTCATTATTTTTTGGGTTTATTTATCTATTCCTTTTCTCATAGGTTTTACCATTAAATTGATCAATTCTCATCTGATCGATTGTCACTTATTCGTGATTTCTATTGTAATTTTTTGCTCTCTTTGTTAACCTTATTTAGTGGTTATTGTCAGTAACCGTTGGTTTTAAAAAATCATCATAAATTACTCTTTACTAGAAGTACATTGATCATCATCTTGTTTTTGTTCTTCCTTTTCTTGTTGAAAATAAGCCCTCATCTATCATCTTTTACCATGTCTTACAAGGGAAGCTCCAAATTGAAAAAGAAACATCTTAAAGTTAAACATCAGAAAGCCAAAGTGTTCAGAGCCTCTGAACCTCTTCTCTCGGTTTTTATGTGGGGAATTAACCATACTATCAATGAGTTAACACATGTTAACATACCTGTCATGTTGATGCCCGATGACTTCAAGGCATACACCAAAATACGAGTTGATAATCATCTTTTCAATAAAGAGAATATGCCGTCTCATTTTAAATTCAAAGAATATTGTCCCTTAGTATTCAGAAATCTAAGAGAAAGGTTTGTTCAATCAATCTTCAAGTATTTTAAACAGCCAGTGTTAAAACATATTCTTATCTGATTGTGGAGTCAGACAAATCTCTCTGTTTTTTTTATTGTTCAATTTTTATCAACACTTAACTGTGATATCTTGATTAACTTTTTGTTATGAGTCTTGAAAGGATAAGAGATGCGGGAAGAAAAATAATTTTCAACAATAATATAGTAGTTGAACTATTCTCTCTTTATAACGCTTTCTCTATTATTCATCTCTTTAGGTTCTGTATAAGTGACACGGAGTATCTTAGAAGTCTTACTAAATGTCAACCTGAAGCATTTGGTGAATCCTCTGGTCGTTCTGGGGCTCGATTCTATGGATCATATGATAACTTTCTTCTCCTTAAAACCCTTACTTCGGAGGAAGTTGAGCAAATGCACTCATTTCTCAAATCATACCATCCATATGTTGTTGAAAGACATGGCAAAACTTTATTGCCCCAGTATCTAGGGATGTACAGGATAACAGTTGAAGCAACGGAAACGTATGTTGTTGTGATTAGAAACATACTCTCAGCGCCAATACCTATACACAAAAAGTACGACTTAAAAGGCTCAACTGTTGATCGGGAAGCAAGTGAAAAGGAAAGGGAAAAGCCATTGCCAACATTGAAAGATAATGACTTCGTTAAAGATGCTATCACTTTGCAATTACCATCTCAAGCGAAACAAAATTTCCTTACAATGTTAGAAGCTGATACAAAATTTCTTTCTGGTATGAATTTGATGGACTACTCCTTGTGTCTTGGTATACACGATTGTGACAAATATGAGCAAGAACTGGTCGAATATGCAGCATCTGGAAATGCATGTAGTGAAGAAGATGACGGTGAATCAAGTGGAGGTAATCAAGGTTCTCTCCCACCCATACCTGGTTCTCCCTCTGCTTCTGGTACAGGAGATTTACCTATGGTACCAACACCCCCAGATTCACCCAGACTTCAACACAAAAGCTCCAATGCAAGTGAAAATGAACTTTCCAACAAAGGTCCAATCGATCCTAAACGAGATATTTATGCTATTGAAAGTAATCCAGGTTAGTTTTCTGATTGAATGCTGAATAAATAATGCATTCTTTCCCCCTTTTCTTTCCAACAATAATATAAAAGAAGAGTAAATAAGAGCTAACAAAAAATCAACCATTATTACCCTGACATTTACTCTTCACACATTGTGTTGAATATATCATTTATTTATAAAAAAACATTTGTATTTATGCTTTTTCGTGAGATTATAGGAAAATACTTACATATTTTTTTCTATTGCTTTAACAGAAAGTGGTAAAAAGGAAATATATTTCATGGGTCTTGTTGATATTCTGACTCAATATGGTTTGAGGAAAAGGACTGCACAAGCTGCAAAGAGTGTCAAACATGGAACCTCCGCAGAAATTTCAACCGTTCATCCTGATCAATATGGAAAACGTCTTTGTGATTTTATTTGTAAATCCATTGTATAGACTAATCATCCTCAACTCTAATCATTCTTATTTCTCATTTCGTATCTTTCTTGCTCTTCTTGCCCTTCTGCCTTTTTCTTTGCCTTAGTCTTATCATTTCGCCAAATTTTGAGTCATTTTTCCAATTGTACTGTTTTCTCTTCTCACCTTCTTTCATGTTTCTTTTCACTCTTTATTTCCCTGATTTTTTTCTCTTTTCTCTCTCTCTTCACTTCATTTTCTGTTTATTATGCATTCTTTCACTCCCTGTATCTATTGATTGTTTCCTCTGTGACCACAATTTTCTATTCAGAGAGAATACATAACAAACATATACACACAATAGGAAAGCTAGACAATGGTAAATCTCAGCCTTGATAGCTTATATTACATATTGCTAATCACATATGAATGTCTCTTTCACTCCATATCTTTCTTCTTTGATAGACAGAATTCAGTTTATTTGACTTTCACCTTCCTTTTTTCATCGCTTCATCTAAATAATTCTTTCGTCTTTTTTCTCAGAGAAAGATAGAAATTAAGGAACTGTAGATTGAATGGAAATGAAGAGAAGCGAGAAGATCACAGCAGCCCAAACATTCACCATGCGTAGTCATGAATGGCAAAGTCATTAAATTTAATTCGACTTTTTTTCTCTCTCTTTCTTTCTGTTTCCAAGTACTTCTGATAAATTTTATCCCCGATCAGTAGTTTGATAGTATAATAATAATTATATAATTATATTATTATTATATTTCATCTTTAAAAAATAAACTGATTCTAGTAACTTTCTTTCCAACCTCGTTAATCCAATTCAACGTATTAATATTAGATTGTATCAAAAGAAACAAAACTGTAAGCTGATAAAAATGAATCTCATTTGTATTAAGCTGAATAATCGACTTCCTAGCTGCAAATTACTAAAACGTTCAAATCAATTGATGGGGTAACAAGCAATGCAAAAAATCAATTTGAACATCAACAATAATCATCTTGATTCAAAGTAAACTCGAAAATCAAGAAAATCATTGCAGATTAATAATAAGCTAGTCATTAAACTATATAATCTTTTATCCTTTTTTTCTTGGATAACAATCTGTAACCTTTATATAATCTAAATAATCTGTAATTGTTGGATGAAAGTTTTGAAAGCAGCCAAGCCACCTACATATTTGATTATAATAATCATTCAATGGACATCATATTGTTCAAGTAACAATTTACATGTAAAATGTTTGTTTGCAATTTCAGGTTTTTTTTTTGTCAAATCACTGGTAATTTAATAAATGTTTTTTTTGCTATTGTATGCTTTGTGATGAAAAACAAAATAAACAGAACCATTTTGATTTTAAAAACTGTTTCCCTGTGGAAAATATTGAATTTCAATATCTTTCCAACAATCAGATTGTTTCATTTTTTGTTTCGTCAACATAAACTTAACAATAACAAAGGAATGAAGAAAGACCCAATAAACGATCAATTATATCAAATCTCAATAAAATGATTTATTTGCCAACATTTGTCAATTCACGTTTATAATTTTCTGTAAACGTCTGATATGGTTGAGAGTAATATCTTTGTGTTACAGTAATTTACCTTTTAAATTAAAACGTTGCACAAATATAAAATCAATGAGATCACAAATGGGGGAAATCAGGAGTACAATTTGATAAATCAATAAATGATTCCTATGTGAATATCGATCAGCTGCTTTTTCTCATATTCCTGCTAAATTGGCTGGATTTCATGATGTAATGAAAATCCATGAATTTAAAAACAACTGCATTGATAATATTTACAAATATGGTAGATCCTTGTGAATAAATGAAGTCAATTATCATTATTTGGAATCAATTGTCATAGAGTTTCATTCACAGGAATCAGATGTCATTTAATTGGAACCAAATCAATGCTAACCAAAAATTTCTATCTATGTTGCTCATTATTCACTTATATCTGAGTGATCAGAAAAAAAGATATTTTTTGGATCAAATTATTCTGCTGTGAAAGGACTGAAAATAGCGAAATGTTGACCCATAGCTTAGACATAGATTACAATTAATTTCATTCTTGAGAATTGGCTTAATTTCATGTTTAGCTGCTTCTTAGAAGTCATGATCTAGTCTTAACTTTTGAAAGCAAAAAAAATCAAAGGATTCTTAGGAAAACACATGTAATCCCAAGATTAATAACAATTCAGTTAGTAACAGGTTAATCACAGCCTTTTCACAGTTAAGGCTTACTTTTCTCACCCATTTCTCATGTAAACAGATTCGTTAATGTTTAGTAATCATTTTAATCACGAGTCTAATCTGCCACGAGTTCAATTAACAAGGTTCGCTAAACTGTTGTCTAACAATATGGGTGTATACTTATTCATCGATAAATCAAAAACAGGACAGTTTGATAACTGTTTAGTCTGCTTTTCACTCACTCATTTCACGATTTCAGTGTAACTACTGAGGCTGATAGATTATCAATGCGAATTGATGAAATTATGAAAACTGATTGATTGATTGATGTCCGAGAATAAATCCTTTGGTAGTTTTGAAACCGAGATTTGATTAATTCTTAACTAACTAACTTCTTAACTAATGGTTTGAAATAACTTGAAAAGCGCTTTTTTCGCAAATATTTCAAAGCTTTCAAGTGCAGCCATCTAACGAATAATAGACACATTTTATGATTATTTTTTATACAAGCCAGCAAAGAGCGCTTTATTTGAAGTGCAGATTTTTCAAATGATTCAAAATTAAACTTTATATTGCTACTCTTTGCCTAGTGCATAATCAAATCAGTTAACCATAAGCTCAGATTAAAATACATATAGGACGAAATAAAGAAAACAGAATTTAAATAATATTTGAAATGGAAAAGTAAAGACGAAGGATTGATTCTACTTACAAAATGCAATTTAGACAAATTCAGTAGTCAATCATTGCTAATTATACATTTTATTCAATATTATAGATTTCATCTTGGTTACATTGAATATAATTAGAAGTAGCTTAAAAAGGCAATGGTAATGGTTAATGTTAGTGTAAAGAAGGATGTTATGAAATTGGGAGCGATTAGAAAAAGATTACCAAAAGTAAATCCAGCATCGGTTTTTGATATCTGATCAAGAAACATGTAAATCTAAAAGAAAAAAAAATATTCAATCATTATTCATGCTTATTCGTTTTAATCTTGAATCTTACCTGTTGCTGCAAAATAATCGAATCCGTCTTAAATGTCAGCTCATACAACTCTTCCAGGGAATTTTGCGAGAAAGTATTAACAGCATTCATATTTGCAGTTGTATACTAGACTAGTATAGCGTTGGTGACTGTGAGGATTAAGAAGAAAATCATTTCAGAAAAGTGTGATGATTTAAGTTGGTGAAAGAGGTGAATTTGATTCAAAACAGTGTTAACTGCAAAGCGAACGTAAAAAAAGGTAACATAATGGCGTAAAAATTTCTCAGCAGATTGAGTTGCCTCTAAAGCATGAAACCAGCATTGACGGTAATACAGCAAATGCTTTAATAGAAGTCTTTGCTTGTTATTGCAACATGAAATAATTTGCTTGTTAACAGATTCAAATGCTACCTGTAAGCAAATGCAAATGTCAATTATAATGATGGAAATGAGAGAATGACCAATAAAATGCGCTAAATGAAGTATGATTGTAAATGTATTAAAATGCCACGGTAAAAATATAACTTCAGAAGCCCTACGAATAAATGAAATTGACGAAAGTATAAATATTTTAAAGATTCTTTTCCGTTGAATTTGCTTTCTCAGTTCATCGTAACTTGGCATGCTTAATAGTTCCAGTGAGCTAATATAAGACCAGAAATAACCCCAATTCAATCTAAAAATGATGACAGCTTGAATCAATGCTAGGACTAAACTTGACAGAATGGAAATATGGGTAACAGTTTTTGAGAACGAGCCATATTGAGAATAGTAGAGTGTAAGGAAGCAGCGATAAAAATGTCCAATAGGAATAAGTATGACTACAGTAGTTGTTAAGATCCATTTCAAATACAATTTTTTGACTCTTTGTTCGCCAATAATGTAACCATTGAGCAAAAAGGGGCGATTATCAGAGACTCCGAAATCATTTCTATCCTGTTCACGGTAAGCCATTTGGTTAACTGTCGAATTCGTCCATCCAAAGCTTGACCAACACAAAGATGAAACAACCTAACTACACCTTGTTTGGAATAAAATATTAACACAAATCACCATAGGGCGAGATGATATTCTTTTTTATTAAGTATATGAGGGAAAGGTTCAAAATTTATTTCATTATTCAAAATTATTGTTATTGAAGATCTATTCTGAGGCAGATCTAAAGCTGGAGAGAAAGATTTCATGCTAATCAATCATCTAATATTATTGTCGACTAGGTTACAAAGGAAAAACAATTTTACAATAAAACATCAGTTATTTTTTATTTTATACAAAGTATAGCTGGACTCAGTTTCTAAAAGTCTAGATGTCAGGTATGAAGAAATAGACATTAGATTAGACACCTAAAATTGTATTTAGACTAGCTCAGCCTTGCATTTCAAAATATTAAACTTTCAGACTACGGCTAAAAGTCTAGCTTAAAATCTAATTTTCAATCAAGATGCAAAATTTCGTCCGCGATTTGATGAAATCAAACAACTTGTGACTCCATTTTCTGGAATCTCACGATCGCACACAATGACCCATTCATGAATAGTCTCTTTTATTAAGAAGTAGTCAAGTTCATTTCGACTTGAAATGACATGAAATAAAAGATAGAAATAGACAGAATGAGCTTGAAATATCAATGAGCGTTTCAAAAAAGTTAGTCTAGAGTCCAGACAAAAGTCTAAATTGAATTAGAATTCAGTTTCAGGTCTAATTTCAAAGTCTAGATCGTATTGCTAATTTACAGCTTTTTTATCAGACATAAGACTTACAAGTTATCTACAAGTCTAATTAGACATATAGCTAAAATCTAGACGCATAATATCAACAACTCTAAACTCGAGTGCACTCGAGTATTTTAATTTTCTGTCATTTCTTTTTTCTAATAATGACTTGAATATAAAATATCTTGTTGATTTTGACCGACTGAATTGTTGAAAAAATAGCAGTATATTGGAGCATTTTTTTAGTTTTTCCTTTTTATCAGATCAAGATACCGGTGAAACTGAGAAGGCTGTGAAGTTAACGCTTATGATGCAGGAAATTATGGATTGTCATTTATTTATATTGACAGTTTAGGTAAGATTTACATTGGACAAAAAAATTTTAGTTTAGTAAAAAGTTTAGTGGAAAGTTCATTTTGATTTCAATGAAAACCTTCACAGATGAGAACATTTGAAAGCTGATATCAAAAATGATAGAGAATTAAAATTTGGTTTGCTTCATACTGCAGAAATATATGATAAAGTTTCAAGCTTAATATTAAGCGATAGTTTTCTTTATACATTTATAAAGATTTGATTTCAACTTATTTTGAACTAAACTTATTCAACTCATTTTAGAAAAGAAAAACGAACGATCTAATGATTAAAGCTGATCTACAGCGACTATTCGGTCATCTCATCGTCTTCTAAGTTTTGAGAATTTTCTTTGGCTGGTTCAGTCTTTTCAGCCAGTGACTCTTCTTCCTTCTCAGTTTGCGATCGAACCTCTTTTTGCCGAGCAAACCATTTCACCAAAGCATTAGCAACTTGAGTAGCTATAACATGGGAATCAAGGACATCGATACTTGGAATTTGCTCGTTGACATGGGACTTTGTGAAATGTCTTTTCAAATCAGCATCATCCTGAACGAGAAACATACAATCCTTTACGTTACATTTGTAAACTCGAGTAAGTCCTTTCCCCTTCAAAGTTTCTTGAGATACTTTCCGTGAATCGGAAGAGTCAATCAAATCAAAAAGATCTTTTCTAATTATCGCCAATCTTTTCATATGCATGTTGATATGCTTTATCTCTTGGTCAAATCTATTTAACAAATCTCTGAAAGGAACCATGATTTTTGAAGAGAAACGGACCCAATTAAAAGACACGACACAATAAAAAATTGAAATTGAATTTTACACTCAGAACAAGAAACACTAAGACACTAATTTAAAATAATAGATGATCACTGTTGACTGTTGACAAAAATGGTGGAAATGAAAAGTGCATAAAATGATGACAAGTACAATTGACACAGCTTTAAAATAAGACAAAAAGTTTACATGATGACCAAGAAAACAAAAAAACATGACTCGAAAGAGTAATGAAACTCTGATTTCAAAAAGCCATAAAGAGAGCGGGAAAAACAGATGTTTCTTTGTTTAATCAATTAACGACTAATTATGACGTAAAATAAAATTATCGGTTACTTTGTTCACTTTTTAACTCTTTTACAATCTTAATCAAAATTTATACGCCATCTATTGTGCAAAATTTAAAAAAATTATAAAAATTTTCTAAAAAAGCGAGAGAAATCTTTTAATAATAAATGTTTACTTTTATTTGACTATTATCGTTATATTGTTTCGCATCTTTTCAATTATTCAACTAATGATAAAAGATAATAAAATAACACTAACTCATCAGTTCTTTCATTTCCAGAGTTTAATTTTACGCTATCGTTTAATGATTGTTCATCAACAACAAAGTTTCTATAATCAATCTTTTGTTGAAGTTAAAAAGAGGAACACTCTTAAAAACATTTTATCATTAATCAAGACTTCCTCATCAACATCCAACCTTCAAATGGAATTAAAGATTTTAGATGATCCACGAGATCGGAAATATTTTACAGAAGCCAGAGGATCTATTCAGAAATGCCTCAGAGTAAAGTTTTACGATTCCTGATTTCCTCCTGTTCACATTACAAAAACTAATACCATCATATGGAGTTGGCAATGTTAACCTTTACCATTGCTCAGTGAACATTAACCATGGAACATGATTCTAGTATTATCAGTTGTCATCATCAATAGTCTACAGTTCCAACTTTTATCCTGTACTGTGATCATCATCTGAGTGTGAACGGAATTGAAAGCTACAAGTGTAGAATGAGCAGCCATTGGAGAGATATCTATTTCCAGTTATCTATTTCATTCCGTATACTTGTTCATGTTTTAAACAATGATTTTAAATACAACAACTATGGACGCTAATTCGCCCAGGAATAAACATTGTTCAAGAATATTTGACATTTCTCGAAGTATTCCTTGAGTTCTTTAGAAAGTCACAAACACAGAAAAATGTCAAACGAAACAATCGTACAAATTTTAAACGATGTATCACCTGTATCGAGTTATTATTCTATCAACTTTTTTGAACTCAATTCAAACTTATCAAAAGTTCCCTCTATCCAATCTTGGGATTACACATTTTCAACTCTTCCACCATCACCATTGCCTTCACTATCTGCTTTCAACCCGTTCATCGATCCAACTACAAACTCAACGAATCTATCAATCACTTTGGAAGACTATGAAGATTCTTATGTTCCCTACGAAAGTCGCCCAGAAACATATATTGTTCCCTTGATTTTTGGAATTTTATTTGTAGTCGGTCTCATTGGCAATGGAACAATTGTCTATGTATTTTTACGAAATAAAACCATGAGAACCATTCCAAATACCTACATAATCAGCCTTTCAATTGGAGATCTTCTCATCATAACCGGATCTCTACCCTTTGTGTCAACGATCTACAGCTTTGATTCATGGCCTTACGGCTCTTTTCTGTGCAAGTTATCTGAGTTTTTTCGTGATGTCTCCATGGGTGTAACTGTATTCAGTTTGACTGTTCTCTCTGCTGATCGTTACATGGCTATTGTCCTACCCTTGCGACGTTTTACCTCAAGCAGACACAAAGAGCTAACTTTAGTAATAGCTGGTTTCATTTGGCTAGTCTCATGTCTACTTGCCTTTCCTGGAGCTTACAATTCATTTGTCCTTCAATTATCAATTACTCCAGATAAAACCATTTACGTTTGCTACCCGTTTCCAGCCTCTCTTGGTACCAATTATGCTAAATTTATAGTTCTTACCAAATTCATTATCCTTTACGCTCTTCCTCTTTTCATCATCAGCATCTTCTACCTCGCCATGGCTCGTTATCTCCTCTACAGCACCGGTCCCTCTGGTTTCTCTAATAGTGCCAACCAGACTCACTTGAGACTTACCAAGGCTCGAACCAAAGTAGCCAAGACAGTGCTATCTTTCATCATACTTTTTGCATTCTGTTTCTTCCCCAATCATGTTTTCATGATTGGATTTTACTTTTATCCAAACCTATTCACATACTTGACGCCCTTCTGGCATTACCTGAGAATTGTTGGTTTCATCCTTGCATTTGGCAATTCTTGTCTAAATCCAGTTGCGCTATACATTGTTTCCGGATCATTTCGTTCACATTTCGACAAATGCCTCTTTCGATGTTTCTGTAAAAAAGCTGCTTACCCAGTTTTCACCAATGATCTGAATGGTTCTTCAGCCCATTCAAGTTCCCATCGACCTATTAATTCCATCAGTTCCAAGAGTTTCAGAGACTCAACAGCAACCAATTTTCCTAAATTTTAATCTTGAAACCAACTCAATCGAATCCCAAAACAAAAACCAGACACTAGTTTCACGAGGAAAAATTAATTCAACCAGATATTTTATCTTACTCAAAACCATTCAATCAACATCAAATGCTTCTAAAATATCAATAATAAAGCTAATCTCAAATGTCAGTGTTACATTTCATTTCACATTGTTACAAAAAGCAAAACTGAAATTGTTCTGCCGCACCATTCAATTCACCATATTTATTATACGATGATAAATAAAAGACTAAACCTTTTCTTGTAATATTATTTCTTAATATAATTCATCATTCCCAGTTCACTTGATTCAATTCACATCCATTTATACCAATTACCTGAACAAAAAAAACACTAACATTTCAACCATTAAAACACCTGAATATTTAATACATTGATTACCTGTGATCCACTTGGGATTAATAAAATATATCCAACTTAACCAGAAAAGTTTACCATTATCAATATTGCCACAGAATATTCCATATTCCAAAGCGTAAAAAAGGCGTAATATTGAACCATGAAAAGGTATCTCAATCAAACTGTATGATATTACATTATAATCTGAAATTATGTTCAACATTCAACATATTAATCAGGAAATACACAAGAAAATGTTAATTTATATAAAAAAAATTATTAGCAACTTGTCATCACGTTGTTGATGAAATTTTCTTGTCAGCAACAAGATTAAAACAAATCATAATATTTAATAAGATGAATCAATTATTTACCCAGTAATTTAACAGATTAATCTGGCTAATACAATAATACAAAGTAATGATAATGAATATCGTCAATTTTGTATAAAAGTTACGAAACAGAGAATAAAAAATTTAGCATTAATCTTTTGTGATCCTTTCCTACGGACAAACAATCCTTGAACCTAAATTATTATTAATCGGGTTCAATTATTTACTCTCTTAAATGGTTTAAATTTTCGATTCTTGATTCCAAATTCATCCTGGAACTGCATCATTAAACTGAAGCTGAAAATTCAATTTAAACTGTCTCCTACAAGTTGATTGATAATATTCAATTAATTTTGAACAACAAAAATAAAAAAAAAGGTTCACTCATCAAGATTGACAAAAGTTTAAAATTAAACACAATAAAATAGCTAAATAAATGTTAGCTTTCAATCAATACTGCCTTTTGATCCATTATTTTATCAGTTGAACATTTTCTGGTTTCTGGTTTCATTTTTTTTCAGTTTTTATTTCCATTGTACTCTATCCAGGTAAGAATTTGAGACTTTCCTCCAATAAATGTAGTTAAATTGATGAATCTCTTGTGACTTTTGTTTTCAAGTCACATTCACTTTAAAAGTACAAAATAAATTGTCCTTTTTTGGGATAACATATTGAACCCACCTAAGCTGGCGAAGTAAATAATTCAAGTAAACAATTTTAGGTAATCAATATTGATACCTTCATACATGTAACCAGAGAAACAAAAAGACTAATCAAATAAATTCATTTCCGATCTATTCAATATAATTAGTCCATAATAATGATCATCATTAAAAGGTTTCCCATTAAAGCAATAACATCAACCAGTATTATTGACTCTTGTATACAAGTAAAGGGTAAAAAATTAAAAACAAAGTCAATATTTTTTGGTGTTAACATTTGAGTTATCATGAAAAACATTTAGCTTACAAGTTGTTAGTCAAGTTTGCCTGGAAGTGTATGTTGAATACAAAAAGTGAATTAAACAAAATGCTCTTTTAATGCATCAATGTTTTGAAAAAAAAGAAAGGAATGAAAAGAAGAAAAAAAGGAACTCGGCTCTTTTCATGATGAAAATTCAAGAGTTGATTGAGTCACGTGCAGATAAATGATAAAAAGCAACTAAATAACCATTTTACGAGCCAAGAAGCTTAAACTATGAGATTGGAAAATTGAGAAAAAATTCATCATTTCTTCTGCAGAATTGTCAGAATTTATTGATTCAACGAAAAAAGAAGGAAAAAAAAGTTTAATTAAATTGAAGCGTTTCCATGCATTTCAACTAATGACTTCTAATCAACGATCATTGATGGAGTTATCTTTCATTTGGAATGTTCCTCGAGGAAAAATATACTTATAATACGATATATTTAATATAAAAAGCAAACTGAATTAAACTGAACATTTATTTACTCAGCTTTGCCTAATTTTATCATGTAAAATGAACAGTTTGCTTAATCAAAACAAAAAAGGCACCCAGACACAGATTTATGTGAAACTTGTTGATTTCCTGAAGTTGATTTCATTAAGCAATGAAAGATGTTGGAGTTATCCTTTTCATTCAATAATCTCAGTCACCTGAGAAAAGAGATTTTTTTGGTCAACTTTTCATTTTCATTCATTTCTTTCATTACTTGGCTTCATGTTTTATCATTTATTTTGAAAGCTCTCATTGATTGCTGTTTAGTCAATTGGATTCGTAAAGCAAAATGGGTTTTTCGTGTAAACATGGAAAAAATTAAAAATTGATTTTAACACTGAATTTGGTCTTCTGTTGCAAGTTGACCATCAGTGGTTGGATAAAGAGTTATTTAGGTTAAATGGTGATGTCAATTGACATGATATTCATAAATGTTAACTACAAGAATTAGATGTTAATAAATATAGTTAAATGGGTCAATTTGGTATCACATTTAATTGACTGAAAACAATAACATCAACTTTTCTGACTTTCTTTATGTTGGTGATTTGCTTGAAAGATTTAGGTTTATATGTTCAATACGGAAATTGGGCTCTTCTTCATTGATATAAGTCAAGATTGATAATTGATAAATTCAGTTGAGTTCATGTTTGATACCTTCCGGTGAAGAGCTTTAGGTAAACTTTGGAATGCTTTGGATGTTTCTACTAAAGAATCACTTCTCTCCATCAGTTATTTCAACAGTAATAACAGAAATTCCCAAAATAGCTGCTGGTTAACATGGAGTTGCAATTGGTAAAACATGTTAGCTTACAATAAACTCAAATGTAATTTTAAATGGACATTTCAAGTTATCAAGAAAAAAACTGAAATCATTAATGATTCTTCATTAATGAATCCAAAGGTAACTTCGGAACAAGAGCAACTTGAAACGCACGATTTGACAAATTTACTAATTAGTTGAATGTTAATCTCGTTTGGTTTGCATCAACTTTTGCCATGCAAAATTTGATGAACAAGAAATGAAATTGAAAATGAATGTTGCAACAAATGTAAACACTTGACTTTCAAATATTCAATCTTTCAATTTTAATTAAAATTCATTTTGATACAAGACCAAGTATTTATGCTCATCAAGTGCTAAGTTAATTTAAAAAAAAGGTTACTTGTTTGATTTAGTTTGCTTAACAATCCTCACATTTCTTTACTTAAATTATGTATTATTTTCTTGTCAATAGCTTTTATGTTTTATATTGAAAAATGATGGTTTTCAGTCTTCATGGTATATTAACTTTAATTTGTATTATATGTATTGAAATATATTGAATTATTCATTGGAAAATCCATAAAATATTATTTACTAACGAAAAGTATTTGCTCAAAGCAAAGAGGAGAAAAAAATGAAACCAGAAAATCAGGGTAAAATGGTAAAAGCAAATAAAATTTCACTTTGGAATGGATGAGTTTTTTGATTTTGTTTGATTAATTTCTGCGTGAATAACGATAAATTATGAACTATTGAATGTTACCGTTTCAAAATTTTATCCTTCATCAGCTAGTTTAATATAAAAGGAGTAAATGCAATGGAATTTTTTTTTCGAGTTAAAAGTTGGACTTTGTAGGTTTTAGGGACATTAAAGTTGAGTCCATTAGTGCTATTGAAAAATTTATCCTAACATTAAAGCATTAGATTATTCAAGATCATGTAAAGTTATTGCATTGTATCACTTCTGTTGTCTGGATTTGAGTCTTGGCTTACAAAAGCGAATGGTTACTCAACGCAAATCTTATGATGTGTTACAAGGATATTTGTTATGACAGGAATGAGGTCAACTCTTCTCCGGTATTCAGTCATATTTTAGACCTCTAACTCTTACGGTTGCTCGCTCAGGTTAAAAGCGAACTAGTCTCTTATACTGAAACAAAAAAATATTATTTCCCGAAATAAGTGTATTCACTGGTTAGCCATTAAGAGTCGCGCCAGAAAAATACCTTGACTGAAAAAAATCTGGTTAGGTTGCTTTTAAAAAGACAAAATTATCACATTTATGCACGAATTTACAAAATGGGCAAAACCGGGTAAAAATTAATTTCTTTTAAATATAGATTATTTCGGTTTGTAAGGACGAGAAAACGGAGTCAATTTGTGTGATGTGAAAAATTTTCAGATTCACAGTTTTCGAAGAAATCGAGATCAAAGTTGAAACTTCGATCGCTTTTTATTCAGCTATGGTAGCAGATTTTTTCATAAAACTTATATTACTGACTTAACCTTTTATGATTAACTAGAAAATGGGTTTATTTTGAGAAAAAACATTTTCTGTTATATGTGAAATAGATCAGTTCGATTTAAAGGTAAACTGACCGCATTCTGTAACCGTAAGAGTTTGAGAGCTGAAACTTATTATAAGTTCTTAAAATTTGTTTGTACTCGTCATGGATTAAATACTTTTTTTCAATTTACTAACAGTTCGCTTGATTCCGACCATTGGTGTTAAAACTTTAAGCCTCGATATCTCGAAAATGGCATCACCTGCAGCCATCATTCTTTCATTATTGTAATCCTGCACTAATTAATAATTTAATGCAATCTAATAAATTGCCGTTAGCGCATTGTTGGTTAGTTGTGTCATGATTTTTACGTTTAAAATGGCCGAGAAACAACTTATTCAGCAAACAAAACTCATCTTAACTCATATCTTGGCAATTTTCTAGTTAACATTGAAAAGGAAATGCAAAGAATGCTGTAAAAGTCTCGAACATTTGAGTAAAAAGTTGAGAACTGGTAGGTTTGTAGGGACATGAAAACTGTGTTAATTGGTGCTATTAAATAATTCATCCGATGGAAAGTTTTAGAGAAAATCGAGGGCAAAGTTTGAACTCCAATCGCCTTTTCTTCAGCTATGGCAGCAAATTTTTTCATTTAACTTATTAGACTGGGGCAACTTTTGATGAGCAACTAGAAAATGGTCTTATTTTGAGAAATAACATTTTCTTCTTCTGCAAAACACATCAAGTTCAAATTTCACTTAAACTGACCGCATTCTGTGATTGTGTAAGTTATCGAGCTGAAACTTATTATCGGTCCATAAAAATTGCTAGTTGACCTCACAGGTTGAATACTTTTTTCAATTTACTAATAGTTCTCTTGTTTTTTAGCCACCGATCTTGAAGCTTTGAGACGCTCGATTCCGTGAATAGTAACACCTACAATCATCATTCTTGGCCAAACATTCAATTGTGGGATATAATATATTGAAATACTAGAGTATTCAAGATTTTACAAAAAAGGTTATAGCATTGTGTACTTATTTTTCATTGGATCGGGTTTTGGAGTATGTTAGACATAATATTTCGACAAAAGTAGTCGTTCAAGCTGATAAAGTGAAATTTTAATTTCAGCTCTTTCTGTTTAAAGGGTGACAGAAATTGAATGTTTTTATTGCAAGTAATCTCATGATGATAAGAAACTTCTCGGTTAATCAGTGAAAATCAGTGATTAACTTGAAATGATTGTTGATCTTTTTGATTCTCTTTTGATCATTCTTTCTGGTGGTAAATGATTTACTTTTGATATGTGATCAAATGATCGACAATCTATTCAATTGGTCTCGATATTATTAAAAGATTAATAATTAAAGGATGAACAATCTTGATAATCTTCTGATTGATTGAGTGATTATAAATTTCCTTGTTTTTCTCGTCATTTATCTGCTATAATTCCGTTTCTCAATCAATCATTAATTGTTTGTTCATCAGTTGATTTGATTAGTTGGGGATTATTTTGATCATACTGAGTAATCTGATGATCTTCATTTAACCTTTTATTATTTATGTCTTTATTTTATGTCTATCATAATCAGTTTTATTTAAGAAACAATCCGCAATTGATTTTGTAATGTTTTTAAATGGGTTGAGTCTGGGTATTCAAAGTTCGCGGTTGCAAGTTCACCATGGTTACTATGGGTAAATAATGTGGACAAAATATACATTTAGGAATTATTTGTTTGATTTGGATTGATTGGCAATCAACAGTTGCAGATTGTCATCCTTTTATCCTTTATTTATTTACATGAAGCAATCTTCTGTTTAATTGTTATTTTGTTTGTTGAAAGTGTTTTAGTTTTTAGTAGTCTTCTCATCATGTCAATTTCTAGTAATCTGTTGTCTTCCAAAATAAGTGATATTCATCGACTTTTGATTTCTGGTAAACTTACACCTTCACAATTGTGTGAATTGTGTTTAAAAAGAGTTGATCAAACTAAATCTTTAAATAGTTTGATCACAGTAACTGAAGAAAATGCAAGATCTCAAGCGGAAAAATCTAGTCAACGCTTTGCTTTAGGTAAATACTGGTTTTACTTTGTAGTATCCTTTCTTAAGCTGCTTAATTGATTGTCTTGTTATCTCTTTACAGGTAAAAATTTAGGTGTCTTGGATGGGATACCGATTGCTGTTAAAGATAACTTTATGACTAAGGATATAAAGACAACATGTGCATCAAAGATGCTGGAAAATTTCATCCCTCCATATTCAGCAACTGTCGTTGATAGATTAATTGGTCAAAATGGTGCATTACTTGTGGGCAAAGCAAATTTAGACGAGTTTGCAATGGGCTGTGGAGGTGTTGATTCAATTTTTGGCCCCTGTGTGAACCCTTGGCATTCCTCTTTACCATTTGAATCAATAGACAGAGACTCAAACAAAGTTGTCCATTCTAATGAGGAAACCAATGTACCAGGTGAATGGTACATCAGTGGAGGTTAGACCAACACGCTAATTAATCTAAGTTTTTCATTGTAAATCACACTTTTAGTTCAAAATTTTGAAGTATGAAATCTCAAATTAGAAAGCTCTAATGCAAACAATTGATAAAACAGTGAAAGTAAAGATTTCATTATTTCAAGTTGAAAGTTTTGAGTTGAAACTTTTAACTGACCAGTATTGCCATCTACTGGTTTACTGTTTATCTTTGTTCCTCACCGTAACTTGTTTCTAGGTTTCACCATTGGTGAATCGCTATAACTCTTTGATGTTAATCCATTTATTGGATTAGCTTTAATTTTTTGATCTTCAGTGAGAAAATTTTCTGTGTTACTTTGGGTCAAAAGTTTCGGCCTTCTAAATAGGTATTGTTATCTGTAAGGATAATTAGTACCCTAATTAGAGCATTCTGAACACCATGTGTGTTATCTCTAATCAAAGGAGAAACAAAGTGATTCTTCTTCCTAGAAATTTGTCGGCAAGAGCGCATCAGTATCTAACCAAGATTCTGGACCCATTTTAATCTCCATATTTCAGGCATCATTTACTTTTGCTGTTCAGCTTTGCTTAAAATGATCTGACCTCAACTATTATATTTTTTTCAATTTTTCAATTCGATTTTCGTCTGTTTGACTTGTTAATGATGCAAATTTTTTCTCCACATATTGGATAATTACTGATGTTGAGCAAATACTTTTTCATCAATAGACTTTTTGTAAAAGCACTAATTGTATTTTTTGAAAAGTATTGATACGGTTTATGCTGAATGAGTTTATAATTGATAGCAATTAATTATGCAATCTTTTTTCTTTGTGTTGAATATTGATAAACTACCATAACTACGTCGATACAAGCAATATTTTCGGGATCCTTCCAACAATACTGATTTGTTGTTTTGTAAAGTATTTAAGAATCACTGATCTTTTACTCTTTTCTAAACTCTTATGGGACTCTTTAATAATGATGAAAATTTTTCATTACTATCTCTGATCAGCTTTTATTTTTTAATTCATTGATTTTCCAGGTAGCTCTGGTGGAAGCGCAGTTGCTGTTGCATCAGGAATCGTTTTTGCAGCTCTCGCCTCTGACACCGGTGGCTCAACTCGCAATCCTGCCTCACACTGTGGTATTGTTGGTTTTAAACCAAGCTATGGGACTTTGTCTCGTTATGGTTTGGTACCTCTGACCCATTCTTTGGATACACCATCAATCATGGGTCGAACAGTTGAAGATGTTGAACTTGTTTTTCAATCCATCCATGGTTGGGATGTTAACGATTCAACCAGCTCAAAGAGCAATTCATTTAAACCCTTAGACGATAATTTCCCAGTTGAGCAACTCACCATTGGTTTACCCAAAGAATATTTACCAGATTTTATGTCCCCAGAAATACTTTCACTAATCAACTCCATTGTTGACCTTTTAACATCAAAAGGAATCTCAGTTGTTCCCGTTTCATTACCTCACACACCATATTCATTATCCTGTTATTCTGTAATTAACTGCTGTGATGTTGCTTCTAATTTTGCCTGTTATGATGGAATTGAATATGGTCATCGAAGTGCCAATGTTTTTTCATCTAGTGCTGATAATAATAATAATGAAGAAAACAAATCTGATAAATTAGAGTCATCCGCAGCATCAAAACCAAAGACATTTGAAGAATTCATCACCTGTTCTCGAGATGAAGCTTTTGGAGATAATGTTAAGGGTCGAATATTAGCAGGAAATTATTTTCTTCTCAAAGAAAATTATGAAAAATTTTTCCTTAAAGCACTCAAAGTTAGAAGATTGATTTGCCAAGATTTCGACAGAATTTTCAACGGACCTGAAAAAGTTGATCTTCTGCTAACTCCAGTCACTCTCACCTCAGCCTTTCGTTACTCAGATTGGGTTAAAAGAGGCGCTACAGATAAATCATCTGGTGAAGATTATTGCACACAACCGGCAAATATGGCAGGACTTCCAGCTTTAAGTTTACCTTGTTCCCTTTCACCATCAACAAATTTACCTTTAGGTTTGCAAATAGTTGGACCGAGATTTAATGATAATATTGTGTTGGCTTTCTCAAAGTATCTTGAAAATTTAGTAGCATTTCCCCGTTTAGTTTATAAAGAATGACAAAGCTACAAACGATGATGAATGATGAATAAACAAAGTAACTTAACACGGTCAGAAATGTTCAATTTGAATTCTTTATTTTGTGTGGCAATAATATTAATGATTGATTGATTAGCATGGTAAACATAGAAATACGTATTTCTGTATGAGCTTAATCTATGGCTAATAACAAGAGAATCCATTCATCTGTATACTTAAAGGGTGTAACAAGTTATAGCTGACAAATGGAGGAGATAACAAGAAAATTAAACTTACGTTATCTTTAAATTTTGGGGATATTGATAAGGAAGGGCCATAGACATGACCTTTCATCTTAGCATCTTCATCGATATCATCAGATTTAAGATAACGGTCAGTTAAATTTTCTTGTTATCTCTTCCATTTGCAAGCTATAACTTGTAACACCCTTTAGATAGCACTTCCATGAGGATCAAGTGAGTCACTATGATTAAGATAGATAAATGTACAAAAGCGCGACAATCTTCAAATGACAATCTTAAATAAAGGCTTAGGTCTGTGTACTTGAAATGTTCGTGACAGTTTCTGCAAACATAAATATTACATGGCCCTTGAGGTTAACTGCGTACATATGCATAAAACTTATTAAACGAAAATGCTGACCTTTTCTCCAGCTCACATTTTCCTAGCACTTCTATCTGGGTTAACTGGGTGTCCACTTAACTTTGCGGTTACTTCAAAGCCTTCTCGATGAATAGAAATTTTGCCTTGTGAGAAGTTCAAATTGACAGACAAAGTAAATAAGGAGTTTCTCAGGGGATACAGAAAGGTGACAAAATAGGTTGAAGTAGAAGTAATAAACATGTAAGTTATCACAAGATTGCTGAGTAAAATCGCTTTTTATTATTTTAAAGGTCAAGAATTCTCAAAAATGTGAAAAATGACATGATAAAAGGGGGGAAAGAAAGCGAAATATGAAAAGGTAAAGAGATGAAAGAGAGAGAAGGTAGAGATGACGATGAAGAAATTAAAATTCATCTTATGAGCCATCCAAATCTAGATTCTTTGAGGTTTACAATAAGAGTACCGATGGTTCATGTGTTGTGAATACGATCCTGAATGTGAAAATCTTTTTAAACATTTTTTACATTGAAATGGCTTCTCCCCACTGTGGAGTCTTTTATGCTCTGTCAGATGATGCTTGTGTTTAAAAGCTTTGTTACAGACATCACATTTGTGTGGACGTAATCCTGAAGAAAAGAGAAGAAAAAGAAAAAGACAATTAGTAAATGTATGATAATTTCAAGAGTTTCATGTAGTCTTATTAGTTTTTACTTACCGGAATGTTCGTATTTATGTCTTGCGAGTGAACTTGATTTATTAAATGTTTTCTCACACTTATCGCAGTTGAAGATAGTTGAGAATGGAAAATTGTCAACGTTAACATCAGCATGGTTACTTTGATCATTTGTTTGTGCGATCAAAGTTGAATCGTCACTAGTGACTGAATGATCGGTGGGTGTTGATTGTTTTTTATTTGCATCCTCATCCTCTAACGGTCGCTTCCTCTTCACCGATAAATCAGTTGGAACGTTTTCTATTCCGTTTGTGGAAAGATCGAGTGGAACTTCGAAATTTATGAAATTGCTGATGTTGAAGTTGTTGATGGTATTAATGGTGCTAATGGTACCAATGTTGGTACTACTGCTGTTGCTATCAGTTATAGATGTAGCGATAGCATTACCGTTATGGTTGAGAGAAGGATGATGATGATTAAGATGAGACGATGATCCATTGCTGTTAATTTCATTGGTGTGAATGCTGGCCGGGATTGTATTAATTGTTGTAGAAAGGCTTGATTTGAACTTATTAAGGTGCACCTGAGCAATCTGCATAAAATTTTGGAAAGTCAAAGATGGTAGAAGGTATGGCAAAAGATGGTACGGTGGCAAAAGGAACGGAAGCAAATTAGGTGGTTTGTTTTCTTTTTGAGAGTCTTCATGGTTAATATCATTAGAAATAACATTATTCATATTGGTCTTTTCGTTTTTGATTTTCAAGCAGTTTTTTCTGGACAAATGAGATGAAAAGGACCCGGAATGGGAGAATCGTTTACCGCAGTTTGAGCAACCAAAGGGTTTATCTCCGGAATGGATTCGTAAGTGTTCTTTCAGATGGTGTTTATGTTTGAATGCTTTCCCACATTCAGGACACTCGAATTTACGTAAATTATCAGACGACATAATGAACGAAGAACAAGTTTAAAACAGAAAAAAACACAATAAAATTAAAATATTCTTGAAGTTGGACGGAAAGTGGAATGGTGAAGGTGTTTAACAAGATGAGACAAAACGGTGTTAAGAAGTTGCACTCGGTTGCTGAGGTAGATGTAAAATGAACAAAGGTCTGGTTAAAATTTTCAGTTTATTGAAACTCCTCCCTCCTTTATTTACTCTCTATCTTTCTCTCTCACTCTCTCTCTCTCTCTCTCCTGTTGCTCACTTTTACTCATGAAGTGGTGAATCAGGAAAAGTAATTAGTCATAATGTCCACTAAAATTATCAAATGAATTTTTTTCTAAGAATGCGGATTAGCTTCTTCTAATACGTTAATCGCTGTTTCGCGAAAATTTTTACTTTAATCATTTGTTTGCTCGTTAATTAACTTCTTTACCCTGCAAATTCAATAAAAATTATCATCTTACAAATGATAAAATGATAAACAAATAAACAAAGTAACTCAACACGTTCAGATGTTCAATTTGACTAACAAAGTAAATTGAGAGTTTCTCAGGGGATAATGAAAAGTGACAAAATAGGTTGAAGTAGAAGTAAAAAACATGTAAGTTATCACAAGATTGGTGAGCAAAGTCGCTTTTTATTATTTTAAAGGTCAAGAATTCTCAAGAATGTGAAGGGAAAAAGAAAGATGACATGACATGATAAAAGGGGTGAAAGAAAGGAAAGAAACAAGAAAGCGAAATATGAAAAAAGGTAAAAGAATGAGGAGAGAAGAGAGAAGAGATGACGATGAAGAAATTAAAATTCATCTTATGAGCCATCCAAATCTAGATTCTTTGAGGTTTACAATAAGAGTACCGATGGTTCATGTGTTGTGAATACGATCCTGAATGTGAAAATCTTTTTAAACATTTTTTACATTGAAATGGCTTCTCCCCACTGTGGAGTCTTTTATGCTCTGTCAGATGATGCTTGTGTTTAAAAGCTTTGCTACAGACATCACATTTGTGTGGACGTAATCCTGAAGAAAAGAAAAGAAAAAGAAAAAGACAATTAGTAAATGTATGATAATTTCAAGAGTTTCATGTAGTCTTAATAGTTTTTACTTACCGGAATGTTCATATTTATGTCTTGCGAGTGAGCTTGATTTATTAAATGTTTTCTCGCACTTATCGCAGTTGAAGATAGTTGAGAATTGAAAATTGTCAACGTTATCATCAACATGATTACTTTGATCATTTTGCAAAGTTGAATGGTCACTAGTGACTGAATGATCGGTGGATGTTGATTGTTTTTTATTTGCATCATCATCTTCTAACGGCCTCTTCCTCTTCACCGATAAATCAGTTGGAACGGATTCTATTTTGTTTGTGGAAAGATCGAGTGGAACTTCGAAATTTATAAAATTGCTGCTGGTGTTGTTGATGTCGATGTTGTTCATAATGAGAGTGTTGCTGTTGCTAATGTTGAAGTTGTTGATGGTACTGATGGTGCTAATAGTACCAATGTTGGTACTACTGTTGCTGCTGCTGTTGTTGCTATTGTTGTTGTGATTGTTGAAGCTGGTATTGTTGTTGTTGCTATCAGTAATAGGTGTAGTGATAGCATTACCGTTATGATTGTGAGAAGGATGATGATGATTGAGGTGAGACGATGATCCATTGCTGTTAATTACATTGTTGTGAATTATGGCAGGGATTGTAGTAATCGTTGTGGAGAGGCTTGATTTTAACTTATTTAAACTATGAACATTTAGGGTTCTTTGAGGCTCAAGGTGAACCTGAGCAATCTCGGTAAAATTATGAAAAGTTGCAGATGGTAAATGGTACGGTGGTAGATGGTAGGGCGGTAAATAGTACGGTGGACAATGGTACGGTGGTAAATGGAACGGTTTGGTTGCTTGTGGAGAGTTTATATGGTTACTATTATTATTAATAGAATTAATATTATTTGAATTGGTCACTTTGAGATTAACTTTGAAGCATTTTTTGCTGGTCAAGTGAGATGAAAAGGATCCGGAATGGGAGAATCGTTTACCACAATGTGGACACTCAAACGGTTTATCTCCGGAATGGATTCGTATGTGTTCTTTCAGGTGATGTTTATATTTGAAAGCCTTCCCACACTCAGGACACTTGAATTTACGTAAATTTGCAGTAGCCATAATAAATGACAATAATTATAGCCAAGACAAGAACAAGAGCTGGAATAGAAACAAAAAGAGAAATTAAAATTAAAAAATAATAACAAATTTGGACGGAAAGTGGATTGGTAAAGGTGTTCAACAAGAAGAGACAAAACGGTGTAAAAAAAAGCTTTACTCGGTTGCAGAGGTAAAAGTAAAGTGAGAGAGGGTTTGGTTAAAAAATTTCAACTTCTTGAAACTCCTCCCTCCGTTATTCACTCTATCACTCTCCCTGTTGCTCACTTATAATCATAAACTGGTAAACCTGGACAACCAATTAGTCATATTGTCTTTAAAAATGATCAAATGAAGAAAATTTTTCTAAAAATTGCGATTCTCTTCGTCTAATACGTTAACCGTTGTTTTGTGAAAAATTTTACTTTATTCATTTGTTTGCTCGTTAATTTACTTCCTTTACCCTCTATCTTGGATAAAAATTATCATCTTACAAATGATAAAATCATGAATAAACAAAGTAACTCAACACGGTCAGAAATGTTCAATTTGAACTCTTCTCTTGTGTGTTTCTTTACCCGTTATCAAAACTTTGAAAGGTTCAAAGTTGAAATGGTTAAAGTAAATATGAAAAGGGGCAAAAAAAAATATCACATTTTGTCACATTGAAAAGCAATGTAAAAATGGTTAGAAAAGACGAAAGTGTCGACCATTGAAATGTTTTAAGATAAAAACAATTGTAACCCTATCATTGGAAGCAACTCTTATTACAGTAAATATTCATCAACTTGGTCTTAATTGCTTTACATTAAGGTTTTTAACAAATATGATTAAATGTTCACAAACTGTTGTTTAATGACTTATCTTCATTTTCATCTGTAACTAGATATTAGTGTGGCTCCTGTTTTTGATAATTTTCACAAATTTTGTTCTTTGAGTCGCTTTCTTTCTCCACTCCAACATCTTAATGTACTTTATGCAAATTGCTCAAATCATTGATTTTTCACAAATCTTCCATTTTCGTGTTAACTTTCAGATTATAATGATTACCAGCAACAACTTGCAAGCTACTAATGATAATGATAATAATGGCGATGATAATCATTTTCAATGTTTTGCTTCCATTGAAAATTAGTTTTCAGTTTACTTTTTTCTTCTTCTTGCTCGCTTTTTATAAATGAGCCAAAACAAAGGGATAATGCTAAAGGCAAATAGATGTTCAACTTCCGATGAACATTTTGTAATTGAAATAATTCACTATTTTTTTACCCTTTTCTTTCATTTGTTTATTTAAATATTCCAAGTATATTGAATAACAACATTGATAATGTTGTTATTAATAATAATAATCTAATGAAGTGAAAATGAAGTTTCATTTTTTTTCGTTCCCTTTTCAGTTGAAGGCAAGAAAATTTGAAATACTTTTTTTTTGTTTTCCTCGCTTAACAGTGAAAAAAAAAGAGGAAGAAAAAAATTTATTGCTTTTCGTTGAAACAAAAAAGGTAAACAGAGTTGGTTAAGAAAAGATTGAACAAATTTTTACAGGAAACGCAAAACAATTAGACTAAAAGATGAGGTCAAGATTGAATATTAAGGCAAAAATAACAATCAATGGTGTCAATCAATTGTATCCTTAATTATCAATGGCTTAACCTTTTGAGTTTGACCTTTGATATTTTTTTTTCTTTCTCTTCTTTTCTCTCCATTCTTTCATCCATTTTCATCCAATTATCATCGGTAACATAAGGAAAACACATGGAAAAGATGAACCTAGTGAAAAGTGAATCCATTGAAAAGAAGGAGGAGGAATTGTGGAGGAGGAGGAGGATGAGGATGAGAAGAGGGTTCTGTTTAGTTTCTGTTATGGGTTTGTTTTTACAGTCTTTAAGTCTCTGGGCTCTTTCCTTTTTAATATTGACGGTAAAGAAGATATAGACGAGGATGATGGCGAAAACAGATATCTCTGTTATGAGAGTAATTAACGGCAAGTTTAGTTGCTCTTATTGTCAAGGAATGCAAAAATTCGTGGGAACAACCACTGGGAGAAGAGGCAAACAGGCAAGAAATAAGTGAAGAAGAAAAAAAATCGATTGTAAGAGATTCAGAGAGAAGTTGGAAAATTAAAACTTTAACTAATTGCGGGCGTGTTGGATGGAATCCAATTGTTGAGGTGGAAATGGATTGGAAATGAAATTGAAAGATGATCATGATGGGAGTAAATACATACCTGATCATAAGCAATGAAAAAATTATGCATTTAAAGTTGCTGTTAAAGTTGTTTGTTTGTTTCTCCTTTAGTGTTTTTTTGTTGCTTTGCAATCACAAATTTTGGCTTTCTTTTTTTTTCAATTGTTGTTGTACTTTTGTTGTTTAAATTAAGACGGAAGATGATTCGTAAATTGAGTTGATCAAGTATGTTGTTGTCTCCAGGAAGTTGATTGTGTAGCACATTATCACTGAAGATGAACAAGATGATCAAAAGATGAGGTTGAAGTTGAAAGGTGTAACAATAGAGTTTTCACGTTTTCCAGAAAGTTTTCCTCTTATTTTTGGCTTTACGTATATATATATATAACTGATGTATATTTAGCTTTGTATACTTTTTGGTGTTTTTCAGTGGCTTTATATACACATATATGTATTTTTATGTCCAAAGTAAGTAATAAAGGCACAAGAAAGGTATCTTTGAGGTGAAGGTACAAACTGGCTATGGAAAGCAAGTAATCAAAAGATTATAAACAAAGTTAGTTTTTTTTCGCAGTTAAACTGTAAACAGCGCAAAATCTTGGAGTTTTCGTGACTTGAGTTTGCGCTGCTTTTGGTTTGTGTGAGATGCTGTGGTGGGGAGGAGGAGATGATGATGAGGAAGATGATGAGGAAAAGGTTGTTAGATGAGGTGGGGTGTTGAGGATTGTACAGTGAAATAGGAGAGAGAAAGAAATGACAGAGAGGAAAAAAAGAGAGTAAAATTTTGAGGGATCTTCATTTCTATTGATGATGAGAATGATGATGTTACTGATGATGATGATGAAGAAGATGAAGAAGAAGAAAGATCCGTTAATTTATTCCAATAACCTTTACTTTTTATACGAATAAAGTCAAACCTGGGATCTTTTTTGTTGTTGGCAAGGTTGAATAAAAGTGTGCAAATCAGTGAAACTGATTCTATTATTCACTTTCTTTTCTCTCGATTTGTCTTCTTCTTCTTCTTCTTCTTCTCTCTTCTCCTCTTTCCCATCTTCTTGTCCCTCACACGCGTACAGCACGTTGAGGTCGTGAAAAGGGGGCAGCACCTGGCACGTGCTATTGTATTAACAATAAAAAGTAACCTTTATGATTGTTAACAAAAAAGTGAAGCTCAACAAGAAAAAGACTTTTATTAATCTTCCTACTCACCTCACTCTTTCCCTTGCTACCTCACTTTACCTCCCTCTTCATCTGGATCCTCATCTCGATCCTCATCTCAATCATCATCTTTATCCTCCTCTCCATCCTGGCCTTCACCATCCTCCCCTCACTTCCCAGGTCTTTCATTATTTGATTATCGCAAACCTGGTCAAAGGCATTTATTTTTATCCTTTTTATTAGTTGAAAATGAAAACTTTAATTCAACCTCATTATTCAATCTCCTCTTTACTCAATAAAACTTTTCCCTCTCTTCTCACCTTCATTCATCTTCCTTCATCTTCATTCCTTATCTTTTCTTCCCTTCTTCTCTACTATCTTCATCTTCATCTTTAACTTGATGTTCATTAAACAAAAACACAGTTTTCACCATTTACTATGAGCTGTAATTAAAAATCAAAGTAAAGTGTTGAGTTAATGTTTCAGGTATGCGTGAACGGGAAAAGCAAACAAAAGCCAAAAGTATATAAGAAATTGAATTGCAATAAGATTTACCCTTTTCTCATCTTTCTTGCATTTTCCTTCAACTACTTGCAACATCTTTCCAACTTCATCTCTTTACCTTATTCTTGCCTTGTGAGTTGATTGACAAAATCAACACTCAGAGTAAATATTGAGATAAACAAAGTTGAACCAGAAAAGAGCCAAAACAAACTCATTTTAATTTTTAAACTTAAATTTTGGTCCAGATAATTATTCATCTCGACCTTAGGTTTCATGGTCATCTTAACTTATATTTGTCCACTCTAAAGTCCTTGTTGATAAATATACACTTGAAAAGTATAAATTTGACTAGCAAAGTAAATTGAAAGTTTCTCAAGAGATACAAAAAGGTGACAAAATAGGTTGAAGTACAAATGAAAAAAAAAACATGTAAATTATCCCAAAGGTCGATGAGAAAAGTCGCCTTTCCAATTTTTAGGTTTTCTAAATTAAAGATAATTTCAAGAGGTTCAAGTATAGTCTCGTTAGGTGTTAATCAAAGTACTTGCCGGAATGTTCCTATTTAGTCTTGTGAGTGAACTTGATTTTTTTATATTAAATATTTTCTCGCAGTTGAAGATGAAAATTGAAAATTATCAACATTATCATCAACTTGATTATGCTGGTTATTTTAAAACGTTGAATGGCCACCATAGAGTAAACTCCTCTCTCCACCTTGATCTAAACCAGCTAACCAGAACCAGTTATTATAGTTTAAACGCAATCCGATTGGTTTTTAAATGCTTCTAGGTGAGTAAAGGTAAAACCTGTTAAAAGGTTGCCCGAATGGAAAGATGGGAAAACCTGTTTCTTTTTTATATTTGCGTGACTAAAACCTGTTTAAAAGGCAGCCTCTTGGAAACTAATAGGTAAAATAGGTTTACCTTTTTACATATGTTGAAGGCAATAACTTATCGGTTAAAACGCTTTACTCCTATTTTTACTTTCAACTAAACATGTTATTTTTTATGTTGATTTTCATGTTTACACTGACAACCATTCCAACATTATCTCATCATGATATCCATCCTTTGCCTTGTATTTCAATCCAATTTACTTGCAACCCTAAAATATTTTATTTTACCTTTTCTCTCTCTTCTTACTTCTTTCTCCTTCTCATTGGTATTGCTATTTTTTATTGTTTTATTATCAAATTTTGCTTTCCTTTGCTATCCCTTTCCTTATAAATAAACTTGAAACACACACACACACACATCTCATGAGACTTGTGATGATATTAAACAATATAAGATACTTGATTAACTAACTAAACATTGTTTCTGCTAAATCAGATTCATCTTTATCATCATTCACATCAACATCATGTTTAAACCTGGAAAAACAGAGAAGAAAAGAAAATATATTTCAACTCAACTTTGCCTGTTTAACCTTTACCCGACTCGCCATTATTTATTAACAAGTAAATGTAAATGATTACAATAACACTTCAATTTGTATTACTATCAACTAATTGAATAAATTTAGCTTAACCATTGTCAAAGCTTGCAGTTTAATAAATTTTTTGCCTTCATTGTCTTCCTTTTGAAACCTTGCAAAGATTAAGCATTTTTACTGCATCATAAATTGGTTAATTGACTTTGATTATTGGTCATTGTAACAATCAACGTTAAACACAAAAAGTATAAAAGGAAGAAATGAATTGACTCTAATTAAGTTAATTGTTTACCTCAACTAAATTATTAAACGAACCATTTTCCATTCAGCTTTAAATGAAAACGAAAAACGCGTTTTACTCAATCATTTACAAATTGGGTTCGCAATGGAAAGTTTGAAGCAACGAGAAGAAACAAAAAAAGTGACACAAAAAAAACAGGATCAATTAAGGTTGACCTTAAACTGTAAACTTTACCATGAAAAGTCTATAAGATAACATCTTGATTTTCATGTGTATCTTAACTCTAATCTTCATCCATCATTCAATGACTTTTAATCAATGAAGAAGCACCAAGAAGAAGATGAAGAGAGAGAGAGAAAAAAAAATCAAAAGATGAAGATGTAGAGTAAAAGAGAAGCAAGAAAATTGGTAAAACTGGTGAATCTTGGTTTTGGTCTTTTTTTTCACGAACAACAACAAACACCAAACACAAAACAGCAAGAACAACATTTATACTTAAAACCAGCAACAATCTTCCCTCTTCTCTTGCCATCTTCTCATCATTCCCATCATCATCACTTTCTTTTTTATTCTATTCCATGTTCTCTCTTCCATAAAATTCATGCCAAAACCTATTTATCCGTCCTTATTTAAGTCCTTGACCTTTTCTTCATCGCCATTCTTTCCCTTGTTTATATATTTTTTGTTTCTCCTTCTCATCACTTTCCATCATCTGAATGGTGTCCTGCTATTCATGTTCATCTTCTTGCACTTTTATCCACTCTTTTGTTGCTGCACTCCTCCTTTATCATCCACCAATCTTGATCCATCTCCTGGCCCGTTTCCTCTTTATCTTCATCTCTCCTCTTCCCTCTACCTCAATCGGTTCACCATTTTATCTGTTTACTCCTTTGCTTCACGATCCATCTATTCACTTTTACTTATTCCTCCTCCCACCAGATTCACCCCGTTCAACTGAACGCATCCTCATCATCCATCCTCACTGAACCACTCATCAACATTTTTCATCTACAGATTACTTTTATGTAATAAGACTAAGATACATACTTTATCATCTTAACAATATCATTTTTTATCTCTCTCACTTGTCTTCTTAAATGTCCCATCTTGATCATCTCCTCCTTCATGCAATCATCATCTTCCTTCCAACCCACCCTTCACCATCGGTCTACTGTTCGAGTTTACTCCGTTTCATCTAGCTCTAACCTGACTGTTACGTTGGCCTTTTACTTTTTTTTCCTCCTCCTTTCGCCATCTTCATCTTTTCCTCAATCATCTTGATTCACTTTTTATTTCCTCTTCTTGTTAACTCATCTTTAACTTTTACTTTTCTCTTCTTTCTTTCATACGCATCCTCTTATCCCATTATTTTTCATCTTCATCAACAATAATTTTTTTTTCTTCTTCTTTTTCTCTCTCATCTCCAGGATTACTTTAACAGTAATACTTATAATAGAGGCAAAAATGTTGCCATAACACAACTTTATCTTCATCATCTTCGTCTTTACTATATTAACAATATCTTATATCGAAAAATGTCCCGCCTTTCATCTTTCATCTTCCATCTTTTATTCATCATCTTTATTGTTTTCCTTTTCATTTTTATTTGTTCTTATTCTTTGCTCTTTTTTTTCAGTTAACTAAGAGAGAGAGAGAGAAAAAAAAAGTTTCTCTTTACTTCATCTTCTTCATGTTACCTCTTTTCTTCATCATCCCAGGATCTTTCCTCTTTCCTCATCTTTTCCTTATCCAGCCTTTTATGGATGATTTGATTGATGTAAACGAATCATCCGTTGACCATTATTTCAAATGCAACATCAAAATTGATTGGCCTTTATTTAATAGTTTAGTTTTACTCTTGTTTTTTTTCTTCTTCTTCTCATCTAATAACAATATTTTTGTTTATTTCTGTATTACTTGTTTAAGGTTTAATGAATCAAGTTAATAGAGTTAAGGCAAACAAAAATATTGAGTAAAACTGGGCAAACCAAATGGCCATTGGAATCTGATTCTTGACTTTTCATTTTCCTTTCGTTTTCTTCTGTCGACATTTTTAATGTTCACCGTTGTTCTTCCTTTACATCATCATCTTCATCTCTCTGATGATAATTTATTTTACATTATACTTTCTCTCTCTCACAATCAACCTCCTCCTTTCTTCTTGTTCATCTTCTTCTTTTTTCCTCGGTTCATCTATCTCCTTTTCATGTTCATCTCTCGCTCCGTTCCAACTAGGCTGAACAATCTCAAGATTACTTTTACTTTCATCTTTCCTCTTTCATCCATTTCTCCTCCTTCTTTTCCTCCCATCTTCATCTTCCTCTCTTCCCTGAATTGTCCCACCCGGTTACTCCTCTTGTTAAGAGCTTGTTTATACCTTCATCTTGGTTCAGGACATTTTCATGTTCATCTCTACTGTCCAAGTATCGATCGTCAAGTTAAAGTACAAAATGAATAAAAATGAATATCAATTGCAATTTTCATCACGATGATGATGATGACGTTATTAAAGGCAAAATGGCTCAACATTTTGAATGTTACCAACTAATTTGATTAGTGAGTTGATTAGATTGAAATGGATGACAAAGATGAAATGTATTTAACCATATATACCATGGATCATTAAATTTAGTATCACAATTAAATCACATCAATTAAGATAAATTGTTAGTCCAGGTTTTACTGGATAAATGATTACATATTAAACAGAGTAACCGTGGGAAGAGAGAGAGAGAGAGAAGAGAAGAGAAAAGTAAAGAAAGAAAAGAAAGACAATTTATCCTAATCTTGGTTCCCTGTTCATCTTGAAAAAGCATCATCAATTTAAATTTTGATGCCAATTGAGATCATCACCTAAACTGCATTAAACCTTAATCTTGTTTAATACAAGTTAACAATTCCCTGTTCAATGTTAACATGAAAACATTTCTCATTGTTATTTAATCAAATGGACACACAAGTCAACTATTATCATCTATCAATATATATATTCAACATTATCATGTATATCAAAAATAATAACAATGATGACAATGAAAGATGATTTGATTATATCTTTGATGAAAGATGAAATAAAGTAAACCAAAAAACCAGGTAAAGGATGAAGGATGAAACAAAAAATGCGAAACTAACGTGAAAAATGTTAAAGTAACTAAGGTAATAATGACAATATAATAATAGGATAGATAATTTGTTTTAATAACAAATAGAATCATTTAGATGATGATAATAATAATAATGATTATGGTGATGATTAAATAAAAAAGTATGTTATACCTCTGATCAAATAGATTATTCTTGATTCTCAATCTTTACTTTTTCAACCCAAAACCAGTTATTATTATCATTAATCTGATGTATCTTGTAAAAGATAATTTATATCACAATCATCATCATCATCATCTTTATATTGCACTGAGTTTGTTTCCAATTTTTGTTTCACCAGAAACGGAAATCCAAGACTAACCAGGGAAATGATTCTTCATCTTACCTTGTGTTTAACTTTGATTCACTTAAGATGTGAATGAATCAAGTCTAAATCATCATCATTTCACTGATAAAGAAACTATAATCTTCTCAGTCTTCTATCAATCATCAACATTTTGTGTTGCTCTTTCATTGAATCTTCCCAATGAACATCATCATCATCATTATCATTATCATCTTCAACAACAGCATTAATGAAAAGATATCAATCAAAGTTAATTGGTTAAACTTTGTAGTTGATAAATAAAAAGATGATCCTAAAAATGGTTTCCAGTGAAGGTTATCACAATGAATCAATTGACAATATAAATTGTCCATCCAATAACTATTATAGCTTTAATGTTATTAGTTAATAGAATTAATCTTGAATAGAAATAAATAGAAAAGTTGTTATCATCATCATCAAGACTCTTTTTTTAAGGCAACATCAAATGATCAACGGGATGTTAAAACGGAAACGAAGGAGAACTGAAAAATATCATGAGCTTCCTCATTCAAATAAATGATCAACTTGAAAATAACAATAATCATAATGATATGAATAACAACAATCATAACCTTCATTGGGAAAAATTTGTGAATTTTATTTCTTCTATCCACCTAAAGTTTAACCTTTTCACTCCAATTGCTCCAGTTGTCTGTGTTTAATTGATTGCTGGTTAATTAAAAAAGAGAAATTAAATCAAAATTTTCTAAATTGATCAAGATCGATATTGATTGTAAGAAGAAATTGTTTATGTATAAATATTATTGTAATATTGTAATGTTATTGATAATCTTTGGGTAAATGCATATTTTGTTTGAAACATTCACATTAAATTGTAACATAAATCAAACCATTTTTTTAATGATTGTGATTACTTTTTATCATTACTTATTATTGTTATCCATTCAATATAAATTGATTAATCAGCTAATGCGTATTCACATTGTTTAACATCCAAACTGTAGCTCATCATTCAAGTTTGTCAATGTTAAGTTTACCATTTTTTGTTGCACTGTCTATTTAATCATTTAGATTATCATAATCATTATTATTGTTATTATTATCGGTATCATCGTTTGTATATAAACATAATTGTGATTAAGGTTGGTTGATGAAAACAAGTGATCCACAAATGAATTACGCCAGTCATCAAAGTTTTGCACAGTTAATCAGATTGATTAAATTACGAGAGCTTAAAAGAAAGGTTCACAAAATTTTTCCTTTCCAATTTCATGTAATTTACTTTATTCAGTTCATTTATAACTGACACATTTTTACAATTAAAGAGCATCTTATTTTATTCATTTCATGATGATTCAGATTCTCTCTCCCTTTTTGCTCCTTCCATTCTTTACTTTCACTATTTAGTCTCTTGCTTTGAACGTACTACGTTTATGGATGAACATTTTGTAAAGCAATTCATTTATTGATTTAAATCACTTTCCACTGATTCACTTTGAATTATTTTCGACGCCATCTTTTTATTTTCTTCATTTAGATTCATCCAACTCTAATCATCCTCCTTCTATCGACCCTTGTTGTTATAAATCACCAAACTTCCGACTCACTCCACACTTGACTGAATAACTTTTCATAAGTTGCTCTTCTTATTCTTTTCCTCTTTTTCCTTTTGCTTTTTTTTTCATTCTTTCGATGTAACTTGTTTTTTTTATTATGATTATCATTATCATTATTGCTATGATTATTATTATTTCTTTAGTTCTTGTTCGTCTTATTTCCATTGCATCCTTTATCCATTTTTATGTAGCTTATTCTTTGTCCTTCGTGTGTTAGTCTTGGTTGATGTTGATGTTGCTCTTCTTGTTGATGTTTTTGTTGGTTGGATTGAATGAATGAAACTTGTAAAACTACAAAGTTGGATAAATTGGTAACAGGAAGATTGAATATAATGAGGCAAATGATGTATGGAGATGATCCAATGGAAATTTTCATGCTGATGAAGAAGAGGTAATCATTCTTCTAGTTGTTGATGTTATACACACTTTTACACGGACATGCAGTGAAGACACAGGCACACACACACAGTCAAGGAGGGAGAGAGATATTGACTTGTAAGTGTATTTGTAACTGTCTGTTTATGTGTATATAACTATAATTTTATATATGCATTATAAAGAGATAAGCAAAAGAACGATTCACTTTCTTTTACTTCTCTTTTCAACAGGCTCAATACGATGTTTTATTCAATAACAAATCAAAATCCTATTGATAACTTTCAGTCTTTTGCTCTTTTCTTCTCCTTTACTTTTCCTTCCTTCTCTATCTTTCTCCTTTCATTCTCTTTTCCTTCTTTCCTTTGATTTCTTTCTTGACTTCATCATCATCAACATCATCATCATTATCATCTTTTTTTGCTCCTTGCTCTTTTTACTCTGTCATCAGTTCTTTTTCTTCAAGTTGTTCTTTTTGCTTCTTCCTTGAATCATCCTCATGAAAAAGTAGAAATCTTTTCTCCTCATTCATTGCTTTTTTTCCGTTCGACTCCTTTTCCAATTGGTTTCTTTGCTCCTTTGCTCACTTTTTGTGCTGCTTCTCTCATATCATGTCAATCGTAAGCTTTACAAATTTGCAGACCTTTCCTTTTCTGTAGTTATTACCAAGAAAAACTATTCACACTTTACTTTAACTGTAGACATTTTTTTCACTTGCTCTTGCTCTTTCCTCTTTTTGGTTGTTGCTTTTAATCTCCTTTCCATCCTTGGGTCAATTTTATACACACTCAATTCAAAAGTTGATCTCCATTTCTTGATACATCGTTAAAGCTCGTTAATCATAAATCATTACCATAATGATGATGATTATGATGATGAGGTATAGTTAATGATTTTGAAACTTTGTGAATGAATGATTCATTTCATTGCCTTTCCAAAAAGTAACTTTCATCTGGCTGTGACAGTGGAAAATAAATTGTAAATAAAAAAAAATTAGCATTAGATAAACACTTAAAAACATCACTGAAGATGATACGAATAAGTAATAAACAAATTTCAATGTACATACCAGTGTAATTAAAAATTGACTCACTGGAAACGTACTTGAGTGGACAAAACGAATCATACCAATGACAATTCTAAAGGTAATGATAAAAATGAGATTAATTTATTAAATACTTAACCAAGTGTTTAAAGCTTAATAGAAAATATAGTTTTTTTTACTTTGATTAACCTGACAGTTGAAGTTAATCTTTCTCCGTACTTTTTTTTTTCACTTTATTTTAACTTCTCACCAATTGAATGAACTCACACTCTCTCAATTTAACGCATCAAATCAGATTGATATTGATACATGAAGTTTTATTGCAAGTCGGTGTCATTGATCATTGTTGGATGAACACTTGACTTTTTCACTTTTCATTCTACTTTTCTATTTCCTCATCTTTTCTTCTTGTCTGTTTTACTTTTTTCTATCAATTTCATTCATCTTATCAGGAGAGTATTACTCTTCTTTTTCTCTATCTTTTATCCCCTATCATCACCCTCAGGGGAATTTGAAGATTAATTCTTCTGATCAGCATTTACCGTTTTGTTCTTTTTTTCTTCTCTCGCCATGAAAAGTTAACATTCATTCAGGAGTAAACAAATACCAGGTTATATCTTGAAAGAAACAAAATCAATGGTCAAATGGATAATTTGACTACAAGATTCTTTCTCAGGTTAATAATAGTATCAAGTTTCACTGTCACTTGTCACATAAGCCTTTAAGGTTCACTATTATTATAGCTAATATTATTATTACCATTATTATAGTTATCATCCCCAGGTAACTACATCATTACCTTTTCTATCTATCAAGATTCAAGTGAACATCAGGATGAAACAGAAACAGGAGAAAGAGTAGAGTCAAAATGCAATAACTGAGAAAGGAAGGAGAGAAAAAGAAGTAAAAGTAGTTTAGCAGCGAAAAAATGTTGAAGGGAGAAAGAAAAATGATGTTTCAGGTAATGGTTGATAACGTTACTGATGACTTCTTGTTCTTCATCTTCTGTCTTCCTGTTTTTTTTATCATCACTTTTTTCCTAATACTTCACTTTACACTGGGCCAACAAACAATAATTTCATCCATGTTCTCCTGTAATTGTCTCCACTATCTTTGTTTATTGTAACCTTTTTTCTTCTACAGATTGACCGTTTTCCATTTCTTTTTCCTTGCCATTTCATCCTTAATCATAACAGAGATGTGGTTCAATCTGTAAAGAAAACGAGAAAAAAAACAGTCAAAATGAGATAAAAATCAGGTTAGGATAAAAATGACGATATGAGCACAATGAACAAAACAAGGTAGCTACCATTTTCATTCCACTTTTTTGGTCATTTATTTTCTCCTACATCCTAGTATCTTACAGGTATTTGAAAAAAATAGAATGAGAGGAAAGAATATTAAAGGTATTATTGTAAAGGTCAACAATTTTTCATGAGACTCTTTAATAATATTGTACCAAAAGAATGAGAACCAAGGAAAAACGTTCTCTTTCTTCTGCTCCCTCCTCTTGCTCATAGACATCATAAGAACGATAAAAGCAAAAACTCAAGATCACTATTTTATTGGACCAAAGGTGAAACCCATTATGTTAACTATGAACATTAACGTTCACTTTTTTCACCTTTTGGTTAAACAGGCAACACACAAGATTATGGAAGCTATAAAAGAGTTTAGAAGGGAAAAAAATTACACACAGAATGGAAAAAAGACGTTGTTGAAGTTAACAATTGAAAGAAAGGGAAAGAGACAAATAGACAGAAAGTGACTAATATTTCTGGTATACGCAATGTGTTAAAGGTTGGATCATGCAACATTAAACAAACACTTAATCAAGCAAATTAAAGGAAAATCATGTAAACAGTTAATTGAAATTAAACAAATCACAGTAAAACAATACAAACAATTTGATCAACTCATTGAAATGTAAAATGAGACAATTGTAAAAATTAAATGAAAATTATCAATTACAAAATTGCGTACATAATCGGATTGGTTAAGAAACTGACCCATCTGGTGCTTCCCATTGAAAACGCAGTCAACCGCGATTTATAAAAGAGAGTGCATTAACATTATAATCTATTAATTAAATCAAAGGATGAAATTTTAAAATCTTAATCATCCAATAAAATAATGATTTAATATTGCAAATTGATTAGAAAAATCAGATGATTACCGGTTTATATTAGAGTCATCAACTGCTTTCAAGTATTACCGATGAATAGGTTTAAAGGTAAAACTTGATAAATTCAACCAAAATCTGATTAAAGTTGTTAAATTCAGCTAATAAAATTTCTGAAAGTAACTTTCTTGTGAATAAATTATTCTCCATTAAATCACGAATCACTATATCAAATTGATTTAATCAATCATTAATCTTTTCTCCTTGTGCTGCCACCTTTTATTGTAAGCACCATTGTAACCGTTAAATTTAAAATGTAAAGATTATCGGATTGTTTTTATTTTGCTTTTCTTCCAATTAATGGATAACAATTAACTTGGCCCAATTCATGATTGTTTCTGATTAAAGCGGATGTTGTAAATCATTTAAATCCTTCCGACCTGTTTGCTGGTTTATGTCTTTTTTTGGATTAAAAGAAGCTTCCTATTGAAAGATAATCTTTCTATTGGTATGTTTTTACCTCTTTACACTTTTCCTTTTCCAGCTAACGCGTTAACATGTTAAACAAGGTTTGTGTGATTTTTTTTACATTATATTGAAATTAATACCTTTTTTCCGTGTTTTTTTATTGATCCATGTAATTTGATTGGATTTGCCTGTTTAGTCATTCGTCGTCTATTCAGAATAACAAGGAAAAAGTTCAGGTGAAAAAAGATTGACGGAATCATCATCAATATCAAATCTTGTTACACAAATCAAATCTTTTTATTCTGCTTTTATCAACTATAAAGATGGTTCTAATGTTTGATTTTGTGAGGAGGATTTACTTCTTTTGGAGAAAAAAAGGTAATCAAAGTTATCATGATATCTTTCCCTTCTTCTTCCCTCTATTCTCCTACACTTTGTTACCTTGTAATTCCATTTGACTGCTCTTTTTTACTTCCATTCATTGTATGAATAATCTTTACCATCTGAAAATAACACGTTCATTTTCAATGGCAAAAGTAGCTCTTTTCTCCCCTTATTATCACATTCTTTATATCTGGTTCAGAAAATGTATTTGTGACAATTTGAGAGGAACAAGTAAAAAAGAGAATCTTGTGATTCTCACTTACTCACTCACTTTTTTTTCTCTCTCTCTCTCTATCTTTCAGGAAAGTAAACGAAAGGAGCGTAAGAAGGAGGAAAGGAAAGCCAACAAATCAAGACTATCAACTCGTACAATCAAAAGCTACAAAAGACTAAATGAGTTATAATTTGGTGGAAAACAAATGAATTAAAGCCCACAGTTAGTTGCCTGAAAATGACAACCATTGTTCATTTTCTCCTCTAAGCTTTGTGCTCTCTTTTAACGTTATCAAAGCAGGGGGTAAATAATAATAATCGTCATCATCATCATCATCATCATCAAAGTTACTACACATCTCGTTACCTCTCTGTGTTTCCATTTCTCTCTCTCTCTCTCTCTCTCTCTCCTTACCCGTTATCATCTTCATCATTGACAGTATCATCATCAGTTGTACAGACTTACAGGTATCATTTTGAAAGCAAACCCTATAAAATAGTAGGAGGTGATTCTTGTTTCATTCTTCCTCTCTTCTCTTCCGTAAATCATGTAATCATTTTGGATAATACTCTGATTTTGGTTTACTTTTCTCATTGTACTCACCTTTTCTTCTAACTCACTTGATTCTCTTTCTCTTTTCCTTTTCTCTCCTTTTTTTACTCACAATTTTCACTCTCTTTTTCCCTCACTCTTACCTCTCCTTTTTCCTTCTCTCTCTCTCTCTCTCTCTATTAATGCCGTGGTTTATTTTCATTTCTTGTTTCTATTCTTTTCTTGCTCATTTTATCTCTCTTTTCCTTTTCTCTTACACCCCTACTACCTATATTTAATTGCCATTTAACTCATCCCTTTTCATCATTTTCATCCCAACCTCCTTACTTCTTTCACTTGATTTTGGTAGAGAAGAGGAAGAAAAAAATTCTAACTTTAAAATGTATCTTCTTTTTCTTTTCTTTTCTTCCCTTTATGCACAGTTAACTTGCTCACATAAATAACTTGTCATCCTTATTTGGGACTTTTTCCTTCTTCACTTCGAAACAAGTCATCTTCATCTACATGATAATGCAACAAAACGCACTTACTTTTTTTTTGAATTACAAATTTATTCTCAAGAATAACTTTTACTTTTCAAGGCAACTACTTTTACGTGTTAACTTGGACTAACCACAAGATGCTTACTCGGACCCGTACAGAAAGTATTATCAAACACTCAGAAGAAAATATTGTTTCTAATTTTTCTTTTTCCATTCTTTTCTCTTGCTTATACGCTTGGACTGTTATATGATCATCTAGCACGGATCATCATCCATGGCTTGAATGAAACTAAGCGTAATGTTAATCCAACCATTGGACACTTAAGATCTTTTTCAAGAATTATATTTATATATATATATAAATATAACATGTAATCACGTGAATAGTATCATCATCATCATCACCACCAAAGAAAGCATCATAACAAAAGAGCAAGTTAAGAGACAATTAAGAGGAGGACCGCAGTGTTAAAAATATGTTTGCTGAAATTAAGTGACTTGGGTGGATTGAAGCATCTCTTGTGACCAATGAAAAGGCAAAAAAAAGATGAATCTTTTTCCTCTCTCTCCCTCTCTCTCTGCTAACTGTATTTAACTTAAATAAGGCTTAAATAAGCATTTAATACTGGAGCAATGAAAGTGTCCTCATTATTATTTGTGTTACCTTTTCTACTTCTACAACTTTTTTTTTCTCTCTCTCTTTTTTGCAGTCTTCAGCCATGAAGGAGTAGACATTATAATTGGATGAAAACCCACTTCACGTACTTAATATAAAAGGATACCAATGCTATATCCAGGTTTATTTGAGTTACCATGGGCATTATTATGTGAATATTTTGAATGTCAAGATGATGAAATTACTACAAGTTCATCTCATCATTGCAAACTGAGTGAACAGTATTACTTAAATTGATATTATGTCATTGATTATAAAAGGAATCAAGAACAAGAACAAAGTTTTTCTAATAACGCTGCTGACAATAACAGATGAAAACAAGGTGACAAGTGAGATAAGGAAAAAAGTAAAGGTGAAACAACATCCGAGATCAAAAAAAAGAGGAGAAAGACATGAGGAGGAAAAAGGAAAATCAAGAAAACAGGAGGAAAAAGAAAAAAGAAAAGAACTAGTCAAAGAAGAAAAACGATGATAAGGATGATGATAATGATGATGATGGTGATAGTTAAAAGAAGATGAAGAAGAAGAAGATGAATGCCAAAATTACCTAGCTTACTGTGTAATAAGCTTTCCTGGATGAATAAGTGGCCAAGAGTTCTTTTGGAATGTTTCCAAGGCAAGGTAATACAGTAAACAGGAGATGACAAAGAAAGGGATGAAAGATGATGTAAGAAGAGAAAGAAAGAGGTGGAAAGATGGAAATGATTTAGATAGAGGGAATAAATGGCAAAACAGGAAAAACAGAAAAGGTGAAAAGCAATTAACTGATGCTACCATGACTGTTGTTGCTGATTCTATTGCTATTTCTATAACTGTAACTTTACTATGATCATTTTGCTGATTCTGGAGCTCATGATGATCAAGATAATGATCGCAATGATGATGATGAGAGTAGACAGAAACATTGGCCAAGCAACACACAAAATGAATCAATGTGAAAAAGGTGTACAACATTCAATCAAAACCATTTCCTAAGATTGTTTATATGAGAGTAAAGTAAGTTCAACCAGTTTAAACAATCTATTGAAGGTTAAAATGCATTTAAATTAATTATCTTATGTTTACCAGATGAAACGAGCAAAAAAAAACCTGGAAAAATTTTTGCAGTTAAGTGATTTCTCGGGCTTTGGAGGCGTTAAAAGTATCCCGTTGACCTTTATCAATCCAAGTCTCTTTGTTTTACCGTCAATAACTATGCTCTTTCCTTTCAAACTTCAAATAACACAAGAAAAGACTACACATGTGGCTGTCGCACATTTTTCAATGCCTTCAAAAGATGTCAAATTTCAAAAAAAAAGATTCTCTAAAAATTTAGATGGCAGTGGCTTTATCACCTAATGCAGTTTCTTGCAACTAATTAGTGAAAAGTAAGTCAATGAGGATTTCAAGAAAAAAAAACTTCAATCGTTTTGAATGGTTAAAATAGTAGAGAATCAATTTTCATTCATTGAATGTCCAAATTGAAATGCTATTCAAAAATAACTTACATGCATTGCTGTATACACTTGTAAATGTTATGTTAATGTTTTGTTTCTCTATCTTTTCCAGCAATTTATCCTTTACTTTCTTTCTTCACTCTCTACTATTGAAACTACTCCTGTCGACAGACTGACGGATGAGATGGATAAAGATAAAATTGAGTAGCCTTTAAACAAGGAAACAAATTGATTCAATTTATCCACAATTGACGTTCATGTTGAAAGCCAAGGGGAAAAAAAGGCAAAGGAAAATGGACAAAGCGAAACAAGGAGAAAAAAAAAGAAGATTACAATGAAAATGTGAAAATGGATCGTTGGTGATATGATGAAAAACAAAAGGCTTTTACAGTGGTCAAGTAACTAGCCAATTGGTGTACAGTGCAATTGAAAAGATGGTTGAAAGCAAACGTTTGTTTCCACTTTTGCTGGTAACTTTAGTAGTGTTTACAGGTTTTCATGTGTGCCGGTGGTATGCTATTATGTTGATGGATAGATGTGAAATGTGAGTAGAAAGAAAGAGAATTGGAAAGAGCCACGGATCATTGATTGCAGGCTGATGGATCGACACAGTGGGAGTGGATAGAGAAACAAGTTTAGCGTGGTTTTTGACGGAGGTGAATAAGTGAAGATAGACATTCACCGGTACTAGGTAAGGTGAAAAGGTCCAATGAAAATTGTTGGTTTCCTGTAATTGGTCTTCACTGATAATGATGTTAATCATAAAAACTGGTACGATTTTTTGGTTTCAGTTTCCTGATGTGAACCAGACACATTTCACCTATTTCCCTCCCTTTCATCTTTCGCCTCTCCACTTTTCATCATCATCTTTTGCTCCTGTATTTAGCCTGCCAGACATCAAGTTTGACGCAAATAAACAACTCTCAACCGGTAAGATATTAACCTTACCCTGTTTTCAAGCATCAAATTTATCGCAGCCATACTTGATTATACTAATTGTCTAATTTACTAATTATTGAAAACTTGTTTTGTTTCTCATTTTAGACAAACTTTCTTTGGAAACTTGCTTTTTGGTTTCATTGGCCAATCAACAAACTCACTTTACTCAGTAATCACACAAATTATCAGAATTGATCCAAGATTAGAGTGAGTTTTAATTTCATGTAAGCAATCAAGTCTAATTTTAAGATTGTATACTTGTGTGTGTGTGTGTGTGTGTGTAATGAGAGAGGGAAAAATAATTCATGATATGCATATATGAATCACTTTTTTCACTCTCTTTTGATTAACAACTTTACTAATTTACTAATGTAAATTGTGCGATATTGCTGTTAAATCGAGTTGAGTTGTAATTATTTTTACTATTATATTATATCTATAATTGTTTTTATTGTTACGATCACCCATTAACACAGCTACTGTTACTAATATGTTATTTTATTATTACTGTTAGATTCAGAGTAGATATTAAAGTTGATTCTCCATTCCTGTGTTCAATCATGTCTCTCTCTTCTTACTCTTTAAAGTTATCCCTTCTGAAGTCTCTTATCCTGCTCATTTGTCTGCAAAATGGTTCACAGTGTTTATCAAATGAGCATGATTAAGAAGTTAAAAGACAGATTCAATGGCTCACAGCAACTGTAATCATCAATTAATTTTGTTTTCTCTCTCTCACAGAAAATTCTATGGAACCAGGGGGAAAAAACATAGAGAATTTAATCCACAAAATGGGAAAAGTTGAATGTCATGAGGTATGAAAATGTTGAACGAATTTCCACTTTCTTTTAAATGTATTTCAACTTTTACTTTAATAATTTTTTTTTGTTTTATTTACGTCTTTTTTTTCTTGTCTATTTGTCCTTTTAGCCTTAAAACTGATAAAACCTGAGCAGTTGTATCGACATCTTTTTGATTAAATGGAACCTAAACCGTCATGATTGAGATTTTCTGGCCAGATTCATTTTTCAAGTTGAAACATCAATTATTGAACAACTTGAAACATGTTACATCAGCTAATGTTAACATTTGCTTTTGCTATATATTTATATACTGTATATAATGAGTACATGTCTGAATCTCTCATCAATTTATGGCAAGCATTTCATTATTAGTTATCAACGTAATATTATTTTCTTTCATATGATGAGCTTCGATATATATATATATAAAGACTGATGATATTTATATTTATATATAAATATAAGACAAGGGAAAAGTTGTTTTATCCCTTTAGGGGGTTTAAGACACAAAATAAGAAACAGAAATGGCAATAAAAAGGCTACACAATAAGAAGGTGTACTGAGTTAGTTTCAGTCTCTACACTTTTATTCAATTGTGTTATGTCAATTGAGTTGGACTCAGTGATCAGTTATAAATAAATAAATGTGTATAAATGTTAGTTAAGGTCAAGTTGAATTGTTCAGACAGTCTCATATACAGTACCTAAATGTATGGTAAAAGCAAAATGAAATGAACAATGTTAAAGAAATACTAATGTTCAGTGTTTTGACATTGTTTCTAAATATTAGAAGTAGCATCTCCTCCGGGTTTTTGTTTTCAAGGCAGCAAAAGGAGAGAGGAGAGAAAAAAAAATGGCAAAAAGAAGGAGAAAAGGAAGATAAAGAAGGTGTCACCTTTGATTTGATTTGATTTGATTGTTGTTAGACACGGTAGATTGTAGGAAATGGAAGAGCAAATAGAATGGAGAGAAAGAAAAAAGTTTGTGAAGAAGAAGAAGCAACAAGAAGAGCCAAAAAAAGATATGGAGTAAACACTGAAAGACAAAGCCACAAAGACACGCAAGAGAATTGGAGGATGAAGGATGAAGATGATGACGATATTGAATCAAATTTGATCAAATAAACAGTGTTACAAGTTTAGGAAGACAGGCAAAAGTATGAAATGGAAAGGAACCAAGGCACTTACCCACAAATCATGAAATTTTTTATTGTTCTTGCTCATTTATCTCCCCTCATTCAGTCTCTCAAAACTCACATCTTCTCCTGTTGTCTCACCTCATTTTCATCTCAATACCATCTCTCTTTCTCTCTCTCTCTCCCTCTTTCTACCTCTCCCAGGATCTCTCCTGACATCCCTTTATCTTCAATTTGATCATTTTAACCGCATAATTGGCTAAAAGGATTTCAATCTTGATCTTTTGCTTTCCCTTGGATCCATTTTGTCTGTGAGTTTCATTGAAACATCTATTTACTCCAATTTTGATCAACAGGACAAGTATAATTGACAAGAATTTACTTTACTCAAAAAAGTAACTTCTCTGATTGTCATTTTGTGTTAACAATTTTCTTTTTAAAACGGCCACCAATTTAACTCAATTTAAACTGTTAACCTTAACATTCATCAAATTAATGTTGTTTGCATGATAATCATTCACTTGATATTTATCCTTAACAATCTAAAAGTGTGCTTTAAAGCAAACAACAATTGAACCAAACATTTGCTTATCAATAACTTCAATTAACTTTCTTCATCATTCTCATGTCAACAATAATTAATTTTGATTTTACCATCTCTATCCAAACTAGATTAGACCAACTTTTTAAATGGAAATGATTAAGGTAAGTATTAATCAAAGATAATTGATTAAATTGTTAAATTATTAATAAAATTAATTTTTTCTCTTCCCTTCTCTATCCACTGATTATTGGTTAACCAGGATTCAAGTGAACGAAAAATTAATATAAACCAGATTGAACTAAAAACCAATGATTAGGTTAAATTGAATCAATGGATAAAAGAGCAGCAAAAAGTACAACAAGATTAGTTGCAAAAGAAGAAGAAGATGAAATCAAATAAATGACACCAAATTTGATTGTCAATGGATATTAAATCAGCTCACTACTCACCAATTAAAGGGTACAAGGTGAGTACAAGAAGAGGCAAACAAAAAAAAAGACCGAAGAAACTATTATTATTATTGTTATTGCTATTCTGTATTTAGTATTTTCTTGTGTAACCAAAAAAATGTTGTTTACGGTGTAATATTGTCTGGTACAAACTTGAGAATAATGTTGATGATTATGATGAGGATAAAGATGAAAAGAAGAAGAGAGAAGAAAAGTGTTCTCTTGGGTATCTCTTGACATTTTTTAAGCCACATAAACATTTGAGTGCCATTTTCCAACGATTTTTTTCCCTCAACTTATTCTCTCTTTTTAATCTTCTCATCCTCGTTCTACCTTTTACCATCATCTTCATCCTGCTCGTTACCTCCCTCTTCTCGCTTCCTTCTAGCCTAAAGCACAAATCAAGTTACCACAATAGAGGAAAAACTTTTTTCAAGAGAAGAAAAAAAAAACTTTTCCCTCCTCCTCCTCCTCATCTCCCACGATGATCATTCCTACCGCTCTTTACAGTTTATATCAAGATCGATATTGATAATATCGGAAATTGTTCAGCTCTTTCTTTTTCCACCTTTTATTTTTCCTTTATTATTCTCACTGTTATTGTTGAAAGTAGTTGAGGTAACTGTTATATTATTTGATTTGACTTTTTTTTGCTTCATTGTATTATTAATAAAGTGAGCTCGTACCATTACAATTTCACTCTTTTTCTTCTTCTTCTTCTTTTCTAATATGTTTTGTTTTCTTCATTTCAGATTATCATTGAGTCGCTGGTTAATTTTAAAACATTATGACATGGCAATAAAAATTTGCTCCTTTCCTTGACTGAACCATCTCAGATGATCATCACAGGAAGTTGGAAAAATTACTCTTCGTTAACTTGGAGACAATCTCTTTTTTTTCATTGTCAATTTGTATTCAACTGATAAGGTAAAGGAATATGAAAAAGACCAAAAGAGTCGACAGGAGAAACAGAAAGATAAGTGATGCAGATTAAGATCTAGTGGTGAAGCTTGGTTTTTGAGTGTCCCTGGAGTGATCCTGGTGTTGACCCTGGTTAGGGGGCTCTTTCCTTCTCTGGTCCAATCTCTTTATGCTTTAAAGGTCAAAATACTGAAATGGTCTTTTAATTTACATAAATTGTGTATGAAAGTAAAAGAAGGATGTGGCTAAGTTCGTTGGTGTGGGGGTCTAAATTTGGTCAAATAAAAGGTCGCGCAAATCAAGAACAACTGTTGATCTATTTTTATACTGTTACAAAAAAATTGATGACTAGACCAGATATGTCCAACTTTGACCCAAAAAAGAAAGGAACCCAAAAAAAGGAAAAGTCTTCTCCACCAAAATTAAACGGCAACAATTTACCACGTTAATCAAGAAGATGAACATTTTTGGCTTAGGTGCTGAAAATTTTGACAGTTTGTCTGCTCATTGTTGAATGGACAAAAAATTGACTTTTTTTTCATGGGAAAAGACACTTTCCATTTTGATAAACTTGCAGATTACCATTATTATAACCAACATTGCCATATATAAAACCAAAAATTTACAAGGCAACACTAAATGCGATACATTAATGCGGTAGTTTGAAAACAATCTTGGTATTCAACTAATTTTGTCGTCTGTTTTAAACCTTATTCAGACATTTTTTTTTTGTTTTCTCGCCCCTCTACTGTAACTCTTTACTCTTTTTCTTGTTAAAGAGCAAAAATTTAGATTAATTTTCAGGCAATTAGATAGATGAATTGCAGTTGAACTTGATAACTTGTAACTTGAAGTTATATTCAACTTGTGCCAACCTAATGGTCTTTACCTTCTGCTCAGATTATTTTAATCATTTACTTAATGTTTCACTGCTTTTACACTGTTATTATTATCATCATCATCATAACCATATATGCATATATGTTTGAACTTGTGACTTCATCATGAAAATTATAATATTTACAATGTTACTCACCTTAATTCATCTTTAAGGTTGAAGAAAGTCACAGATTAAATGAACATGCATCTAATTGATTGAGCTAATGACAGTAACAGACAACAAATGTCTGTAAAATGAATCAAATTATTGATTTATATACAAGCATATTCAAATAAGTGAAGCAATTTGGATCACCGAGCAAAAAAAACACACACTTAACTCAGGTTCAGGTAAACTTGATAGATGATTAATTGCATAATGAAAATCATTGACATTTTCAAGGGAATCAGTGCAACAAAAAGTGAAAGATGAATGCTGCAGATTAATAGTGAACTACAAGATTAAAGGTGTTAATAGTTAAGCAATAAGTTGATCAGCTTTGGATATAATGAAGTAAGGAGGAGGACGGAATTCACCTAAAAAATAGATTCCTTTCAAAATAAATGTTGCAGGTGTAATGGTAAGATGGAATGAACCATTTTTTTATATTCGAAGCAGTCTTCCTACAAATGGCCTTAAATCTTTTCCTCATAAAACAAATAATTTCCTTAATCGCATTCTGGTTCTACTGATTGTCATCAACTAGTGTTTTATTGAACAAAAAGGGCTTTTCGAATCAACTTTAAGGTTATTCGCCAGGATGCTTTTGAGCAATGAAATATCAAGAGATTCAAAGTTTAAAACATCATCTGATGAATTAGTTGCAGTTTTGCTTCAGTGTCAAGTAAAATGGCTGTTCTCTCTGTTTTTCATCACTCTTTTCAAGGTACTTCAGCAACTATACGTTGCATCAAAAACTGAAAAATGCTCAGCATGATGAGTTTCATCTGAAAAGATTTGGCTAAGGAAGAAAAAATTTCAGGCCATTTGTACGAAAATGGCTTCGAATAGGAAAAAATTGTTCATATCATCGTGTTTTCCATATTATTTTACTTCTAGAACGTTTAGATTGATAAAAAATCTATTGACTGAAGCTTTTGATTGTTCTTTTGGTCCTTTAAATCAAAGGTAAACCAAACATTTAAGCTTCACTACTTTTCCTTCATTTTAATTAACTGTTTGTCAGTTTATTTGAACATTTTAAAAGCAAGCATCAACAATGAAACTGTTATTTGATCCTTGAACAAAATCAACATTTTGATATTATCATTATTAAAAGTAACTCAATTGTTAATCATTCATGGATATAATGAACGATAATTGTTCATTTAGCCTCACTCTTGATTAAATTGGCGTAATTTTCTGCCTTTTTTGTTGTTACCTTTTCCTGCTTCAAGTTGCGCTTTCAATTAGCTTTGAAGGTTAAATAAGCGAACATAAAGTTGTTTAATAATCAAAATTAGTTGACTTTATTTGTAACTCTTTCCTTTTTTGCTCATTTTTTCTCCCTTTCACTTTTCATTATTTCTCATCTTTCAACATCTTGACCTTATTTTGTTGAAGATGATTATGAAGATTCACTCTTTTTGTCACCTTTTCCTCTTCGCATTGTAATTGTGATTAAAATTATATTGATATTTACTCTTGACTAAGATAATCAAAGTCAACCTCTCATCATCATTATCATCATCACATAAATGAGGATTAGAAGATGAGGAAGAATGATGAAGATTGGGAAAACTTAAAGTGTGCAAAAGAGGCAAAAAAAAACAATTGAGTCAATACTCTTTAAGGAAAAAAAAGGAAGTTGAATGAGCAAAGTAAAAAGTGAATGAAGATGAGAATGATAAAGAGGATGATGATAAAGATGACTACGGTGCAGTTTAAATTAGAGAATTTATCATCCTCATCATCATCAAGGTTTGCCTTTTGTTTGTAAAAGAGAGAAGCGAAGAAGAAAAGAAGAGAAAAAATGAGTGAAATGTTTTAATTTTTTACTTTTCTCTTCTCAAGTCAGGTTTCCTTATGGGATAAAAAGATGAATGGGTGTAGAGAGTAGGATTTTAGGTGTAATTGCTGGATGACCCTCACTCTGGATCAGGATGAAAGGGAAAGGAAAAGTTAGGTGACGAAGAGAGAGAAATAAGCTATTAATAGAAGAAGAAGAAGAAAGTAAATAAAGTTTAGTTTACAAAAATGAAAAAGAGACAGAAAAAGAGGATAAAAGTGATGAGGAGGAGGCTTGGATTGGCATGGATGAAAGGGATCTAGATATAAAAATGGGTGAGAGGTAAAGGAAGATGAAGATGACGGCGAAAATGAGTGAGAGAGAAAAGGATAGGTTAATAGTGTAGAGTCTCGTTATTCAGCTCACGTTTTGTTGCACCTTGACAACGCTCTTTGGGTTGCCTCAAATGGTTCCTGCTTTTAGTAATTTTAGTGAAAAGAGAGAGAGAAAGGGAAGATGGAATGAGATGAAGATAGTGAGAGTGGGTTTAGTCTTAATTGCTCAATCAATAGTTGAATATAATAATAGTTGGATAAAAACTGAGTAAAGGTTGGAAGGGAAGAGAAAGGTGATAAGAGGCGAAAAGAAAGAGATGGGGAAAGTGGAAGATACCTGATTATGAGAAAGATGATCATCATCATCATCATTATTATGACAAACATGATGTCGCCTGGGATGAAAGAAGATGCAAGAAATGTTGAAGAAAAATAAATCCTCTCAATTCTCTTTCTTTCTTTTTTCTCTCTCTCTCTCTCTCTCTCTCTCTCTTGCCTTTTTATAACATTATTATATAAACACTGGTTAAGGTGTTTTTTTCCCTCTGTGTGTTTATATGTGTGTTTGTGTTTAAGAGGAGAGGATAAAGGTAAAGAGATGGATGATGAAAATGGAAAAGATGAGTTGTCTGATGATGATGGTGGTGGTGAAGGTGGTTATGATGATGCCTTTTCAAGGAGTCTTTCAAGGAATTTTAGGGTTACTTTACTTTTTTTTATCGATGGATTGTTTAGACCAAAATACGTGAAAAGCCTTCAAATCACATTAACCTGAGCATCAACGGTGTTTATTCTTACTCTTTCCTTTTGCATCTTCTTCTCATCTTCATTCATTCCTTCTTCTTCATCCCTCTAGAGCCACTTTCAGCTTACTCAATGAGCATTCTAAGCTGCTTCTTTTACTTTGATCAACAACCTTTCCTCTCTTCTCTCTCTTTTTTTTACCTTTTGCTGCTTCTCATCATCTCTTTATACATTCAGAGACATGAAAGAAGAGCTTATGAATGAGTAAACATTGCATGGTGATTGAGAGGATGACGATGATAATAAAGATGATGATAAAGTTGATGATGAGATCAGTAATACTCTAACGAGGTGAAGTGTGAAAAGAAAGACTTGAAAAGATTGAGGTAAAGGAAATGCTTTGGTTATGATGATAGTCAGGGTGATGATGGTCAGCTTTTTGTTGGTCATCACGATGATTATGGTGATTTGGTGGTGATGGGGATGATGATGAGGACCATATCAAGAATAAACATGAGTAAACAAGAAGATCAAGTGAAAGGTGTTGATGAAAGTTTTCTGTTTTCTGGTGTGAAAAGGCGTACATTTGGATGCAAATGGATAATTGTGGTTGATTGTGGTTGATAATAAAAATGTTGATGCAAAGTAATGTCATGTAATGGTAACAGTGAATTTGGTTATTTATCTGAAATGATGAATAAGTAAGAAGGATGGCGGATAAACATGAAAAGAGATGAAGACAACATAATCAACAATAACAATACAACCAACAATGGCCTCTACAAAATGAATATCTACATTTTTTTCTTCTTCTTCTTTCCACTGAATAATTGATCAGAATGTTAATGGTAACTGGCACTTATTTTTGTCTTTTAATACAATTACTTGTTGTAAGTAAAATAGAAAATCAAATCTTCAATTAAATTAACAACTTGGTCAATCAATCTTTTTTTACTTTTTCTTGGTTAACATCCATTTGATAGCTGCGAAAAGGGATGAAAAGGATGAAAAAAAAAGGTGAATGCACATTGAAAATGGACATTATTTATGGGCAACATTTTATGTTAACGATGATATGAATGTGAATGAGATGGAAAAGGGTCAACTTTCTAATAAATATGAACCCAAAACACGATTTAATGTGTTTCTGTATTATTATCACAAGTATATTATAATGCACTTTGACAAATAAATATAAGATGATATAAAAGAGATGCAATTGATGTCTTGCTTTCAGTCTCATTGGATAGTGAATTCATAGGCAGTAACAGGGCCAAAACACAAAGTTATCAATTTTATCACTTTTTTTCCTCCAAATTTGCATTAAAAATATTTCCTTGTATGCTAATTGTGAGCAAACTTTTGACTATCGTCTGGGTTAACCAGAGAACAGGACAAGAAATCAGATTCCATGGTTGATACTTTGTCAATTACTGGAGTTTGAGTTGCCCAATTTATCCAACACAAGGAATCTGTTCGGTAGCTGTTGTTGATATAATGGCCGATTCTGTAAACAATTAGAGTAAATTAGCTCAAAAACCATTGAAGAAGACACAGTGTTTTTATTTACTTGGTAGTCATAAAAATTTTAATGGGTGAATGCAGAAGCCAATTGTAAACATGATTATCACTATTTGCTATGATATCTAGAAATCACTCGATAAGAACGAAGTAGTTGGAAATTTGTGTGCAAATCCCCACCAGATCAGCACGAAGTGAGCATCTCAATATTTCGGTAGCTACACTTGAAAAAGATTGATAAGAATGGAAGATGATTGAATTAAACTACCGATCAAAGTTGAGTTATTTACAAAATATTTTTCCCTCATTTACTCTTTGTGTATGAAGATTAACTCGGTTTAAATTTTTATGACTTTCAAGTAAAAACAAAGTGTTTTCTGGATTAGCTTTTCCCTTTAACTTTCCTTAACAGGATTGACTGAACAGGCTGATGTCAATAAAGGTTCCGAAAGGCTGGTTCTGGCGGTTTTGACCTGTTTCGCCAATCTTGCCTGTGATTTTGTCGGTATATTCCTGTTTGGCCAATCCTACAAACAAACAAACATTTTAAAACACAAAAATATTTTGAAAAATTTGTTCCATCGATATTTTCGAGAAAGTTGCAGACAAAGATGAGACTTTGATCGTCTTTTTGCCAATAATGAATCATGTTTTTTCATGAAACTCTTTTTACTGGTGTAACTTTTGATGGTCAATCAGAAAATGCTTTTATTTCGATAAGTTCATTTTTCTACTTCTGTTGAACAAACTATCTCGATTTTGAGTTATACCGACCTTATTCATTGGCCGTAAGAGCCAGAGCTGAAACTTATTTGTCGATAAAAATTGTTGGTACACATTAGCGATTGAAACTTACTTTCAATTGATCAACGGTTCTCTTGATTTTGGCCATTGCTATAAAAACTTTGAGCCTCAATATTTCGAGAATGGTAGCAACTACAATCACCATTCTTTGACCATTCATTAGATTTTATTATTATGAACTATCATATAACGAATCGCCAGATTTTGTACTTGATGTATAAAAATTCAATGTTTTATCCAAACATTGTTTGTTTTACAATTAGCAAGCTTAAAAGCTTTAAGGATTGGCGAAACAGGTCAGAGCCGATTTTGTCTTTACAAGTGACCAGATTTAGCTTGAGTTGGACAAAGTAACCCAAATGAGTTGATCACCACTTTACCTTAATTGGTCTTCTTCAACCAAACTGTTACATTCATCGTAAACAGGTTCAAAAGCCTGAGTAAATTTTGACCACTTGGAGAAGGTAAATCATAATTAAACAGCAAGAGGCTGTTAACTTTCAGAGATACAAAGCAACAATAAAACATGTGGCTAAAACATGCTGTACTGGTAACATCAAAGTCAGCCTTTTCTTGATCTTTCACAGAAAATATTCCGATCCCATGAATAAATTGACAGAAGAGATAAAATTTGACGAGACACATAATTAAATAAAGGCCATGTCAAGGGATAATTAACACTTGAAACTGTTTATCAAATCAGATTAAGCAAAAAAAAACACAGACTAATGTGAAAAATGCGAGGTAAAGGGGTCAGCCATATATTAAGCCTTTTAAGGGGATCGTTTTCCAATTACAAACCTACAAAAAGCATTTCCCTTTTTATTGAAAAAGATTGATTTTTTCCTTTCAACTTTTATGTAATATTCAACTTTATCATCATCTGATTAAACTCAACTAGATGATAAACCATATAACCTGATTAACTTGAATAATGTTTAAACACTCAGCTGACAAGTTTACTTTGAAAACATTTTTTGATTTACTCTCTCATTTTGAATTCAAATCATGAGATTTCAAGTTTAGTTGCCAGAATAAAGGACCAATAAGAAATAGTAAAAAAAAACCAAAAATGAACAGTAAAACAATAGGCAAAAGAAACAGCAAGTAAAATGATAATCTAAATTACTCTAATCGATAGACATTATTAATTTTGTTGCCTATTGATTCATCATGTTAACCGAATAATGTTTCAATCAATTCTCGATCCAAACTAATAGCTTATTATTGAATTTGAAAGCGGTAAACAAGCAAACAAAAATGAACAGCAAAAGTTGAACCAAAGATGAAAACAAATGTTACAAAGGCAACCAAACTGTTTCCAATGAAACAACAATTTACTGAAAAATGTAATCAATATTACACTCAAATGATGAGCATATTAATTATGGAATGAAGGGAAAGCGAGAAGAAACTGTCATTTAATCAATCAAACATTGAATATTTGTTTAGTTGAAATGAAGCAAACAAAAAGCTCAATTGAATAACAAGGTAAACTAATAGAGTCAGTTAAGTCTTATTACAGAATCATTTATGTACAGTGAAGAGGGAAAAGGAAGAGAGAGAGAGAGAGAGAGAGAGAGAAAGAATGAAGATAAAGATGAAAAAGAGAGGGATGAAGATGAGGATGAGGATGGAGAAAAGGTGAGGAAAGTTAAATAGTAAACCAAAATGGAAACCATTTTGAGAGACAAAAATAGACAGATGGTTAATTTGTCTTTCTCCTCATCATTCTCATCTTTCTAGAGTTGTCTTTCTTTCCATTTCTTCATCTACTACTTTTATATTTACTTTCATCTTCATCTTGTGCCTTTTTATTCCCTCACTCAAATGTACTGTATTTAATAATGTTTACTGACCTGGTTTACGGTTACTTTTACTTATAACAGTAATAATAGTAATAATAATTTAAACGTTAAAGACGTTTATACTGTCTATTTCACTCCCTTCAAGCATTACAACCAATGGATACAAAACTTTTAGTTTACTTTCAGATTTGAGATTCAATAAAATTCACTTATCTAACAACATTTCCAGATTAATATTGGCTTCTTGTGTAAAAGTTAAAGGCTAAAGCCAAGTCTCGATCACGGCCAACAGAAGTAGCAAAGTAACTTCATCAAACAGCAAAAATGATAACACCAATAACCTGTCAACAAGGTAAACAGAAAATGATTAACATGATTCAATTTGAATTGAAAATATTGAAATGGAAACAATTTAATTTGCTAAATTTACCTTATTCTCATTGAATATTTTAATATTGTTTAAACAATCGTCTTTGATACTTTAATCATATGAAACCTGTTTTGACAAGTCGCAGTTGTCTTAAAGAGGAAAATGTTTCCTCATTTTAACCGATCATGAATCCCCACTTTTGTTCAACTGACAATGTGAATAATGATGAGAAAAAGATTTGCAATGATGAAGATGATGATGAAGAAAGTTGTTGATGTGAAAATTGGAGTGAAAAAGAGAAGAAGTTCACAGATAAAATTGAATCTAACTCATCATGTTAACCTTTCTGTCTTCTTCTTCTTCTTCTTCTACTTCTTTTTCATACAAAGTATAATAAATGTATAAAAGCATTTTTTATCCTTGATTACCTTTCAACTTTCAACTCAAATAATTTACCTTTTTATCTGTTTAAACCAATCTAATTGAATTGTGATTGAAACAAATTACCTTTAAATGTAAAACAAAACGTTTCTCTTCAAATGACAGTCAATTTGATGATAAAATGAAGAAAAAAAAACAGGGAAAATCAATTTTGATCAACATTGAATGAATGTAAAGGTTTGAAACAAAAGGACAACAATTGTAAAGAAAAAATCTTTACCAATGAGAAACAATTTGCTATTCAATGATAACCAATTACTCGATCATCAGTCGACTGTTGAGCAAAAATATTGTTTCACTTCATCACTGGCGGACAATTGAACAGGAAAAGATGAAGATCAAGTTTACTCTCTCACATTTTTCATCAACTTATCAAATCATCTTTTCTTCATCTTGTTGTATCTTTTTGACAGCAAAGTGGAACCAAGTTGAAAGTTGATGGCATTTATATTAAAAAAAAAGATATACACAAAGAATCGAACAAGAAAAGTGTAAAAAATGAGAAGAAGAAGAAGAAAAAAAAAACAGAAAAGAAACGCTTCTCTCATCATTGGTGTTTATTGGCCTCATCTTTATCTTCCCTCTCATCATCTGTAACCTCAAACAGTTAAACAGTAAAATGATGACAAAAAATTGACTCATGAATTTTGACACTTGAAATAAGTTATAATATTTGGAACAGTTTTGCTCTTTTTTTTCACTTTTCATTTCAATATTTTGATTTTTTGCCTTTTCAACCTTTTCCATGATAACCTTCGTAATATCATCATTTGATTGTTGAAATTTTCTCAACAATTTACCTTTTCCATTTTACTTTTTCATGAAAATGTTTTCTCTTCTTTTTTATTCGTCGTTTTTTTGTTCCATTTTTTCATTTCGACAACAAAAAATTTCTCTTTCATTTGAAACTCTTGTTTCTACAAGCAACATTTGCTCATCCTGATGTTTCTGATGAAAAAGTAATGCTTAATTAACCTTAATTAAGATTGATTCCAAGGTAGATGATTGCTTTTTATTGGTAAATGAAGATCAATGATGTTTCATTGTTATAATCATAAGTATTTTTTTTCCCTTCAACTTTTGCTGTTTGCTAAAGTTAAATTGATTGTTAACAATTAACTTACTTTTTTTTATTAAATGATTAGGCAAAGGTAAATGTAATTTGTTTCAATTTAAATTTACTTGAAAAGTAAACATTATTTTGTTTCAATTCAATGGTGAAACAAAATTTACTTTTTTGTGTCTTTTTACATTCCTTGTTTTGCCTGTTATTAATGCTTCAAGTTGATTTGCAATTTGGTTGAGATGAAAAGGATGATGATGAAGGATACAGTTATGGAAACAAAGTGCAACAAAATATGATCGAGGTTTTTTTTAGAAACTTTTTGTTGTATTTAAAGGTATAAAGTTACACTTAAAGGTGAAAAATGATGAAGGTTGAGAAGGGATGAAATTGGTCGATAAAAAGAGAAAGATAATGATGAAGGAAGATGATGAGGAGAGGATGATTAAAGCGAGTGAATATGTTTCTTTTTTGTTTGGATGAAATTGCAACTTTGCAAATTTACCTGAGTTCATAAAATTTAATTTGAAAACAAAAAGCAAAACATGTTGATGATATTAATCTTGATTTGAGTTGATCAGTTGAGTGGGAAGTTTAAATATTTAACAAAAAGTATGATGAAAGGTGACATTATAATCAATGAGGATGAAGAGCAGGATAATGTTACTGATGATGATGAATGTAGAGGGTAAAGATGAAGAAGATGAAGAAGAAGAAAGATCCGTTAATTTATTCCAATAACCTTTATACGAATAAAGTCAAACCTGGGATCTTTTTTGTTGTTGGCAAGGTTGAATAAAAGTGTGCAAATCAGTGAAACTGATTCTATTATTCACTTTCTTTTCTCTCGATTTGTCTTCTTCTTCTTCTTCTTCTCTCTTCTCCTCTTTCCCATCTTCTTGTCCCTCACACGCGTACAGCACGTTGAGGTCGTGAAAAGGGGGCAGCACCTGGCACGTGCTATTGTATTAACAATAAAAAGTAACCTTTATGATTGTTAACAAAAAAGTGAAGCTCAACAAGAAAAAGACTTTTATTAATCTTCCTACTCACCTCACTCTTTCCCTTGCTACCTCACTTTACCTCCCTCTTCATCTCGATCCTCATCTCAATCATCATCTTTATCCTCCTCTCCATCCTGGCCTTCACCATCCTCCCCTCACTTCCCAGGTCTTTCATTATTTGATTATCGCAAACCTGGTCAAAGGCATTTATTTTTATCCTTTTTATTAGTTGAAAATGAAAACTTTAATTCAACCTCATTATTCAATCTCCTCTTTACTCAATAAAACTTTTCCCTCTCTTCTCACCTTCATTCATCTTCCTTCATCTTCATTCCTTATCTTTTCTTCCCTTCTTCTCTACTATCTTCATCTTCATCTTTAACTTGATGTTCATTAAACAAAAACACAGTTTTCACCATTTACTATGAGCTGTAATTAAAAATCAAAGTAAAGTGTTGAGTTAATGTTTCAGGTTTGGGTGAACGGGAAAAACAAACAAAAGCCAAAAGTATATAAGAAATTGAATTGCAATAAGATTTACTTGTTTCATGAAAGGTGAAACTCAATGAGAGCTTCATCTTGAACATTTTTGTATCCAACAGTTAACAGTAGCAAGTTCAGATGAAACTTTGCCAAACGATGAAGCAAAGTATTGCATCTAATTACAAAATTTTATTGCGTTTTTCTGGTGTCATTTTTTTCCAAAAAAAAATGTTCACAAAAACTCTTTGTTTGCATCTACGAAAAAAAATGTGTCCTTTACACATGAAGAAAAACAGATTTTCTCCTCAAACACAGCCTCCAGAAAAACTCGGAATGTTTGAAAAAATTTTCATTTCTGTTTAAACCCGAGTTACCTTTATAAAGTTTATCTGCCTATCGCTTCAACTGAACTCAGTCTAAATTTATAAAAGTTTAACCAAGTTCATTGCTCATTAACCAACTCATTGACTAAATTAGCATGCTTTAACCATCAAAGTTACAATTGAAAACTTTCAACTATTTGTAAGTTTATTTGAAAATTTACCCTTTTCTCTGGCGAACATTGTAACTTGAAATTTTTCCCTTTCCATCATTATCAACATTCACTTTGAGAACATAAATTGATTGACAAAATGTAACTGGTTTGATTGATTAAATGCTATTTGTGCGGTTTCTATTTGCATTGTAAACTAACGGTAAACCTAATTTATCATGAGAATCAGGTAAACTTTGAATTATGTTAAAATGATTTTTACTTGGTTTCGTCTTCTTCTCCTTCTTCTTCTTCTTCTTCTCTCCATCTTTCTGCTTTTTCATGGATCAATAGACACTTTCTTATCCTGTGAGAGACTCTTCAATGAATATTCAGTTACCTTTTGCTCTGCTTTTTGTTTCAACAACTCAGTAAATCTTTTATGTCAATATATCTAGTATATGAACACATACAAGATGAAAGCACACATGGAACGTGAAAAAGAGGAAGAAGAGGAAAAACACTGAAAATTACAATGGAAACTAAAATAACACTCGAAGTAAATCTTAAGGTAAAAAGTGAGGCCTATCTTGAGATGCTTTGGTTTTACATGATAGACTGAACCTGAGCTTTACTCAAGCATTCATCACACATTATTAATAATATTATTATCACCTTATTATCGTTATTATCCAGTACAATAGGTTAGAGCACCTTGACAGCCTAAGGGTCTTAAGATGAGCCATTTTTGATACACTTTTCATTGACTCCTGAAAGTCCTTTTATGACCTTAGAAGAAGACCTTTTCATAATCATCAGCATCATCATCTTGAGAATTACATCAAAGAAGAAGAAGAAGAAGAAGAAAAAAAAACGAACAACCAAAGAAAGAGAAAAGAGGAAAAAAGGAAAGAAGGAAAATCCAAAGCAATCAGCTTAAACCACAGAATAATCATGTTAACCTTATTATTCCTTGTTGATTGCAAGTTTACAGAGCAAAAGATAACATGCAAAAACCAATTTACCTTTTTACCACTTTCCTGTGAATGTTATAATGCAACAAAATTTGATTAATCTCATGATTAATATTTATTCATTGGAAACATTCATGTTAATGTTGCCTATTTATTGGTGGTTCATGTACATCAACTACTCGATACTCAGTCTAATAAACCATTTAAATTGAAACACTTTATAATCCTTTTTCTTCATCTTTTTTCCCCTACTTTCTTCACCTTTGATCAACAAAATATTTCTCTCAATTTTGCCTAAATAACCATTTTGTTCAAACTAAGAGTTTGCTCATCTGACCATTGTTAAGAAACGCATTTGAAAAGACAGGGAAATAGATGGATAAAGAAAGAGGATAATAATTTTTACCGTTTATCTTTTTCATTTCAAACACTTTCTTTTGCCAATATTGCATATTGTTTCGACCTTTTCAAGGTATCTTCAAAATTCCCAGTTTATCAAGATATCTTCCTACTCACCTCACTCTTTCCCTTGCTACCTCACTTTACCTCCCTCTTCATCTCGATCCTCATCTCGATCCTCATCTCAATCATCATCTTTATCCTCCTCTCCATCCTGGCCTTCACCATCCTCCCCTCACTTCCCAGGTCTTTCATTATTTGATTATCGCAAACCTGGTCAAAGGCATTTATTTTTATCCTTTTTATTAGTTGAAAATGAAAACTTTAATTCAACCTCATTATTCAATCTCCTCTTTACTCAATAAAACTTTTCCCTCTCTTCTCACCTTCATTCATCTTCCTTCATCTTCATTCCTTATCTTTTCTTCCCTTCTTCTCTACTATCTTCATCTTCATCTTTAACTTCATTAGACAAAAGACAGTTTTCACCATTTACTATGAGCTGTAATTTAAAATCAAAGTAAAGTGTTGAGTTAATGTTTCAGGTTTGGATGAACGGGAAAAACAAACAAAAGCCAAAAGTATATAAGAAATTGAATTGCAATAAGATTTACCTTTTTTTTCATCTTTCATTCATCTTCCTTCAACTACTTGCAACATCTTTCCAACTTCATCTCTTTACCTTCTTCTTGCCTTGTGAGTTGATTGACAAAATGTAAACCAGTTTGATTGATTAAATGTTAGTTGTGGGCTGTATATTTGCATTGTAAAGGCTAACGGTGAAACCTAATTTATCATAAGCAAACAGGTAAAAGTGAATCATGTTAAAATGCTTTTTACTTGTTTTTTTGTACATTTTTGCTGTTCATTGTTTTCACTTTACTACTTATGAATCAACATGGAGTAACAAACAAACAACAGAAGCAACAACAACAACAAAAAATAATAAACGCTGTTATACTTTAATGTACATATCGTAAAGTGAAGATGAATACTTTTCTTGCAGGTTAACCTTTTCTCTCTTCCTTTATCCTCTCTCTCTCTCTCTCTTCATTCATATATCAAGTAGCAAATCTTTCATGTCAATATAACAAGAATATGATGAAGATGAGAAACATTTACTTGACTAGTTAGCAAGGTGATAAAGACAGGTTGAGATATTAATACATGCACTTGAAATGTAAAACACTTGCAATATTCAGTTTACCATTCAAATTCATTATTCATCACAACAGCTTACACTCGTCATGATACATTCATGATGCACCAATTTTCACCTCATTTACCTTTGACCAGTCAACCTTCAAAACATTATCAACATTATTTATTTACAAGCAATTCATCAGAAACACACCTTCAATGGTTACAAAGTTGAATCTTCAAGTTTACAGGAAAACCTTTTTTTTCGTTTCTTTTTCTGTGATTCGCCAACCTTAATTAACTTCATCTTAAAGGTACAAAAAAAAGGCAACTTGCAGGTGGAGCTTAAAGTAAAGGTAAACATGGCAAGATCCAATGGAAAGGTAGAAGGCTGTTCTTACCTTTACAGGTTAACCTTTCTGCTTTTGTACCTTAACTTGAAGTAGGAAACTTGCTGAATCCCTCAATATAGACAATTTTCATTGTTACTCACTTCTTTTTCATTTGATTTCTTTCTTTTTTCTCTTGACTTTTCTCATTCTCACAAATCATCAATATCAAAATTATGGTCTCACAAAATGACAATCAATAAATTGTTTTTATTGCAGTTTCGTTTGATTTTTTCATTTCTCCTTCAATTGATAATCATTAGTTTAAATTGAATCTATTTTACTTTTTTTTTCTTTCTCGATCAATGAAACAATTTCATCTTTCAACCAATCAACAACAATAACATAAACCTTTTCTATCGATCCAATGTAGGCCAAAAATTGACCCAAATTTGATCAATTTTTTCGTTATGACAGAAAAAAAACTGCCTGTAGCAGCATCTGGTGGAAGAAAAGTCAACTAAAAATCGAAATGAAAATGAATGCAAAATTTGTAAATTGAATGAGCGATTGAATCAACTTTAATCGCTAGTCAAGTTGGAACAAAAAACTGAGCAAAAATTTCATCGCATGAATTGCATCTTGTCCAACAATCGCAAGACTTTGAACCAGAACGAAGTTGAGGAAAACAAAAATGTCAATGCAATAAACTAAATTGTTTTTATCTTTACTGGTAAACCTTTTCAGCTATCAAGGCAATCAAATTTTATCTTTGCTTTGAACATTAAATGCAATAAAATGTTTGCAATCAAATCAGTCCATCTTCTTGGTAAATGTCATTTGCTTCAATTGTAAACAAACTATCTTGATGATACCAGTTGAACTTTACCTGAGCATTTACAGTTCTTGAGTTTAGCAATTTAAATTGAAAAATTGTTGTTCAATTTATCGTTAAAATTCAAGCCAAATAGGATCAACCAAATGAAAAGAATCGTCGAAAACGGTTTGTCTGTAAATTTTCAACTTGTCACAATAATAAGGGAAAACAACTCGACAATATCAGTGAACTTTGGCTAAACTGGAATCAGAGGTTTCACCTTTTGAACAAACTGAACAATGGTGAAAAAAGGTTTGACCATTAAACACTGAACCAATTAAATGATTGAAAAGTGGCATTACACTTTTACCCATTGATTCAATCTCGATTACCTCCTATTGTTGGTAAAGTTAACGGTTTGCCTGGCTAAAGGGGCAAAAGTGAAAGGGAAAATTGAATGTCAACCAGAAAAGAGAGATTTACCTTTACCTGATCAAGTCTATTGTTAACGGTCCAACGGTTATTGTATATCAAATGGGAAACGTGAATCCAGCTGCTAGGTACAATAAAAAAAAATTGATAATACAATAAGGAAGGAAGAATGGAGAGAAAAAAGTAAAATAAATAAAAACTATTATAAACAGTAGTTGCACAGTTGAGAGACACTGTAAACTGACCTTTTCCCTGTTGTTACCTGATATCATTGTTAAAACCATTGAATGGTTAAACATTATTTGCAGGGAATGATAACAGTAATGGACAACAGTAAACCTGGACTGATAACTGGGAAGGATAAAAGTGTGACCTGGATTTAGTTTTGTACCTTAATAATGATAAGAGAAACATTTATCACAATAACATTATCCAGTGTTGAACAAAAATTGTTAGCTATTATTGTTATTGATGATCATGATAAGGCGGATGAAAATGATTGAACAAAGTGACTTGTAAGCAAGTTAATTGATAAATTATTGAATTAAATGATTGAAAACTATTAATTTAATAAGTCAATGATGGATTGGTTTACCGTTAACAGACAATCTTTCAAGTTTCATCATTAAAGTCTACTCATCTTGTTAACTGATTGCCCGACAATGTTTCAAAGTTAAATGTTTTATTTTGCCCGTGTTTACATTGTTATCATAATTATAATGAAAATGTTTAAAATATTTACATAAATAACAATTGCTAATTGTGAAAAATATTTCAAACATCATTTCAAGTTTAACCAGTTTTGCTGTTGTTGTTGTTGCCTTAAATTCTTGAGTCAAGTCTAATTTCATGTTAATTAATGAGTTTTCAAGTGATGAAGTTTCCATGGAGTTGAAATGCTCACAATGAGATATTTTGCTTCTTTTTCTTCTTCTTTTTTTCTTGACTCTAATGTTTATGGTGAAAATGTAAATGTTGGGAAAAGGAAACACAAATGGACTTGATCATCAATCAGATGAGATTTATTGAAGTAAAAGATGATTGGTAATGTTGATGGTCGCTGGATAATAATGATGAATATTAATCATTTCAAGCCTGTTGCTGATTCAATGAACGAAGTTTTTTTTTTCTTCTTCTCGACTTTTTGGTTTGCTCGTCAGTCGATTGATGAACATGTTAATTGTGTTAGAGGAAATTGTGTTTAGTTTCAATGATCAATTTTCAAGTAAATTATTGAATCTAATTTAAATATAGTTAACTGGTTGATTGTCAGCCTAGCTGTTGATTCAATGTTGAGCTTAATTAAATTGATTGTTTGGTTGCCAAGGAATTTTAATGACGTTTGTTATTTGATTGTGAAAACTAATTGGGTTATTCCTTTATTCTGGATACATCGTTCATTGTCAATATTATCATCCATCATTCAGTGACTTGAGATGTAAGAAGAAAAAGGCTATCATCTAGTAAAAGAGAGTTAAAAAGATGAGAGAAGAAGAAAAAAATGAGGTTGATGAAAAAGATGAGGATAAAGAATCTACGGAACTCAAGTAACAATAAAAACAACATCATCATCCTCTTTTAACATCAAATCAATAGCAACAATCTCACTATCTAGTTCATCTTCATCCCTTTTTGTTCCGCCATCTTTTCATTTTCTTTTACAGCAAAAATTCATGACAAAACTATTACCACTTTTACATCTTACAAAAATGTCTTCGACCTTTAACCATCTTTCATCTTCATCGTCTAATTTTCCTTTTCCTTTCGTTTTCTTCTGTCGACATTTTTAATGTTCACCGTTACTCTTCCTTTACATCATCATCTTCATCTCTCTGATGATAATTTATTTTACATTATACTTTCTCTCTCTCACAATCAACCTCCTCCTTTCTTCTTGTTCATCTTCTTCTTTTTTCCTCGGTTCATCTATCTCCTTTTCATGTTCATCTCTCGCTCCGTTCCAACTAGGCTGAACAATCTCAAGATTACTTTTACTTTCATCTTTCCTCTTTCATCCATTTCTCCTCCTTCTTTTCCTCCCATCTTCATCTTCCTCTCTTCCCTGAATTGTCCCACCCGGTTACTCCTCTTGTTAAGAGCTTGTTTATACCTTCATCTTGGTTCAGGACATTTTCATGTTCATCTCTACTGTCCAAGTATCGATCGTCAAGTTAAAGTACAAAATGAATAAAAATGAATATCAATTGCAATTTTCATCACGATGATGATGATGACGTTATTAAAGGCAAAATGGCTCAACATTTTGAATGTTACCAACTAATTTGATTAGTGAGTTGATTAGATTGAAATGGATGACAAAGATGAAATGTATTTAACCATATATACCATGGATCATTAAATTTAGTATCACAATTAAATCACATCAATTAAGATAAATTGTTAGTCCAGGTTTTACTGGATAAATGATTACATATTAAACAGAGTAACCGTGGGAAGAGAGAGAGAAAAGAAGAGAAGAGAAAAGAAAGAAAAGAAAGACAATTTATCCTAATCTTGGTTCCCTGTTCATCTTGAAAAAGCATCATCAATTTAAATTTTGATACCAATTGAGATCATCACCTAAACTGCATTAAACCTTAATCTTGTTTAATACAAGTTAACAATTCCCTGTTCAATGTTAACATGAAAACATTTCTCATTGTTATTTAATCAAATGGACACACAAGTCAACTATTATCATCTATCAATATATATATTCAACATTATCATGTATATCAAAAATAATAACAATGATGACAATGAAAGATGATTTGATTATATTCCCTTTGCTCATGCATGATTAAAAGCACAAGAAAAGTAGCCCAAAAAATCAGGTGCAAATTGCTACAATAATAGTCTAAAGCTAAATGCAATAAAGCTCAAGTAAAAGAGTAAACCTTGAAAAATGATTAACACAAAATTAGTAAACAATTTATCGAAATAATTAAATCTCTTTTGGTCTCTAGACATTTCCATGTACAATCTCAATCAACACCAAGACTCGTGCAAGTCAACCCAAACCTAGTCACAACACACACTCAAGATCAACAGATAAATTTGAATAACAATTTTTCTCATAAACCAATCATTTCAATTGCTATTCAAGATGGTTAAACTCGTCAGGAAACGAGTGAACACTCAGCTTGACAAATTGATCTTGATCAAGGGCAATCACTGTAAAGTACCGACAAGCCTGGTTACTGTCCAATAACAATGTAAAACAAGCAATAATATGAAATAAAAAGTGAAACACAAAAGTCGATTTTTTCTCACACCATCTTCAGTCCCATTAACATCAATAAATTCATGCTCATCATTCATACCATTTTGTTGCCCAACAAATAATGGGTCGGAAACAAATGGACAACATTTAAAGATTCCTTTGCTATTAATTATCGAGCGAATCAAGTAGCTACTTGAAAAGGGCAATAACAATAATATTTCAATGAAGGTTAACATTGGTCTAAATTAGTCAATTGATTAAACTACTGGCAAAACAGACTCTTAATAAATCTTCATTCTTAAACTTACCAACGGGCAACATAAATTGAGTCAATTGATATTTATTGTTTCATTTGAAATGGTCAAATAAAACTAAGTGGAAACCTTTAATCAATTTAATAAAGAGCAAACCAAATGATTATTAGAAGGGAAAAATAAGCTAAAAATGTTCATTTAATTGTAAATGATAACTTCTAACTAGAAAAAAATTGATGACTTTCAACAATTTTCTCATCCAGTTGTTGGAGTTGTTGATTGGATGAAGCAAAATGCCAGACAACATCAACAATTACAGCAGCAACTAATTAAATAATAATCGATTAAACATCAATCCGATTGCTCGAAAAGAAAAGTGAAAACTCGTTGAACCAAAATTGAAATGAAATTATCGATTTGAATGATGATCATGAAAGAAGGCGAAACAATAATGAAATGATAGTTTGTCAAAACTCATTCATTATAACATTTCTCTAGTTTATCTTCAATGGTAATAAAAGCAGCTCAGGGAATGAGAAACAAATCAAAATGTTTAAACTCAATTTTCAAGTTAATAATGTGACTGTGTAAGACAATATGAAGATGAAAATATTGCAAATTTGATTTAAAGATGAAAGAGGAAGAAGAAAGTTCATTGTAAACTGAAACTTGAACATTTGAATATTTTTGCATCTTTTTTGCACATTTTTCTTGTTCCTTTACTGAATCATTTTGCAAGTAATTCATTTATTGATTTAAATCATTCACTGATTCACTTTAAATTGTATTTTTTTGTTACTTCTTCTTATTGCTTTCATTTTTCCCAATTCATCCAACTCTAATCATCCTCCTTATATCGACCCTTGTTATAAATCACCAAACTTCCGATTCACTCCACACTTGGCTGAATAACTTTTCATAAGCTACTTTTTTTCATCGCTCCTTTTATCATCATTTCATTGAATACAAGACAATGATAATAACTTGTTTTTTTATATACCATCATCTTCATCATCATTTGTGCTTCTTTTTGTTGCTCTTTGACTCTTGCTTCATTCCCATCTTGTGCACACTTTCAGTGGTAATGGTGGGTGAGGTGGGAGTGGAAACTTGGAGTCAAGAGATGGAGTTTTTATTGAATTAGTTTACAGTGCAATGTAATGGATAAATGAAAGGGAATGATGCATGATGAGTGGCCAGATGATGAATGAAAACTTTCCTTTTCTCTCTTCTCACCATTTACTGTGGTCATCTTCAACTCGACTGTCGGACTCAAAAAAAAACGAGCGAAAAAAACGAAACTCGAAAATGGATTACGTAAAGATGAAGGTAATCATTTGTACTCTTCTTGTTGTTGCTCAGTTTACTGTTAGACTTGCAACCTTTCCTCACTTTGGATTCTTATTTATTCACTAGTTTCACAGTTGCAGTTTATTCGTGTATAAACAAATGCAACATTTGAGCGAGAAAAAAAAGAATCACTTTTCTCCATCATCATCATTATCATCAAACATCATCATCATGCTCATCTCTCTGACTCTTTTCAACAAGCTCAATGCCATGTTTTATTCAACAACAAATCAGAATCCTATTGATAACCTTCATTTTTCACTATTCATTTTGCTCTGCCTTCCTCTTACATCATCCTTTATTATCTCTCTTCATCATTTACTCTTTCTTTTTTCTCTCTCAATCACTTTGTCTGGATTTTACCTTTAAATTGCTGCTTTTACAGATCGGTTCAGAATAAGTTCACACAAAAGATATGCAAAAGTAAAATTATAGCAACAATAATATAATATTCAGCTGTTCATTTCTATTTTTCCTCCTTCTCTTCCTCATCATCATCATCATTATACAGTGTTTTTTCACCTTACACCCATTTCTTTTAGTTAACCTGTTCTTCTTCTTGAATCATTAAACACTGTTCATTCACTCAAACTTACTTCATTATATTGCCTCGACTTAAATTTTTGTATGCATATTATGTCAAACAAAATGCAACGTACATCATCATCATCATTATCATTATCTCCAGGATCATCATTCTTGGATAAATTTTGTATTCTCTTTTTTCTAAACAAATTAAGGTTATTCAATGTTATTTAATGCTGAGGTAATGCTGATATTTAGGTGTTAACTTTTTCTATTTTATATTTAGTTGCTATCAAATTGATCTAATACAATGTAGTGTAAAATGCACAGCAAGTTATAAATACTCGTGGTTGCAGCAAAACATGTAACACCGGTTTCCAAAACAACGAGAAAATGCGTTTAATTCGCAAGGTAAATGATTTTTTCCCTTCTCAAACTTTTTTAACACCCAAAAAACGAGCAAAGAGGATCATGACAGCTCCATCTAGCAGTATTATAATAAATCTGACTTTTTGGCTATAAATACACTGCGCGTCACAAATATAACAACACTTAATTTTTGTGATTAGTTAGGGTCAAAAAGTGTTCGAATCAAACTAAATAGATAAATAAGGATAATTAAACTTACTGATCATAATTTAAGCCTTAAATTTGAAAAAAATTAATGATCGACCATCTAACAAAATTTGAAAAATCGTAAGGACAAAAGTATAACAACAGTAAGGAATATTGCAATTTAGTACTTAGTTTGGGCACCATTTAACCCTATTACTTCAAAAAAGCCTATTTTCCATTGATTTTAACAAATTTTGAAGCAATTCTGGTTCGAAATTATACCAAACCTCTTCGATTTTTTCGAATAATTCTTCAGCCCGATTGAAGCGTCTTTGATTAGCGTAAACACGCCTATCAAATAGACCCCAAAGATTTCAATAGGATTCAAATCTGGGGAACATGCAGGCCGATCTAATAATCTGATTCCTTCTTTCTTAAAAAACGCTTTACTCCCAGCAAAACTTGCAGCATCAGGTAAAAGGCTATCTTCAAGTACTTTTATATAATCATTAGAATTCATTTTTGTTGTTATGTTAAGAACGGTAAAATCCATTGTAAGAAAAAGCATTCCAGAACATGAACAGTTCCTCCTTCGAAATTTTTCATAGCCACCAGCATTTCAAACCATCAGGGCCATCCAGGTTGAACTTTTTTAATCTGAAAAAATCACCGAAATCTATCCATCACGCCACGTCATCTGATTCATCGCAAATTTCAATCTTTTCACCTTATGACCCTCGATTAATCTCGGCTTGAAATCCATTCAAGCATATTCGTAAAATCCTGACTCCTTGATTGTACGATTAATTGTTTTCACAGAAACAGGCAAACTCGATTCTTTCAAAACTTGTTTGCAAGATTTTTTCCCTTCATCTATCAATCTAAGAACCCTCCGTTTATCACGATCATTCAATTTTGCAGCTCGTCCAGAACGGGATGAAGCACAATTTTCACCTGTATTCAAATAACTGAAAACTACTCTCGGTGTACGAGTTATTTTATCAGCAATTTGACGGATTGATAATCCTTGGGTCTTAAATGAATCAATCTGACCCTTTTCATAATCATTTAGCGGTGACTCGCGAGGCATTATGCAATAGTTAACAATTAGTAAAAGTTAACTTGAGGAAATGAAACAAGAGTTTTGAGCAAGAATGGTTCACACTGGTAGAAAGAGCAACTAAAATACAACTGACCCAAAATACAAATTTTCCATGAATTTTGGCTTGTGGTTCGACCTTAAACCAATTGAATTTGATCTGTTGTTATACTTTCGTCCTAATACAAAGAGAATGTGCAGTAATTTTGTTTATTAACAATCAATTTTTTGACAAAAACCGAAAATTTTCTGGTGCCTGATTCCTTTCTTAATCCACTCAATCCTAATCCAAAAAATGCCCTCCATTAGCCGATAATCATTAAATTCGAAAAAAAATCTGGTGTTATCGGCGTAGCGAAGCGAAGTAGAGATTTTGAACTCAGGTCCTATTTTGCAAAACCACTTTTTAAATTTCTTGTTGGTCGCATAACTAACGAACAAAAAAATCGACAAAAACAAAGATACTGAAATAGAACAAGGATTAACTGATCAACTTTTGAAGGTCCTTCGAGGTCATTTGTCGTGAATTTAACCTTTGATTTTTAGAGGTCCTTAATTCCAATTCACCTTCATCTATGATAGAGGATAAAACTGGAGGTGAAGTCAAGTCATTTTTGAGGTCATCGAATGATTCTTGTTGTTCTTGACTCCAAACGAAAGGAAACTCCTTTGATTGAAATCATTACCAAATAAAGCTTGCTGATTACCAGGTAATACGCAAATGTCAATAGTATCATCAAGGTCATCTCCTTTAATGTGAACTGTGGCCTTGCCAACTGGTTTAACTGCCCTACTATCAGCGACAGATACTGACGAACTAAGCCATGGTTCAATTTTAATTTGATTATCTTTACAAATCTTTTCACTAAGAACACTAACATCAGCAGCTGCATCAACTTTGAAGGTTATTGGTTTGTCATTGACCAATTACGTCACTTTCGGTTTAAAACTGTTAATATTATGTTCAGCGTTCTTCTTGATACGGTTAGTATCTTTGGGATTTTTACAGGATCTAACACCATGACCTTTACCCATGAAATTTTAACATATAAGGTCATGTTACGGAGTCCTAGGACTCTCTTGTCTTTGAGAAGTTGATGGACCAGGTTCATGGGAATGAGAATCACAGACCCCTGGAGTCATATTCTTAACGGTTTCGTTAAAATAAAAACGTGAAACAAATTTCTGACTACTCAGATCTTGTACAATTTCTTCCAATTTATTAATAGTACGACCATGAGTACGAAGATAAGAGAGAACAGTTAACTTTCCTCGTCATTAATAAAAACAGCATTTCTTCCTGAATTCAGGCCAGTTGAGTCCTTGACTCTTTCCAACAAGGCGAGACCAAAACCATTCTGAGGTCATGCCTTCCAACACCATGACGAAATAATCTACAGATAAACCATTGAGTGTACAGGTTTGCTCATATCTACGAAGCCAACCTGAAGCTTCACTTTCTTTACCAGAGATTTTCGGTGGTGGACCATTTTTGAAGAAATTCTTTCGAGCATTGCTTTGAACAAGGGTTTGATTATTCGGCATGAAACTAGTATTGAACATTGATGAATCTCCTAGAGGTTCAGTTGTTGAAGCTCCTAGAGCACCAGATATACTTTCATTTAATAAATTAGTCATTTGACTAGTAGCTTGATGAATACTGGTCTGGAATATATTAGTCATCTAAGCGTTATTACTCTGAATGAGATCAGCCATTATTTTCATCATATCATTCTTGGCTGCTTCACTTAATTCCATAATAACACCTTTTTGTTTCCGCTTCTCGGTTACCAACTGAACAAGATTAAATCCTTCCGATGTAGAGCTTGTCTTGACACTACAACTGGTACCTTTAGTTAAAGATTTCTTTTCTACTTTGCCCGCTATTGTGGCGAATAATAAAGATGTAAAAACTCACTGAGCCAAGGCTAAAGACAATTGACCAAGTCAATTTGAGAAACACTTCAGAAATTGACACAAATTTAAACACAGTAGCCACTACAATCAATCCAGCATTGCGAGAGGTACCGAGATTTGTTACGAGTTAATGAAATGCGAAGGGGGTTTTAACCAAAATAGATGTATTTATTGATTGCTTGTATTAATCTTTGTTAATTGTTTTTATACAATAAAATAAAAAGGGAGAAGAATAGGGAAGAAGGGGTTGAAGCTGAGGCCATGAGGTGAAGTTAAATAATTTCATAACAATGTAAACAAGGGCAGACGAGCGATCGCCGAGATTGGAGCGTGGGGAAAAGAATAAAGTTACTACATCCAAATTACCAATATCCGTAGCCTAATCACACCACAATGTCTTCATTTTATAATGTTAAGATCAAATTTATGTTTGATTTTGACGTGCTATGACTTGAATTCGAACTCAAAATGGACATCCAATTCATTATGAGCTCATTAAGACCATGTAAATTATATTTGTTTATCCTGTATGCCTGTATGATTCAGATAATCTCGACTTAAGATCTACTAGGTCAGAAGATCGCTCGCAGAAATGGTAACGAACTTAATCTATCGTATTTTGCATTTTTATTAAACATGGCCATTTGCTAAAATAAAAATGAGTAATTTGATGTATTTTTGTTTCACTTTTTATAGCTTTATAAACTAAACTGATTGTTAGGGCTGTAGCTTATTTCTGGTAGAATTTTTTAAACGTTACTTATCTCCTGTTTCAAGATTTTAAACGTATTTACAGCCATTTTCTGACATACAGTAACGTTTTTTACTGAATATTTTATCAAGTAAGTAAGTAGTTACGTAGTATTTTTAGTATTTATTCTTTTAAATTCTAACTAGAAAATATTTACTTAAATGTTACAGAATCAAATAAACAATTGCTGTACTAGAAGTTTCAATTTTTAAGCATAAGATGCACGCAACTTCAACAAATACAAGAGAAATTTCAATGAAACTAAAGTAAAATTTGAAATGCACACGTTACTATTGAGAACAATAGAGATGGAAAAAAATATAAACAATTTGTTATTTGATTTTGAATGCATTAGATGATAGTATTTTTATTAACTTTGATCAGTGCAGATTATAAATTCAAGTTTGACTTTAGCAATGTCATTTGATACTCTATTATTTTAATTGGGCCACCTTTAAATTCAGTAAACAATGAGTAAAATAGTAAACGAAAAATAGAACGCCAATTACTTTTTCATTTGTTCATTTTTACAGAGCACTATAAATACTAAGAAAATTTAGCTTTCACTCATCATATTCAAACTCGAGTTGACTGATTCAGTTATTTTCAAATTATTTTTTAACCTATTTCATCTACTCAAATAAAAATGAATTCCCATATTGTTGGATTAATTTTCACAGTTCTTATTCTTTCAATTTTAGCATCAACTTCATTTGCACAATCGGTACCAGGAATGGTTCCTGGTGGGCAAAACGCTATCGATACAATTACTTCATAAATAACCATTATGTAACAACTGTAAAAATTTCTGATCATGAATAAATAATATTTTATTGTAATATGCCAATGTTCTTGTTTTTAACTGATGATTCGGTCTGATTAGTGATTTTGTTACCTTTATGCAACGTTTATTGATGATATTAACATGATTTTTGCAAGTCTCCTAGATTCGGGTGGCAATTTTGTACAAGAAAATTGGATTAAACCAATTGATAATTAGAAAATCGAATCGAATGCAGACTAAATGCGAAAGTATTAGCTATGTCTATAAGTTACCGACTTTTTTCAGGAAATTTTACAGTAGACTTCCTCATATTTGCCCTTCTGGTAGTAATCATTGACTTATTGACATTAGACTGTTTTGGACTGCTAATGGAATACATTTCCTTAGTTACGGATAGTTATTAGTGAACAGGTTAAACCAGTTTTTTAAGCAATTTCAAGACGCCGTTTCTTGGCCTTCTGAAGCGTATGAAGCAAGGTTTATTGATAATATTCGAACAGTTTCCTACTAATAAGTCTAAAAAACCGTGCGAGAACAATCCACGCAAAACCTAATTTTCAGATCGGCAGTAGTCATTTTAAAACGATAACTTTTTTACCACTAAAAGAATCTAGTTGGCCTTTTTGGCTATAAATAGTTTACAACAGGCTTTATTAGAAAAAACCTCCAAAGTTTACTAAATATTAGAGTCTAACCCTCTTCGGAAATTGCTGTGAACCCATTCTATCACCTAATAGATGTACCCTAATTAATATTGGGCAGTTAAAATTAGAAACACGATGCAAATTTTATAATCTGTTTGAGTTGTCGCATAGAAAAGTTGCTACTATTCTCATGATTCAGATAATCTCGACTTAAGATCTACTAGGTCAGAAGATCGCTCGCAGAAATGGTAACGAACTTAATCTATCGTATTTTGCATTTTTATTAAACATGGCCATTTGCTAAAATAAAAATGAGTAATTTGATGTATTTTTGTTTCACTTTTTATAGCTTTATAAACTAAACTGATTGTTAGGGCTGTAGCTTATTTCTGGTAGAATTTTTTAAACGTTACTTATCTCCTGTTTCAAGATTTTAAACGTATTTACAGCCATTTTCTGACATACAGTAACGTTTTTTACTGAATATTTTATCAAGTAAGTAAGTAGTTACGTAGTATTTTTAGTATTTATTCTTTTAAATTCTAACTAGAAAATATTTACTTAAATGTTACAGAATCAAATAAACAATTGCTGTACTAGAAGTTTCAATTTTTAAGCATAAGATGCACGCAACTTCAACAAATACAAGAGAAATTTCAATGAAACTAAAGTAAAATTTGAAATGCACACGTTACTATTGAGAACAATAGAGATGGAAAAAAATATAAACAATTTGTTATTTGATTTTGAATGCATTAGATGATAGTATTTTTATTAACTTTGATCAGTGCAGATTATAAATTCAAGTTTGACTTTAGCAATGTCATTTGATACTCTATTATTTTAATTGGGCCACCTTTAAATTCAGTAAACAATGAGTAAAATAGTAAACGAAAAATAGAACGCCAATTACTTTTTCATTTGTTCATTTTTACAGAGCACTATAAATACTAAGAAAATTTAGCTTTCACTCATCATATTCAAACTCGAGTTGACTGATTCAGTTATTTTCAAATTATTTTTTAACCTATTTCATCTACTCAAATAAAAATGAATTCCCATATTGTTGGATTAATTTTCACAGTTCTTATTCTTTCAATTTTAGCATCAACTTCATTTGCACAATCGGTACCAGGAATGGTTCCTGGTGGGCAAAACGCTATCGATACAATTACTTCATAAATAACCATTATGTAACAACTGTAAAAATTTCTGATCATGAATAAATAATATTTTATTGTAATATGCCAATGTTCTTGTTTTTAACTGATGATTCGGTCTGATTAGTGATTTTGTTACCTTTATGCAACGTTTATTGATGATATTAACATGATTTTTGCAAGTCTCCTAGATTCGGGTGGCAATTTTGTACAAGAAAATTGGATTAAACCAATTGATAATTAGAAAATCGAATCGAATGCAGACTAAATGCGAAAGTATTAGCTATGTCTATAAGTTACCGACTTTTTTCAGGAAATTTTACAGTAGACTTCCTCATATTTGCCCTTCTGGTAGTAATCATTGACTTATTGACATTAGACTGTTTTGGACTGCTAATGGAATACATTTCCTTAGTTACGGATAGTTATTAGTGAACAGGTTAAACCAGTTTTTTAAGCAATTTCAAGACGCCGTTTCTTGGCCTTCTGAAGCGTATGAAGCAAGGTTTATTGATAATATTCGAACAGTTTCCTACTAATAAGTCTAAAAAACCGTGCGAGAACAATCCACGCAAAACCTAATTTTCAGATCGGCAGTAGTCATTTTAAAACGATAACTTTTTTACCACTAAAAGAATCTAGTTGGCCTTTTTGGCTATAAATAGTTTACAACAGGCTTTATTAGAAAAAACCTCCAAAGTTTACTAAATATTAGAGTCTAACCCTCTTCGGAAATTGCTGTGAACCCATTCTATCACCTAATAGATGTACCCTAATTAATATTGGGCAGTTAAAATTAGAAACACGATGCAAATTTTATAATCTGTTTGAGTTGTCGCATAGAAAAGTTGCTACTATTCTCATGATTCAGATAATCTCGACTTAAGATCTACTAGGTCAGAAGATCGCTCGCAGAAATGGTAACGAACTTAATCTATCGTATTTTGCATTTTTATTAAACATGGCCATTTGCTAAAATAAAAATGAGTAATTTGATGTATTTTTGTTTCACTTTTTATAGCTTTATAAACTAAACTGATTGTTAGGGCTGTAGCTTATTTCTGGTAGAATTTTTTAAACGTTACTTATCTCCTGTTTCAAGATTTTAAACGTATTTACAGCCATTTTCTGACATACAGTAACGTTTTTTACTGAATATTTTATCAAGTAAGTAAGTAGTTACGTAGTATTTTTAGTATTTATTCTTTTAAATTCTAACTAGAAAATATTTACTTAAATGTTACAGAATCAAATAAACAATTGCTGTACTAGAAGTTTCAATTTTTAAGCATAAGATGCACGCAACTTCAACAAATACAAGAGAAATTTCAATGAAACTAAAGTAAAATTTGAAATGCACACGTTACTATTGAGAACAATAGAGATGGAAAAAAATATAAACAATTTGTTATTTGATTTTGAATGCATTAGATGATAGTATTTTTATTAACTTTGATCAGTGCAGATTATAAATTCAAGTTTGACTTTAGCAATGTCATTTGATACTCTATTTTTTAATTGGGCCACCTTTAAATTCAGTAAACAATGAGTAAAATAGTAAACGAAAAATAGAACGCCAATTACTTTTTCATTTGTTCATTTTTACAGAGCACTATAAATACTAAGAAAATTTAGCTTTCACTCATCATATTCAAACTCGAGTTGACTGATTCAGTTATTTTCAAATTATTTTTTAACCTATTTCATCTACTCAAATAAAAATGAATTCCCATATTGTTGGATTAATTTTCACAGTTCTTATTCTTTCAATTTTAGCATCAACTTCATTTGCACAATCGGTACCAGGAATGGTTCCTGGTGGGCAAAACGCTATCGATACAATTACTTCATAAATAACCATTATGTAACAACTGTAAAAATTTCTGATCATGAATAAATAATATTTTATTGTAATATGCCAATGTTCTTGTTTTTAACTGATGATTCGGTCTGATTAGTGATTTTGTTACCTTTATGCAACGTTTATTGATGATATTAACATGATTTTTGCAAGTCTCCTAGATTCGGGTGGCAATTTTGTACAAGAAAATTGGATTAAACCAATTGATAATTAGAAAATCGAATCGAATGCAGACTAAATGCGAAAGTATTAGCTATGTCTATAAGTTACCGACTTTTTTCAGGAAATTTTACAGTAGACTTCCTCATATTTGCCCTTCTGGTAGTAATCATTGACTTATTGACATTAGACTGTTTTGGACTGCTAATGGAATACATTTCCTTAGTTACGGATAGTTATTAGTGAACAGGTTAAACCAGTTTTTTAAGCAATTTCAAGACGCCGTTTCTTGGCCTTCTGAAGCGTATGAAGCAAGGTTTATTGATAATATTCGAACAGTTTCCTACTAATAAGTCTAAAAAACCGTGCGAGAACAATCCACGCAAAACCTAATTTTCAGATCGGCAGTAGTCATTTTAAAACGATAACTTTTTTACCACTAAAAGAATCTAGTTGGCCTTTTTGGCTATAAATAGTTTACAACAGGCTTTATTAGAAAAAACCTCCAAAGTTTACTAAATATTAGAGTCTAACCCTCTTCGGAAATTGCTGTGAACCCATTCTATCACCTAATAGATGTACCCTAATTAATATTGGGCAGTTAAAATTAGAAACACGATGCAAATTTTATAATCTGTTTGAGTTGTCGCATAGAAAAGTTGCTACTATTCTCATGATTCAGATAATCTCGACTTAAGATCTACTAGGTCAGAAGATCGCTCGCAGAAATGGTAACGAACTTAATCTATCGTATTTTGCATTTTTATTAAACATGGCCATTTGCTAAAATAAAAATGAGTAATTTGATGTATTTTTGTTTCACTTTTTATAGCTTTATAAACTAAACTGATTGTTAGGGCTGTAGCTTATTTCTGGTAGAATTTTTTAAACGTTACTTATCTCCTGTTTCAAGATTTTAAACGTATTTACAGCCATTTTCTGACATACAGTAACGTTTTTTACTGAATATTTTATCAAGTAAGTAAGTAGTTACGTAGTATTTTTAGTATTTATTCTTTTAAATTCTAACTAGAAAATATTTACTTAAATGTTACAGAATCAAATAAACAATTGCTGTACTAGAAGTTTCAATTTTTAAGCATAAGATGCACGCAACTTCAACAAATACAAGAGAAATTTCAATGAAACTAAAGTAAAATTTGAAATGCACACGTTACTATTGAGAACAATAGAGATGGAAAAAAATATAAACAATTTGTTATTTGATTTTGAATGCATTAGATGATAGTATTTTTATTAACTTTGATCAGTGCAGATTATAAATTCAAGTTTGACTTTAGCAATGTCATTTGATACTCTATTTTTTAATTGGGCCACCTTTAAATTCAGTAAACAATGAGTAAAATAGTAAACGAAAAATAGAACGCCAATTACTTTTTCATTTGTTCATTTTTACAGAGCACTATAAATACTAAGAAAATTTAGCTTTCACTCATCATATTCAAACTCGAGTTGACTGATTCAGTTATTTTCAAATTATTTTTTAACCTATTTCATCTACTCAAATAAAAATGAATTCCCATATTGTTGGATTAATTTTCACAGTTCTTATTCTTTCAATTTTAGCATCAACTTCATTTGCACAATCGGTACCAGGAATGGTTCCTGGTGGGCAAAACGCTATCGATACAATTACTTCATAAATAACCATTATGTAACAACTGTAAAAATTTCTGATCATGAATAAATAATATTTTATTGTAATATGCCAATGTTCTTGTTTTTAACTGATGATTCGGTCTGATTAGTGATTTTGTTACCTTTATGCAACGTTTATTGATGATATTAACATGATTTTTGCAAGTCTCCTAGATTCGGGTGGCAATTTTGTACAAGAAAATTGGATTAAACCAATTGATAATTAGAAAATCGAATCGAATGCAGACTAAATGCGAAAGTATTAGCTATGTCTATAAGTTACCGACTTTTTTCAGGAAATTTTACAGTAGACTTCCTCATATTTGCCCTTCTGGTAGTAATCATTGACTTATTGACATTAGACTGTTTTGGACTGCTAATGGAATACATTTCCTTAGTTACGGATAGTTATTAGTGAACAGGTTAAACCAGTTTTTTAAGCAATTTCAAGACGCCGTTTCTTGGCCTTCTGAAGCGTATGAAGCAAGGTTTATTGATAATATTCGAACAGTTTCCTACTAATAAGTCTAAAAAACCGTGCGAGAACAATCCACGCAAAACCTAATTTTCAGATCGGCAGTAGTCATTTTAAAACGATAACTTTTTTACCACTAAAAGAATCTAGTTGGCCTTTTTGGCTATAAATAGTTTACAACAGGCTTTATTAGAAAAAACCTCCAAAGTTTACTAAATATTAGAGTCTAACCCTCTTCGGAAATTGCTGTGAACCCATTCTATCACCTAATAGATGTACCCTAATTAATATTGGGCAGTTAAAATTAGAAACACGATGCAAATTTTATAATCTGTTTGAGTTGTCGCATAGAAAAGTTGCTACTATTCTCATGATTCAGATAATCTCGACTTAAGATCTACTAGGTCAGAAGATCGCTCGCAGAAATGGTAACGAACTTAATCTATCGTATTTTGCATTTTTATTAAACATGGCCATTTGCTAAAATAAAAATGAGTAATTTGATGTATTTTTGTTTCACTTTTTATAGCTTTATAAACTAAACTGATTGTTAGGGCTGTAGCTTATTTCTGGTAGAATTTTTTAAACGTTACTTATCTCCTGTTTCAAGATTTTAAACGTATTTACAGCCATTTTCTGACATACAGTAACGTTTTTTACTGAATATTTTATCAAGTAAGTAAGTAGTTACGTAGTATTTTTAGTATTTATTCTTTTAAATTCTAACTAGAAAATATTTACTTAAATGTTACAGAATCAAATAAACAATTGCTGTACTAGAAGTTTCAATTTTTAAGCATAAGATGCACGCAACTTCAACAAATACAAGAGAAATTTCAATGAAACTAAAGTAAAATTTGAAATGCACACGTTACTATTGAGAACAATAGAGATGGAAAAAAATATAAACAATTTGTTATTTGATTTTGAATGCATTAGATGATAGTATTTTTATTAACTTTGATCAGTGCAGATTATAAATTCAAGTTTGACTTTAGCAATGTCATTTGATACTCTATTATTTTAATTGGGCCACCTTTAAATTCAGTAAACAATGAGTAAAATAGTAAACGAAAAATAGAACGCCAATTACTTTTTCATTTGTTCATTTTTACAGAGCACTATAAATACTAAGAAAATTTAGCTTTCACTCATCATATTCAAACTCGAGTTGACTGATTCAGTTATTTTCAAATTATTTTTTAACCTATTTCATCTACTCAAATAAAAATGAATTCCCATATTGTTGGATTAATTTTCACAGTTCTTATTCTTTCAATTTTAGCATCAACTTCATTTGCACAATCGGTACCAGGAATGGTTCCTGGTGGGCAAAACGCTATCGATACAATTACTTCATAAATAACCATTATGTAACAACTGTAAAAATTTCTGATCATGAATAAATAATATTTTATTGTAATATGCCAATGTTCTTGTTTTTAACTGATGATTCGGTCTGATTAGTGATTTTGTTACCTTTATGCAACGTTTATTGATGATATTAACATGATTTTTGCAAGTCTCCTAGATTCGGGTGGCAATTTTGTACAAGAAAATTGGATTAAACCAATTGATAATTAGAAAATCGAATCGAATGCAGACTAAATGCGAAAGTATTAGCTATGTCTATAAGTTACCGACTTTTTTTCAGGAAATTTTACAGTAGACTTCCTCATATTTGCCCTTCTGGTAGTAATCATTGACTTATTGACATTAGACTGTTTTGGACTGCTAATGGAATACATTTCCTTAGTTACGGATAGTTATTAGTGAACAGGTTAAACCAGTTTTTTAAGCAATTTCAAGACGCCGTTTCTTGGCCTTCTGAAGCGTATGAAGCAAGGTTTATTGATAATATTCGAACAGTTTCCTACTAATAAGTCTAAAAAACCGTGCGAGAACAATCCACGCAAAACCTAATTTTCAGATCGGCAGTAGTCATTTTAAAACGATAACTTTTTTACCACTAAAAGAATCTAGTTGGCCTTTTTGGCTATAAATAGTTTACAACAGGCTTTATTAGAAAAAACCTCCAAAGTTTACTAAATATTAGAGTCTAACCCTCTTCGGAAATTGCTGTGAACCCATTCTATCACCTAATAGATGTACCCTAATTAATATTGGGCAGTTAAAATTAGAAACACGATGCAAATTTTATAATCTGTTTGAGTTGTCGCATAGAAAAGTTGCTACTATTCTCATGATTCAGATAATCTCGACTTAAGATCTACTAGGTCAGAAGATCGCTCGCAGAAATGGTAACGAACTTAATCTATCGTATTTTGCATTTTTATTAAACATGGCCATTTGCTAAAATAAAAATGAGTAATTTGATGTATTTTTGTTTCACTTTTTATAGCTTTATAAACTAAACTGATTGTTAGGGCTGTAGCTTATTTCTGGTAGAATTTTTTAAACGTTACTTATCTCCTGTTTCAAGATTTTAAACGTATTTACAGCCATTTTCTGACATACAGTAACGTTTTTTACTGAATATTTTATCAAGTAAGTAAGTAGTTACGTAGTATTTTTAGTATTTATTCTTTTAAATTCTAACTAGAAAATATTTACTTAAATGTTACAGAATCAAATAAACAATTGCTGTACTAGAAGTTTCAATTTTTAAGCATAAGATGCACGCAACTTCAACAAATACAAGAGAAATTTCAATGAAACTAAAGTAAAATTTGAAATGCACACGTTACTATTGAGAACAATAGAGATGGAAAAAAATATAAACAATTTGTTATTTGATTTTGAATGCATTAGATGATAGTATTTTTATTAACTTTGATCAGTGCAGATTATAAATTCAAGTTTGACTTTAGCAATGTCATTTGATACTCTATTATTTTAATTGGGCCACCTTTAAATTCAGTAAACAATGAGTAAAATAGTAAACGAAAAATAGAACGCCAATTACTTTTTCATTTGTTCATTTTTACAGAGCACTATAAATACTAAGAAAATTTAGCTTTCACTCATCATATTCAAACTCGAGTTGACTGATTCAGTTATTTTCAAATTATTTTTTAACCTATTTCATCTACTCAAATAAAAATGAATTCCCATATTGTTGGATTAATTTTCACAGTTCTTATTCTTTCAATTTTAGCATCAACTTCATTTGCACAATCGGTACCAGGAATGGTTCCTGGTGGGCAAAACGCTATCGATACAATTACTTCATAAATAACCATTATGTAACAACTGTAAAAATTTCTGATCATGAATAAATAATATTTTATTGTAATATGCCAATGTTCTTGTTTTTAACTGATGATTCGGTCTGATTAGTGATTTTGTTACCTTTATGCAACGTTTATTGATGATATTAACATGATTTTTGCAAGTCTCCTAGATTCGGGTGGCAATTTTGTACAAGAAAATTGGATTAAACCAATTGATAATTAGAAAATCGAATCGAATGCAGACTAAATGCGAAAGTATTAGCTATGTCTATAAGTTACCGACTTTTTTCAGGAAATTTTACAGTAGACTTCCTCATATTTGCCCTTCTGGTAGTAATCATTGACTTATTGACATTAGACTGTTTTGGACTGCTAATGGAATACATTTCCTTAGTTACGGATAGTTATTAGTGAACAGGTTAAACCAGTTTTTTAAGCAATTTCAAGACGCCGTTTCTTGGCCTTCTGAAGCGTATGAAGCAAGGTTTATTGATAATATTCGAACAGTTTCCTACTAATAAGTCTAAAAAACCGTGCGAGAACAATCCACGCAAAACCTAATTTTCAGATCGGCAGTAGTCATTTTAAAACGATAACTTTTTTACCACTAAAAGAATCTAGTTGGCCTTTTTGGCTATAAATAGTTTACAACAGGCTTTATTAGAAAAAACCTCCAAAGTTTACTAAATATTAGAGTCTAACCCTCTTCGGAAATTGCTGTGAACCCATTCTATCACCTAATAGATGTACCCTAATTAATATTGGGCAGTTAAAATTAGAAACACGATGCAAATTTTATAATCTGTTTGAGTTGTCGCATAGAAAAGTTGCTACTATTCTCATGATTCAGATAATCTCGACTTAAGATCTACTAGGTCAGAAGATCGCTCGCAGAAATGGTAACGAACTTAATCTATCGTATTTTGCATTTTTATTAAACATGGCCATTTGCTAAAATAAAAATGAGTAATTTGATGTATTTTTGTTTCACTTTTTATAGCTTTATAAACTAAACTGATTGTTAGGGCTGTAGCTTATTTCTGGTAGAATTTTTTAAACGTTACTTATCTCCTGTTTCAAGATTTTAAACGTATTTACAGCCATTTTCTGACATACAGTAACGTTTTTTACTGAATATTTTATCAAGTAAGTAAGTAGTTACGTAGTATTTTTAGTATTTATTCTTTTAAATTCTAACTAGAAAATATTTACTTAAATGTTACAGAATCAAATAAACAATTGCTGTACTAGAAGTTTCAATTTTTAAGCATAAGATGCACGCAACTTCAACAAATACAAGAGAAATTTCAATGAAACTAAAGTAAAATTTGAAATGCACACGTTACTATTGAGAACAATAGAGATGGAAAAAAATATAAACAATTTGTTATTTGATTTTGAATGCATTAGATGATAGTATTTTTATTAACTTTGATCAGTGCAGATTATAAATTCAAGTTTGACTTTAGCAATGTCATTTGATACTCTATTATTTTAATTGGGCCACCTTTAAATTCAGTAAACAATGAGTAAAATAGTAAACGAAAAATAGAACGCCAATTACTTTTTCATTTGTTCATTTTTACAGAGCACTATAAATACTAAGAAAATTTAGCTTTCACTCATCATATTCAAACTCGAGTTGACTGATTCAGTTATTTTCAAATTATTTTTTAACCTATTTCATCTACTCAAATAAAAATGAATTCCCATATTGTTGGATTAATTTTCACAGTTCTTATTCTTTCAATTTTAGCATCAACTTCATTTGCACAATCGGTACCAGGAATGGTTCCTGGTGGGCAAAACGCTATCGATACAATTACTTCATAAATAACCATTATGTAACAACTGTAAAAATTTCTGATCATGAATAAATAATATTTTATTGTAATATGCCAATGTTCTTGTTTTTAACTGATGATTCGGTCTGATTAGTGATTTTGTTACCTTTATGCAACGTTTATTGATGATATTAACATGATTTTTGCAAGTCTCCTAGATTCGGGTGGCAATTTTGTACAAGAAAATTGGATTAAACCAATTGATAATTAGAAAATCGAATCGAATGCAGACTAAATGCGAAAGTATTAGCTATGTCTATAAGTTACCGACTTTTTTCAGGAAATTTTACAGTAGACTTCCTCATATTTGCCCTTCTGGTAGTAATCATTGACTTATTGACATTAGACTGTTTTGGACTGCTAATGGAATACATTTCCTTAGTTACGGATAGTTATTAGTGAACAGGTTAAACCAGTTTTTTAAGCAATTTCAAGACGCCGTTTCTTGGCCTTCTGAAGCGTATGAAGCAAGGTTTATTGATAATATTCGAACAGTTTCCTACTAATAAGTCTAAAAAACCGTGCGAGAACAATCCACGCAAAACCTAATTTTCAGATCGGCAGTAGTCATTTTAAAACGATAACTTTTTTACCACTAAAAGAATCTAGTTGGCCTTTTTGGCTATAAATAGTTTACAACAGGCTTTATTAGAAAAAACCTCCAAAGTTTACTAAATATTAGAGTCTAACCCTCTTCGGAAATTGCTGTGAACCCATTCTATCACCTAATAGATGTACCCTAATTAATATTGGGCAGTTAAAATTAGAAACACGATGCAAATTTTATAATCTGTTTGAGTTGTCGCATAGAAAAGTTGCTACTATTCTCATGATTCAGATAATCTCGACTTAAGATCTACTAGGTCAGAAGATCGCTCGCAGAAATGGTAACGAACTTAATCTATCGTATTTTGCATTTTTATTAAACATGGCCATTTGCTAAAATAAAAATGAGTAATTTGATGTATTTTTGTTTCACTTTTTATAGCTTTATAAACTAAACTGATTGTTAGGGCTGTAGCTTATTTCTGGTAGAATTTTTTAAACGTTACTTATCTCCTGTTTCAAGATTTTAAACGTATTTACAGCCATTTTCTGACATACAGTAACGTTTTTTACTGAATATTTTATCAAGTAAGTAAGTAGTTACGTAGTATTTTTAGTATTTATTCTTTTAAATTCTAACTAGAAAATATTTACTTAAATGTTACAGAATCAAATAAACAATTGCTGTACTAGAAGTTTCAATTTTTAAGCATAAGATGCACGCAACTTCAACAAATACAAGAGAAATTTCAATGAAACTAAAGTAAAATTTGAAATGCACACGTTACTATTGAGAACAATAGAGATGGAAAAAAATATAAACAATTTGTTATTTGATTTTGAATGCATTAGATGATAGTATTTTTATTAACTTTGATCAGTGCAGATTATAAATTCAAGTTTGACTTTAGCAATGTCATTTGATACTCTATTTTTTAATTGGGCCACCTTTAAATTCAGTAAACAATGAGTAAAATAGTAAACGAAAAATAGAACGCCAATTACTTTTTCATTTGTTCATTTTTACAGAGCACTATAAATACTAAGAAAATTTAGCTTTCACTCATCATATTCAAACTCGAGTTGACTGATTCAGTTATTTTCAAATTATTTTTTAACCTATTTCATCTACTCAAATAAAAATGAATTCCCATATTGTTGGATTAATTTTCACAGTTCTTATTCTTTCAATTTTAGCATCAACTTCATTTGCACAATCGGTACCAGGAATGGTTCCTGGTGGGCAAAACGCTATCGATACAATTACTTCATAAATAACCATTATGTAACAACTGTAAAAATTTCTGATCATGAATAAATAATATTTTATTGTAATATGCCAATGTTCTTGTTTTTAACTGATGATTCGGTCTGATTAGTGATTTTGTTACCTTTATGCAACGTTTATTGATGATATTAACATGATTTTTGCAAGTCTCCTAGATTCGGGTGGCAATTTTGTACAAGAAAATTGGATTAAACCAATTGATAATTAGAAAATCGAATCGAATGCAGACTAAATGCGAAAGTATTAGCTATGTCTATAAGTTACCGACTTTTTTCAGGAAATTTTACAGTAGACTTCCTCATATTTGCCCTTCTGGTAGTAATCATTGAATTATTGACATTAGACTGTTTTGGACTGCTAATGGAATACATTTCCTTAGTTACGGATAGTTATTAGTGAACAGGTTAAACCAGTTTTTTATGCAATTTCAAGACGCCGTTTCTTGGCCTTCTGAAGCGTATGAAGCAAGGTTTATTGATAATATTCGAACAGTTTCCTACTAATAAGTCTAAAAAACCGTGCGAGAACAATCCACGCAAAACCTAATTTTCAGATCGGCAGTAGTCATTTTAAAACGATAACTTTTTTACCACTAAAAGAATCTAGTTGGCCTTTTTGGCTATAAATAGTTTACAACAGGCTTTATTAGAAAAAACCTCCAAAGTTTACTAAATATTAGAGTCTAACCCTCTTCGGAAATTGCTGTGAACCCATTCTATCACCTAATAGATGTACCCTAATTAATATTGGGCAGTTAAAATTAGAAACACGATGCAAATTTTATAATCTGTTTGAGTTGTCGCATAGAAAAGTTGCTACTATTCTCATGCTTCAGATAATCTCGACTTAAGATCTACTAGGTCAGAAGATCGCTCGCAGAAATGGTAACGAACTTAATCTATCGTATTTTGCATTTTTATTAAACATGGCCATTTGCTAAAATAAAAATGAGTAATTTGATGTATTTTTGTTTCACTTTTTATAGCTTTATAAACTAAACTGATTGTTAGGGCTGTAGCTTATTTCTGGTAGAATTTTTTAAACGTTACTTATCTCCTGTTTCAAGATTTTAAACGTATTTACAGCCATTTTCTGACATACAGTAACGTTTTTTACTGAATATTTTATCAAGTAAGTAAGTAGTTACGTAGTATTTTTAGTATTTATTCTTTTAAATTCTAACTAGAAAATATTTACTTAAATGTTACAGAATCAAATAAACAATTGCTGTACTAGAAGTTTCAATTTTTAAGCATAAGATGCACGCAACTTCAACAAATACAAGAGAAATTTCAATGAAACTAAAGTAAAATTTGAAATGCACACGTTACTATTGAGAACAATAGAGATGGAAAAAAATATAAACAATTTGTTATTTGATTTTGAATGCATTAGATGATAGTATTTTTATTAACTTTGATCAGTGCAGATTATAAATTCAAGTTTGACTTTAGCAATGTCATTTGATACTCTATTATTTTAATTGGGCCACCTTTAAATTCAGTAAACAATGAGTAAAATAGTAAACGAAAAATAGAACGCCAATTACTTTTTCATTTGTTCATTTTTACAGAGCACTATAAATACTAAGAAAATTTAGCTTTCACTCATCATATTCAAACTCGAGTTGACTGATTCAGTTATTTTCAAATTATTTTTTAACCTATTTCATCTACTCAAATAAAAATGAATTCCCATATTGTTGGATTAATTTTCACAGTTCTTATTCTTTCAATTTTAGCATCAACTTCATTTGCACAATCGGTACCAGGAATGGTTCCTGGTGGGCAAAACGCTATCGATACAATTACTTCATAAATAACCATTATGTAACAACTGTAAAAATTTCTGATCATGAATAAATAATATTTTATTGTAATATGCCAATGTTCTTGTTTTTAACTGATGATTCGGTCTGATTAGTGATTTTGTTACCTTTATGCAACGTTTATTGATGATATTAACATGATTTTTGCAAGTCTCCTAGATTCGGGTGGCAATTTTGTACAAGAAAATTGGATTAAACCAATTGATAATTAGAAAATCGAATCGAATGCAGACTAAATGCGAAAGTATTAGCTATGTCTATAAGTTACCGACTTTTTTCAGGAAATTTTACAGTAGACTTCCTCATATTTGCCCTTCTGGTAGTAATCATTGACTTATTGACATTAGACTGTTTTGGACTGCTAATGGAATACATTTCCTTAGTTACGGATAGTTATTAGTGAACAGGTTAAACCAGTTTTTTAAGCAATTTCAAGACGCCGTTTCTTGGCCTTCTGAAGCGTATGAAGCAAGGTTTATTGATAATATTCGAACAGTTTCCTACTAATAAGTCTAAAAAACCGTGCGAGAACAATCCACGCAAAACCTAATTTTCAGATCGGCAGTAGTCATTTTAAAACGATAACTTTTTTACCACTAAAAGAATCTAGTTGGCCTTTTTGGCTATAAATAGTTTACAACAGGCTTTATTAGAAAAAACCTCCAAAGTTTACTAAATATTAGAGTCTAACCCTCTTCGGAAATTGCTGTGAACCCATTCTATCACCTAATAGATGTACCCTAATTAATATTGGGCAGTTAAAATTAGAAACACGATGCAAATTTTATAATCTGTTTGAGTTGTCGCATAGAAAAGTTGCTACTATTCTCATGATTCAGATAATCTCGACTTAAGATCTACTAGGTCAGAAGATCGCTCGCAGAAATGGTAACGAACTTAATCTATCGTATTTTGCATTTTTATTAAACATGGCCATTTGCTAAAATAAAAATGAGTAATTTGATGTATTTTTGTTTCACTTTTTATAGCTTTATAAACTAAACTGATTGTTAGGGCTGTAGCTTATTTCTGGTAGAATTTTTTAAACGTTACTTATCTCCTGTTTCAAGATTTTAAACGTATTTACAGCCATTTTCTGACATACAGTAACGTTTTTTACTGAATATTTTATCAAGTAAGTAAGTAGTTACGTAGTATTTTTAGTATTTATTCTTTTAAATTCTAACTAGAAAATATTTACTTAAATGTTACAGAATCAAATAAACAATTGCTGTACTAGAAGTTTCAATTTTTAAGCATAAGATGCACGCAACTTCAACAAATACAAGAGAAATTTCAATGAAACTAAAGTAAAATTTGAAATGCACACGTTACTATTGAGAACAATAGAGATGGAAAAAAATATAAACAATTTGTTATTTGATTTTGAATGCATTAGATGATAGTATTTTTATTAACTTTGATCAGTGCAGATTATAAATTCAAGTTTGACTTTAGCAATGTCATTTGATACTCTATTATTTTAATTGGGCCACCTTTAAATTCAGTAAACAATGAGTAAAATAGTAAACGAAAAATAGAACGCCAATTACTTTTTCATTTGTTCATTTTTACAGAGCACTATAAATACTAAGAAAATTTAGCTTTCACTCATCATATTCAAACTCGAGTTGACTGATTCAGTTATTTTCAAATTATTTTTTAACCTATTTCATCTACTCAAATAAAAATGAATTCCCATATTGTTGGATTAATTTTCACAGTTCTTATTCTTTCAATTTTAGCATCAACTTCATTTGCACAATCGGTACCAGGAATGGTTCCTGGTGGGCAAAACGCTATCGATACAATTACTTCATAAATAACCATTATGTAACAACTGTAAAAATTTCTGATCATGAATAAATAATATTTTATTGTAATATGCCAATGTTCTTGTTTTTAACTGATGATTCGGTCTGATTAGTGATTTTGTTACCTTTATGCAACGTTTATTGATGATATTAACATGATTTTTGCAAGTCTCCTAGATTCGGGTGGCAATTTTGTACAAGAAAATTGGATTAAACCAATTGATAATTAGAAAATCGAATCGAATGCAGACTAAATGCGAAAGTATTAGCTATGTCTATAAGTTACCGACTTTTTTCAGGAAATTTTACAGTAGACTTCCTCATATTTGCCCTTCTGGTAGTAATCATTGACTTATTGACATTAGACTGTTTTGGACTGCTAATGGAATACATTTCCTTAGTTACGGATAGTTATTAGTGAACAGGTTAAACCAGTTTTTTAAGCAATTTCAAGACGCCGTTTCTTGGCCTTCTGAAGCGTATGAAGCAAGGTTTATTGATAATATTCGAACAGTTTCCTACTAATAAGTCTAAAAAACCGTGCGAGAACAATCCACGCAAAACCTAATTTTCAGATCGGCAGTAGTCATTTTAAAACGATAACTTTTTTACCACTAAAAGAATCTAGTTGGCCTTTTTGGCTATAAATAGTTTACAACAGGCTTTATTAGAAAAAACCTCCAAAGTTTACTAAATATTAGAGTCTAACCCTCTTCGGAAATTGCTGTGAACCCATTCTATCACCTAATAGATGTACCCTAATTAATATTGGGCAGTTAAAATTAGAAACACGATGCAAATTTTATAATCTGTTTGAGTTGTCGCATAGAAAAGTTGCTACTATTCTCATGATTCAGATAATCTCGACTTAAGATCTACTAGGTCAGAAGATCGCTCGCAGAAATGGTAACGAACTTAATCTATCGTATTTTGCATTTTTATTAAACATGGCCATTTGCTAAAATAAAAATGAGTAATTTGATGTATTTTTGTTTCACTTTTTATAGCTTTATAAACTAAACTGATTGTTAGGGCTGTAGCTTATTTCTGGTAGAATTTTTTAAACGTTACTTATCTCCTGTTTCAAGATTTTAAACGTATTTACAGCCATTTTCTGACATACAGTAACGTTTTTTACTGAATATTTTATCAAGTAAGTAAGTAGTTACGTAGTATTTTTAGTATTTATTCTTTTAAATTCTAACTAGAAAATATTTACTTAAATGTTACAGAATCAAATAAACAATTGCTGTACTAGAAGTTTCAATTTTTAAGCATAAGATGCACGCAACTTCAACAAATACAAGAGAAATTTCAATGAAACTAAAGTAAAATTTGAAATGCACACGTTACTATTGAGAACAATAGAGATGGAAAAAAATATAAACAATTTGTTATTTGATTTTGAATGCATTAGATGATAGTATTTTTATTAACTTTGATCAGTGCAGATTATAAATTCAAGTTTGACTTTAGCAATGTCATTTGATACTCTATTATTTTAATTGGGCCACCTTTAAATTCAGTAAACAATGAGTAAAATAGTAAACGAAAAATAGAACGCCAATTACTTTTTCATTTGTTCATTTTTACAGAGCACTATAAATACTAAGAAAATTTAGCTTTCACTCATCATATTCAAACTCGAGTTGACTGATTCAGTTATTTTCAAATTATTTTTTAACCTATTTCATCTACTCAAATAAAAATGAATTCCCATATTGTTGGATTAATTTTCACAGTTCTTATTCTTTCAATTTTAGCATCAACTTCATTTGCACAATCGGTACCAGGAATGGTTCCTGGTGGGCAAAACGCTATCGATACAATTACTTCATAAATAACCATTATGTAACAACTGTAAAAATTTCTGATCATGAATAAATAATATTTTATTGTAATATGCCAATGTTCTTGTTTTTAACTGATGATTCGGTCTGATTAGTGATTTTGTTACCTTTATGCAACGTTTATTGATGATATTAACATGATTTTTGCAAGTCTCCTAGATTCGGGTGGCAATTTTGTACAAGAAAATTGGATTAAACCAATTGATAATTAGAAAATCGAATCGAATGCAGACTAAATGCGAAAGTATTAGCTATGTCTATAAGTTACCGACTTTTTTCAGGAAATTTTACAGTAGACTTCCTCATATTTGCCCTTCTGGTAGTAATCATTGACTTATTGACATTAGACTGTTTTGGACTGCTAATGGAATACATTTCCTTAGTTACGGATAGTTATTAGTGAACAGGTTAAACCAGTTTTTTAAGCAATTTCAAGACGCCGTTTCTTGGCCTTCTGAAGCGTATGAAGCAAGGTTTATTGATAATATTCGAACAGTTTCCTACTAATAAGTCTAAAAAACCGTGCGAGAACAATCCACGCAAAACCTAATTTTCAGATCGGCAGTAGTCATTTTAAAACGATAACTTTTTTACCACTAAAAGAATCTAGTTGGCCTTTTTGGCTATAAATAGTTTACAACAGGCTTTATTAGAAAAAACCTCCAAAGTTTACTAAATATTAGAGTCTAACCCTCTTCGGAAATTGCTGTGAACCCATTCTATCACCTAATAGATGTACCCTAATTAATATTGGGCAGTTAAAATTAGAAACACGATGCAAATTTTATAATCTGTTTGAGTTGTCGCATAGAAAAGTTGCTACTATTCTCATGATTCAGATAATCTCGACTTAAGATCTACTAGGTCAGAAGATCGCTCGCAGAAATGGTAACGAACTTAATCTATCGTATTTTGCATTTTTATTAAACATGGCCATTTGCTAAAATAAAAATGAGTAATTTGATGTATTTTTGTTTCACTTTTTATAGCTTTATAAACTAAACTGATTGTTAGGGCTGTAGCTTATTTCTGGTAGAATTTTTTAAACGTTACTTATCTCCTGTTTCAAGATTTTAAACGTATTTACAGCCATTTTCTGACATACAGTAACGTTTTTTACTGAATATTTTATCAAGTAAGTAAGTAGTTACGTACACAACCGAGCAGAGAAACTGTCACTTCACAATTTTTACTTTGAATTGCAATATCTTTTCTCAATGATTTGATATTCTTGATCTAATTTTTTATCTTGATATGAGATCATAAAGGATTATATTAATGCACTTTAGGCGGGCTAATTAGGTTAATTTTCATAAATAAATGTGTTAAAAATGTATCCTTCAAGTGAAAATGAAAGGAAAAGAAATGAAGTTTGTTTTGTGTTGAAAAATATTACAAATAATATAAAGAATTGTGCTAAATTGGTTAATGTTAGTCCAAGAACCGTTTTACGGGTGAAAAAACGATTAAAAACTGGCCAGTCAATCAAGAGAAAGCCTGGATCAGGACAATTGCCTACTTTGAATTTGGCCGATAGGCGGCGTCTCGGTCGAATTGTTCAAAATTGTCCAATTTTATCGAATGAACAAATCGCCAATCGACTCAATGAACTTGGTGCTGCTAAGGTGAGTCGATTTACCATCGGACGCGAGCTAAAAAAACTAAAAATTCAACGGTTTAAGCCGCGTTATAAGCCATTTTTGTCGGCTAGCCACATCAATCGGCGCGTCGAATTTTGCAAAGAAAATTCAAATCGTGACTGGTCAAAGGTTGTTTTTTCAGACGAAGCATCATTTCAATTAAATTCAAATTCATGTCTTCTCCTCGGAAAAACTACACCAACATTTCAACGGTAAAAATATTGCCAAAAATTATGGTTTGGAGATGCATCTCCGCTCGAGGACACAGCGCTTTGAAAATTTGTCGCCGGTCAATTGACTCAAAAGAATATATTGAAACAATTAGAAATTTTTTAGTTGGAACGATGGATGCTCTTTATCCTGATGGCTACACTTTTCAACAAGACAATGCTCCATGTCATGTCAGTAAAATGACCAAAAATTATTTTTTGACCTCTGACATCACTGTTATGAGCTGGCCGGCTAACTCCCCTGACCTTAACCCAATTGAAAATGTTTGGGGTTACATGAAAAAAAATTTATCAAAAATAAAAATCAAGTCAATTGATGAATTAATTGGTCATGTTGAGCGTCTTGGGATAATCTCACTCATGATTATCTAACTTCATTGGTGGAGTCAATGCCAAGGCGCCTTAATTCGTGTTTACAGGCCAATGGAGGTCATATTCCATATTAAATGTTTAATTATATTATTTATTCAGTATTTGACTATCTATTCCATTAAATAACTAACTTCAATTCCTTATAATTACGAGTTTATAATCAAAAAACGAAGTGACAGTTTCTCTGCTCGGTTGTGTAGTATTTTTAGTATTTATTCTTTTAAATTCTAACTAGAAAATATTTACTTAAATGTTACAGAATCAAATAAACAATTGCTGTACTAGAAGTTTCAATTTTTAAGCATAAGATGCACGCAACTTCAACAAATACAAGAGAAATTTCAATGAAACTAAAGTAAAATTTGAAATGCACACGTTACTATTGAGAACAATAGAGATGGAAAAAAATATAAACAATTTGTTATTTGATTTTGAATGCATTAGATGATAGTATTTTTATTAACTTTGATCAGTGCAGATTATAAATTCAAGTTTGACTTTAGCAATGTCATTTGATACTCTATTATTTTAATTGGGCCACCTTTAAATTCAGTAAACAATGAGTAAAATAGTAAACGAAAAATAGAACGCCAATTACTTTTTCATTTGTTCATTTTTACAGAGCACTATAAATACTAAGAAAATTTAGCTTTCACTCATCATATTCAAACTCGAGTTGACTGATTCAGTTATTTTCAAATTATTTTTTAACCTATTTCATCTACTCAAATAAAAATGAATTCCCATATTGTTGGATTAATTTTCACAGTTCTTATTCTTTCAATTTTAGCATCAACTTCATTTGCACAATCGGTACCAGGAATGGTTCCTGGTGGGCAAAACGCTATCGATACAATTACTTCATAAATAACCATTATGTAACAACTGTAAAAATTTCTGATCATGAATAAATAATATTTTATTGTAATATGCCAATGTTCTTGTTTTTAACTGATGATTCGGTCTGATTAGTGATTTTGTTACCTTTATGCAACGTTTATTGATGATATTAACATGATTTTTGCAAGTCTCCTAGATTCGGGTGGCAATTTTGTACAAGAAAATTGGATTAAACCAATTGATAATTAGAAAATCGAATCGAATGCAGACTAAATGCGAAAGTATTAGCTATGTCTATAAGTTACCGACTTTTTTCAGGAAATTTTACAGTAGACTTCCTCATATTTGCCCTTCTGGTAGTAATCATTGACTTATTGACATTAGACTGTTTTGGACTGCTAATGGAATACATTTCCTTAGTTACGGATGCTTAGTAGTGTGTAAGGCAAACCAAGTAGCAAAATAAAATTACATATAAAAAAATACATATGGCAACAAAAACATATTATTACTCTAATTTAAACGCAAACTCTCGTATCTCATAATTTCTAAATTTTATTTACACCAATAATCTTATCGAATATTGAAACACAGGTAACCACAACAACCAAACGTAACAAAAAATATGCTCATATCAACATCTCTTTTTTCATAGGAACTATTTTCATTGCTCCATTTTTATTTTCTTAAACATTCCTTCATGTTTTTCTTACGAAACTGACCTCTTTTAGCCCACTTAGCGACACTTAAACCGACAACTAATCTTTCTATTTCTTTTATTCGTTTCTTTTGCTGTATTTTCTAGTGGATCACCTCGAATTGGAACTTGTTTTTGACCCTTCTTCTTTGGATTCTGTCCCTTGTACGCCTGGTCATTGGTTTGGTGGCGACATCTGTGATCCTGAACCAATTACCCAAAAAGTCTTCTGGTAAATTCCTGGTAATATTTGGTGGAGGTTTAAAGCAACTTGTTGCCTCTGGTGGCCATTTACGACCCCTAGCTCCCAACCGTTCTTCTTGCGTCATCAGCCGTGATTTCCAGCCACACCGTCCACCAGGCCCTCCTCGACTTCGGAATAAACCTTCAGTGTTTAAAGGGTCTGAAGTCTTACCTGGATTCATCGATCTTGGAGCTGCTGATCATCTCTTTCTTTCCATCACTCTATTCATGGAAACCAGTTTCTGACAAGTTTGACAGGTTGTTTTGACAGGTTATAGCCTCAAGCGTAGCTTGAGGCATAGTTTCAACGCGTCAGCGTTGATGGGGGAGCAGGGTGCAGCATGATTCTGTTCTTGAATTCGGTATATAAGGTAAGCTTAATTTCGTTGAAAATATCAATCTTCTCTCATATCTCAGCTAATTAACATTGTGTTTCTCTCTCTCTCTTGTTTAAACACTTCATACTCTCTTTGCTTCAAAAAAATTTAAGTAGACAATGTAAGTACCATCATCATCATCTATTTGTTCCCCAACCGTGCGTTTTACCGCTTTCGGTGCTGCATCTCCACCATCTGGGCCTCTTTTTGGTAAACCCTAAGCCATCCCTGTCCTTACTGCCTCCGATCTTGAGGCGTTTTTTGGCGGCTGCTACTCTGGCCATCCTCTGCCTCTCCCTGTCGCAACTTCAACCCTTTGGCTTCTCCAGCTCGTACTCCGTTGCCTTCTCCTGCTTCCGTTGCTTTATTGTCTCCTGTTGATGAGACTTCCATGATGGCCATCTTGGATGCATCTTCATCATCAGACATCCATCTGCATCGGTGTGCTGAGGCTGTGGCCCTTCGATCCATCAGCCGTCAGACGAAAGAGGCATGAGAGCAATGTAACGGAAATATGTCATTGAATGAGGTGGTTGGTCTTCTCCGAAAACTCCAGGTTGGCTTATCGCACCGGCAGGATTGGGCTTCCTCGTTTGTCCAGATGGTTGTGGCCATTGATGGTCTAGTTATTAAATATGGACCCCAGCCAAACTTGTATGAAGAAAAAACCATTGTCGGTGTTGACTCAACTATTGAGCTTTCAACGACAACCGTCCCTAACTCAAACATCATAGCCGAGGATTCTGATGTCCGGATAGACTTCACAAATAGTTCTGGTTGGGTTTTCAATTAAGGAAACTCCAAAGCCGCCACTGATTCCCTGCCGTCCGAGTAGGCTTGACTTTGATCCTCAGCCGATCCTCCTTATGCTGATTGGCCGTACCCTTTTACAATGGCTTTCAAAAGAGTTAATGACTCTTTTGAAATCATTGAATGTGAAAGGTACAAATTTATATAAAAATTTAAATAAAAAAAACTCTAAAATAATCAACAACCAGGGCTAGTAGTATAAATTATGTAAAATCTGTACCATTCAGTATTCACTTTGCATGACAAGCTTGAATTGGATGAAAAAATCGGGTCTGGGAGTTTACACACCGGTATAGATTTTATTGGGCCTTCGCCATCTTTGAATGTAAATAGATTGATTGAGTTACAATCGCTCATACCGTTGAAAGCAAATTCTGCTTCATGGAAATAGACCGAGATTAAGTAACCAGGAGTGATGGTGATGGTGAAATGCATGGACCGTTGTAATGATAAGCCATTGAACAGAGTTGACTTGTAATTAAGCCAGACTCTTCTGTATAAGTATCATTACAACCAGCCAATTTGTATTCCAATGAGAACCTCGTCTTTACCTCTGATCTAGATGTAAAAGTAAATTTGGCATCGTTGATTTTTTTATTTTATTTTTTATTTTTTAGCCTAGTAATAATTTTAGTAATCAAAATCCAAGGTCTGACATTCATCCCTTCTACGAAAGGTCCAAAATCTCTTTTGAGCGCCTAAAAATATGTTTTCTTTACAACCATTAACTTTGGACAGTCATTAAGTTTATTCGTATTTTCTTTCTTGTTTTAATTAAAATGTCTCCGATTAAAAATAATGGCGATCACAACTGTTCTTGTGTTCCTTTTTGCCATCTCAACGTTGTGGTAGAAAAACAAATTTTCGAATGAACTCCGAAACTGGTGAATTTCGTCGTGTTGGCATAATCGGACGGATGATTCAAAAACTCAGAAGTAAATGTTAACAACGAAGTCTAATTCAAAAGGAAAGGAAACTTCACCATTGTCAGTCCTTATTCGACAAGCCAAGGAAATCGGAGGGAATTTCAACACAATTGCGAGAAACTTGGAGTTAAATCTCGAATATGGATTTTGGATAGTTTTTTCATCCGAATTTAAAGTGTACCTTTTGCGAAAAGCGAGTGAATTTTTCCGAAGCAAAGCAGTGGGTCAATTTGGCACAACACATAACCCGTTGTCACCCAACCAATTTGACAAATGGTAATGGATTACCTTCAACTGAATTCCTACGATGGAAAAGGGCCACTGGAAATTAAACTTACTTTTGAAAACTTTTTCTTTCAATAAAGGATTTTACTTAATCTCACTTTTCCTACAATTATTTATTCCCCTTATATTAGTTCAGACATATTGTTTTATATTTCTATTTTAAGGCGGAATATCAGATTCTAATTTTGTTATCTGATACAATTCCAAATCCGACGATCGATAGTTTTTGTTATTCGATAATCGAATGAATTCAATTCAATTTTCTTTATTGCAAACAAACAAGCAATTAAAAGCACACTTTTTTATTTAATAAATCAATTTCAAGCCTGCAAATTTATAATATGAAGGTCTGACAGCATACTTTCTTCATAATTGAATTTAATCATAGTTTTAAAATACGAAGTTGGATACTTTAAAGGTTTATGGTTATGATTCAGGCTTGTACAAGGAAATTGTGATAGAGAATGATTTAAAATGATTTCTGCACATGATTTCATTCCGGAATACTGTTCTAAATGCTTAATGATTAATAAAAAGTGCTCTCTCTAGTTAAAATTGATTCATTGTTAATTTGTTGTTAGGCTTTTGTGTGCCTTACTCATTCCCCCTAATTACGATCTCGGTACACATTCAATAATCTATTGATTGTGGTCTAGTCTTAGACCCTCACCAGTTGTTAGGGTGAATTTCTGTAAAGATTAATTTTAAAGGAACACTTATTAATTATGATGAACTAACTTATTATGTTACTTATGATTTGAGTCGAAGTCTTGAAGTGGTTCTTCTTAAGGAAAAGGGAAATGGTTTATATACATTTGTTTAAGTTTGATAAAGAACTTGTTAGTAAAAATTTGACCAATGAGAATTAAGTAAATGACAATATGACAATGATAGATGATTAAGAAATAATTTAAGGGGAAAGAATGAGATTACGTGTCAACCCCTAACAGAGCCCCCGGTTTAAACTGTCGCTAGGCTCTTTGACGGGCTTAGAGACGTCGGTACTCGCGAAATCGAGTTCTTTCCCAGTCGTGTAGATAATACTCTTTTGGTAGTAATGATTCAGGCGTTCCTAAAATGTAATCTTCTTCATAATATTTTTGTTTTTCCATCTCTTCCAATCTCTTTTTAAAACTTTGAAAAGGTTTTGCTTTAAAGGTTGCGGGCCAATCTTTTACCATCCGCATAACTGCGTGAAGACGACCGGCAAAATGAACGTTCTTATTGTGATATTTGTAGCATTTAAACCCATGACCTCTTGCTTCGAGCGGGCCTTGAATAACTTGCTTGTGGTTGATCTCAATACGCGCGAAATCCCAAAGATAACAGTATAAGGTGAAGGCAGCATCAACTAACGGTGAATGAATATTGTACTGAATAACTTTGTTGAACAAAATGTAGGCAATGTATTTCAATCCAATTCCAGGAGCATTTAATCGGCAGTTATAGTAGGAATTCATGCAAACTATTTTAGGTAGTATTTGATAATAGTCGTCCATGGACAGAAATAAGGCTGAAAAATCGACAGTTTGACCACAAACTATAATACGATCATATTGTTGAAATATTTTCATAACTTCTCGACGAACTGTTTTAAATCCTTTGCCTTTAGAAGTTTGTGCATAATCTAAACCATGAAAATGTTTATCTTCTTCCCAATTGTAAATTGCTGCAGCATTATGTGCAACTAATTCATGATAGACTACGTTTCCAACGCCATCGACGATAGCGATCCAAACTGGAACGTGATAAATGCTTTCATCTTTCATTTTGATGCGAATCATCTCGGCATCCAAAGCACATACTTTAATATTAGCATCTTTTAATTCAACGACCGCTAAATGCTCGTAATCAACTTAATTAAAATTTCGGTCTGATGAATCTTATCCACCGATATGAATCCGGATTCTTTCCCGTCTTTCAGTAATCTTTCGCAACTTTACATGGTCAGACTTTCGGTCAGACCACATACATTTAATTAAAATAATTAGACACATGATTATTAAGATAGATAATGAGGTTAACCAAGTATGATAAACAAAAGAATCTTCAATTCTCATGAAACCGATCGTTAGCTGTTGACACCGAGTATCAATGTCACAAAATAAAGGTTTTAATGTGAACTTGATTGAACTACTTTCACGTCGCGTGATGTTCTCTACTCCTATCTCATTCAACATATTGATTGAAATTTCACCGGAGCTCCAAGCAGATAGAAATCGAGTTACTTTTTCTTTGATTATAATCAATTTAGTCTGTACTGCGACTAATTTCATTTCACCTGCTGTTGATCTTCTCCTACTATTTATGATAGGAAAAGTTTCAAGGTTCATTACTTGAAGTTCCGGTTTTACAGAACAGACTGAACTCAAAGGTCTGACAAAGGTTTCGTTTAGTAATTTATGACAACTGTTCTGCATTTCAAGTAATTCGAATTTCTGACAAGGATTTCCATATGCAATTTGAATAATTTCAATATTAGATTCATTCAATGGAAAGAATAAACCTGGTACTGGAAACATGAGCAAGATGGATGATGTGACAAATTTATTCAAACTCCCTTTCGTTGGTCTCTCATTGGTTGTAGTATTCGCATCACGCTTATTCCAGCCTGATGTTGAGTCAAGAGATACATCTTAAAAACAAGATTGTTTATTTGGTGTAATTAATATACGTCTCCGAAACTGTACTGTATAAACACAGAGGATTGTTACTGTAAATAAAAGTAATATAGCAAGTAAATTGAGTGTCAGACCGAATGGTCTAGGCCTCCAATCATTCCATTCAATGGGCCTTAACTGACTCTTCAGGCTATTATATTTTCCTTTTAGGAACCTAATAATTTATAAGCGTCAAGCGTGTGTAGATCAAGCATGAGTTGAAAGTTTATATTTTCTGAAACTTCAGGAATAAATCTTAAATTTGTCTTGATTGCAGACTTATCTGTTTCATAATGAAACTTTCCAATCGTAAACTTTTCCTGCGCATTAAGTTGGAAAGGATATTCAGGGGATTTAACTTCGCGGTCATGAGCTTTCATGCTCAGACCAGGGCAGTAAATGATATTGATATCGTTGTTTGGTATCATCTGTAAGAGTTCATTCTCCTGAATAGAGTGACGTACATGTACTTCACATGTGTGACCTCTGTGCTAATTCAACAGAGTATTGTTGTTATCAAATTACAGCCTGAACTATCTGGGACAACTAAAAGAGTGTCAGTCTCTTCCCAATTATAACTATTGAAAGGAATAGTACACTTTACTCCTTTTCGATAAATGACATACTTCGGTCCGGTGTTATGTAGTTTACACAGTTCACCTGTTGTTTGATTATAATCTAGAAGAGTAAAAGGATCAGCTACCATCAATTTTGACTCTGTATTAAATGTTGTGTCAATGGACTGTGATAACAATTCATGGCATAAACAGCCTCTACTGGACACTGTTCTCCACAAGGCAAAGTCAAATTTAGAAGGTCGAAAATGGCTGGATCTAATTTATTTTTAGTCCACGCTCGATTTATGGCTCGTAATTGTGTTAAGGTGGTTTGTAAATTGGAAAACATACTGACAGTCGTAAAGGAGGTAGCAGGAATAGTATTTCTCATTCGATCTAAAATTTTATTTTGCCTAGCAGCCTCAAATTGTAATACTCGAACTTGTCGGTCAATTGTATCTAACATTTTTTGCAAAGAGTCTCTGGTTAGTATTTAGATTTTGGATTATAGAAACCTGTTTCTCGAGGTCCGAGTTTTAGAACTAACTGCCAGACTGACAGCACAAATTCCCAACGAAAGGACACTCACAACGCCGATTATTATCATGACGGTTGCAATTACAAGCAACCGTTTATCTCTGACTTGCATTTTACTATCAGCTCTAATGTAACATCCTTACACATTTGTGAAATCTGTTTCAGAAGAGAAACTTCAAAGGCACTTTTACACCAATTATGCATAAAGTTTGGTTGTACATTTTGTTTCATTAAAGCTTCAGATAATCCTGAGCATGGCTCATTATACTTAGTCCCAATATCAACTTCTATATCTCCATCTTTAGTGGGAGTAGTTGCTGGTCTCCAAATAACTGGATTTACCTGTATAAAAGCGGTCTGGATGCAAGTAATTTGGCAAATCAATTATAAAAAGAGACTGTGCGTAAGCAAAAAGCTTAACCTATTTGGGGCTCTTCGTTCTCTCTGACTTCTAACTGCTAACTTTAGTTCGGGTGAATTAGGTGGAGTACTGGGTGTCCCAAAAGTCACTTAACTTTTGAATTTGCTATAACTTTTGAACCACTGTAGATACAGGGACCGTTCATACATAAAAATGAATGTTTAAAAAGGGGATTTAAGAAAATGAAATGCAATTGTTTCTCATTTAATGAATCAAATTTACGAAATTTTTCCCTTCAGATGCGACAACATGTCTCAGTCTTTTTTCAAAATTTTCGATTACTTTGGCACACGTTTCGGTTGAGATCTGTGAGAAAACATTTTATATCTCAGAATGAAGGCTATCAAGCGTGTGTTTTTCACTTCTGTAGACTTTATCCTTGGTTTAGCCCTAGCGAAGAAATCCATAGGATTGAGGTCTGGAAAGTATGGTGGCCATGCCATACCTTTGTTATACCTTTCTGGATAGCCGAGAGCGATTATTCTACCATAAAAATTCTGGTCTAGAAGGTCTATTACTGGTTGAACTCGATGTGGGGGAGCTCCATCCTGCATCCACCAGTACCCGGAGACGATTTCTTTGTCATACATAGCCGGTAACACCTTGTTTACCAATAAAGAATGATATTTTTCTCCAGTTACACTATCTGGAAAGCAGTAGGGCCCTATGATTCCACCTGCATGAATGCCAGCAAAAACTGTCACACGTTGTGGGTGAAGGGGTTTAATTCTTGAAAAATCTGGCTTTTCTGAGCCCCAGTGGCGCCAATTCTGCTTATTGACGTACCCTTGCAAATGAAAGTGACACTCGTCAGTGAAAATTATCTTGTTTATGTCGATTGTTCCATCCTCAATCATGGTCAGCATCTCATTCGCAAAATTGAACCGTCTCACTATTGAATTGTCTGTTAATGGTTGATGCACTTGGATTTTGTATGGGAACAGACCCAGATCCTGTCGTACTATCCGATGCACAGTAGATTTTGACATACTGGTGCTGGCGGCAAGCTCTCTCATTGAAATGTTTGGATCTTCCGTCACCATGTCTTCAACAATGTTGATGTTTTCTGAAGATCTTGCTGTTTTTGGTCTCCCGGTTCGATCTTCATTTGCATCAAGTAGAGAAAACTTTGTTTCCAACGCATTCACCCAGCTGAAATAATAAAAGAGAAGAAAAAGATAAAAAACTTGAAAAAAACACATTTTTCGAACTTACCTTGAGATTGTTTGAATGGTGGGTAAATTTTCCTTTTTTTTAATTTTAAAGTGCGTGCCGAACCTTTTCTGTGCTGCAGAAGCACTTTCACCACATAAAAAATAAAATTTAACCATGAAAAAACGTTCCTCCGGTGTCCAAGACATTTTTCTCAATAATTTTTTGAAGGTCTGAAAATGCGTTTTCTATGAATCCCCCGACCGGAAAAGGAAGTTAAAAAAATTTGGTTGAAAAAAAACAACAGATGGCGCCACAATAGCAAATTCAAAAGTTAAACGACTTTTGGGACACGGTGTATTACGGGGTGAAGGAAAACGATAAAGCATAGTTTCCCCGGAGTCTGACAGTTCACTTTCACTATGATGAGTATTGATTGGTGAAATATTACGCTTTTTATTTGTACTAGAAGTGTCAGACCTACGATTGACATGCGCAGACAGATGGTCTGAAAGGTCATTTTTCGGGATTTTGACCTTTGGCCTCTAGAGGTCATCTGAAGGTTATTTATTAATTTTTGATGGGTTTTCATCCCTTACATACAGATTTACTCTTATATCATCTTATATATCTTATATATTAATCGAAATATGGCCTAAAACACAGTAAAATGTCGTCAATTTGATTTTATTGTAATGATGTTATCTCAGAAACCAGTGAGCTCGTGAACTTAATATTTGCACACACAACTAATTAAGAGCAAGTTGAATATTAGAGAAGAAAGTAAGGGCATCGGAGGTCATTTGTCGAGTTTCGATCTTTGACCTGTAGAGATCATTTGGAAGTCATCATAAAATTCTCAATTTATAAAAATGGGGTTTGAATAGATGCATCACTTTATGACTGCCAGTCATCGAAATATGGCTCTAAATGCCAAATTATTCCATGAATAATTTGGCATTTAGAGCCATGAAATGAAAAATTCAGCTTGTTATATAAAATTTCGAAATTAAGTCATAGTACTTCAAACTTTAACATAAAGTTTAACATAACATGATAGAATGATAACAGTATGGTGTGATTAGGTTACAGATCATCACCATACTGGTAATTTGTACGGATGACGCCCTTATATTCTTTTCACACGCTCCGATATTGGCGATCGATCGTCTACCTAGTATTAATTTAACAAAGTCAAATCCACAAGACGGATGTGGCTCGAGATCAAAGTCAAGGGATTGATTTTAATTACATCAGTTTCCCTTTGACCTTTCAAGGTCCAAACACAGTTGGAACCAGGGCGATAACCATTAGAACCAGGTGAACGTATAAGACCCTCGCCTGGTTCATCAACTAAGAAACCACATATGCTTCCTAAGGTCAAAGTAAATCCATCACCGATTCTATTGTCGTCATCAGAGTGAAAAACAACTCGATCGAAACATAATCTTTAGTGCAGTTTGCTGACTTTTCAATATCAAAATAATACTCGCTCTTCAAAAGTCAAGTTGAGGCGAAATTCTGGGTAAGATTCAATGTTCCATATGCATTCTGAATTTTTAGAATAAGCAAGAGGATAATTCGTACTGCGAACTCTATAATTGGAGCTAGCACGAACGAAACCTCCACAGTATCTTGATGCTAGTGAAAATTTAACATTGAATCCATCCATAGCACTTCCAACTCCATCACTTCGAAAGACAACAACGTTAGATGCCACGAAGCTAGTCGGGCCCGACTTGCCACAATAACGGCCAATAACTACGGGATCATCAACACTTCCTTCCCAAATTTCTACGTAATCTTTGGAACAGTCTTCTTCCAATTCGAACTCTGTGAGCTCAACTTGCCAAACAAAACTGTTTATATAGTTATAATTGAATTCCCAAAAACAAGTTGAATTGATCGGATACCCTTGAGGCCAACCTGGTCAGCTGAAATTTCCTTGAGGATCAGTTATTCTGCCGCCGCAATCGTTCACAAGGTAAATTGCTTTTATACCACGATAACCTTTGGTTTGATTAATACGTGCAGAAATGCCAAACGATGTGATCTTCAATGAAATCAGTGAAAATTGATTTGTTTTATTTCCGCAAAACAATTTACCAACAGAATGATCTAAATCTGCAAAAAGAGCAAGAAAGTTTAGAAATAGAATTGAAAATGGATTCTAGGTGCTCTGAATAAATTGACCAACTAACCTGCAACTGAGCCTTCAGCTATTTTTCCTTTAGAACAATATTCATCACTTGAATCAGAGCCAAGTACTTCGATAGTTTCATATTCAATCCACTTTGTTTTTGCTGAATCCTCAGCTTCGATTTCAATTTTCCAGAAACAATTTATAATGGCACCATCTATAGGCTTTGAAAAATTGGTTGAAACCATCAAAGGCGAACTTTTTGTGACGATTCCTCCACACTCTGAATGTTGTAAATTGAAAAGTAAAGAAATTATTCATTTTATAGAATATCAATGTTGATATACGATTCAAGTTAAATTTGAATTTGAACCTTACCTGTTGGCTCACTGGCAGAAAAGCTTGCCTCTATTCCTTCACCAGATCCTAAACTAAAAGTTTTGTATCTCAAAAATAGCACATTATTAGGAGATTTTATTGAAAATTCATTCTGATATCCACAAGGAAGGGTCAATTTATTTGGTTCAGATGGCACAATATTATAATGGGCATTCGTAAAGGTCACCCAACGAGGACTCCTTTGCTGCTTTCTGATTGGTTAGTGACGTTAGCACCAGCTTAACCTTTATAAGGGCCTTCTAAGAGGTCTAGGTGATCCTTTTTGCCTTGTAATCTTGACCCTAGGGACTTTCATTGAAATAAAGTGCTTCTTAACTTAAAACCTCGTTTTATTTATGACATTTTGGCGACCACGGCAGGATTCAGAGTAATATCTCCGACGTAATACCGAGTAATCTGTTTTTCTTGAAGTTGTGTTGAATCTTCGAGTTTTATCAACGTTTTATGATATATTTTTTCTTGATTTGTGTATTTGGTGAATTTTTTTTTGTTTAAACAACGTTAAATTTAACAAACTTTAAGATCTAAATTTGCGCCGTGAATCAACCTAATTTGTAGTTTTTCTTCGAGGAAAATTTGTGAGTTACTGCTTTTTTTGGACTTCCTAGACTTGGTTGACAACAGCAAAGGATCCCCGGAAATATTTAACCATCGGACTGTATTTATTCATCTAACCAACAATTAGTTGTATATATCAGTAATGCACTATATCTTTAAAAAAAAAAAGTGTTCTGGAAAAACTTTAAGTGTATCTCGGGAGTGAACTCAAAAAAAAAAAAAAAAAAAAATTAAATTACTTTCGACACCTTAGAACATCTTATAACCGTAATATATTTCCATCAAGCTCAACGCTAGTATTCAACTCATATCAAAGTAAGACCGTTTTAAATCGTTATTATTTCCTTGAATTCGTAATTAAAATTTGTAATTTGTAATTAAAATGGCAGAGAATAACAATGAGTATGAAGATATTTTAGATCATCAACAATTACACCAATTGGGGATGCAAATCTCAAGTAACTTAGCAAACACCAATTTTCTCTCAATCCCGGTTTTCCGCGGTGAGGACAATTGTGATTGTAATACCTGGTTAAAAAGATTTGAATCTGTCGCAAAGCATTTCGAGTGGAATGCAGAGCTTAAAAAGACTAGATTTAGGAACTATTTGGCTGGTCCTGCAGCTAATTGGTACAGCTTACGTTTTGAATCAGAAGATGACGCGGACTTTGAAGTAATTAAGAAAAAATTTATTGAAGATTTCTCTTCCGAGGATGGTTTAGAGAAAATGAGGAGAAGAAAATTGATGCGGTATGAAAAGATCCAATCTTACGTTTATGAAAAAGTTAGTCTGTGCAAGGATGTTAATCCTAATATGACAATGCATGAAATTCTAAATTACGTTTACGAAGGGATGTCAAAAAAATTGAGAGACGCAATTTGTGTTGCCGGTCCAAAAGACTATTATGGATTAATTAATATTGGAAAACGTCTAGAAAGTGTTTCTAAGGGTAATGATAATGAAGATGAAAAAGAAGAAAAAAACCACGAAACTGAGCAAATGAAAAAGATGTTTGAAAATTTAATTTTAGAGGTGAAAGAGTTGAAAATGTCGAATAATCGTCCTAGAAATCAGCCTGACAATTATCGAAACAATTACCGAAATAATCAAAACCAAGTACGGTTTCCAAGAAAACCTGATGGAAGAGTAATATGCTACACTTGTGGTAAACCAGGGCATGTCACTCGCTTTTGCTACTTGAATGGAGGCCAAAATTCGAACCGAAACAATCAAATTCAACCTCCAAGAAATCATCATCAACCTATCGATAATAGGAGAATACCGATTATGCCTGCTAATAATCAGGTGCAACCAAATTCTAATAATACTCCTATCGTCATTGCAAATGAAAAAAAGAGAATAATGGCTAAAATTATCGTGGATTCAAATGAATTTGATGCGATCATTGATACTGGTGCATCGAGCTCGTTTGTTACCACAGAATGTGCTGTGAATATTCGTTGTTCAATCAGACCCTGGACTGGTGGAACTATTAGTGGCATAAATGGAGCCATGACAGTTCCCATCGGTACCATTGATGTACCAGCTATTATCAAGCAAGATGAAAGAGAGAAAGAGATTTTATTTTCAGCCACGGTTATAAATTACTCTCCTTATGATATCATTATTGGTATGTCTACCATGAAAGATGCGAAGGCTCTAATTGATCCTGTAGAAAATAAAGTCTTCTTCAGAGATGAAAAGAAACATTCAGTTTTACCGGTTCAGGTTGAAACAATAACAAAGGAAACGGGTGAACCAAAAACTTTTGGTATTGTTTCAAATACCACTGGCATAATAGTGCCACCTAAATCATCAGTTTCTTTGAAAGTTCAAAATGAATCAATGAAAAATTTTGATGGAAAGGCAATAATTCAGCCTACGACCAAGTTTAACAATACATCGCGGTTGCGATTCTCATCAAATGAATTCAGATTTGTAAAGGGTGTTGCAGAAATAACTCTATGCAACAATGAAGAGTTTAGTTTCTACGTTAAAACAAAAGAAAATCTGGGTAAAATAAAGAAATTAATACCAAATGAAAATACGCTAATAACAGTTGAAAGTTCAAAAACTCAGCAACCTAAAAACCAAGCATCCAACACCACCGAGAGCCAACAATCCTCTGTGACAGATATACATGAGAATGAAGTAGAAAGAGCAGGAAATACTAACACTGCTGTTAAATCAGAAACAATGAACCTGTGTTTGAGTGAAGGCAATATTTCAATAGGTGCATCGCTAAATAGCCAACAGAAAGAATCGTTGAGCCAACTTCTAGAAGTTTATGCAGATAGGTTTGCTTTCGAAACTGATAAACTAGGTAAAACTGATCTATGCCAACATCAAATAGATACGGGAAACGCACGACCATTCTCTCTACCTCCTTACAGTTGCTCACTGCCTGAAAGACTCGCGATAAAAGACGAAATCAAAAGAATGAAGAGTTTGGGCGTTATTACCGAATCAACTTCTCCTTATTCTTCCCCGATTATCGTAGTCGGCAAGAAGGATGGTGGTGTAAGGATTTGCGGAGATTTCCGCAGGTTAAACAAAGATACTATCCCTGATATGTACCCTTTGCCTGGTGTGCAAGATTCATTAGATTGCGTGTCTGGATGTAGATATTTCAGTCTGATAGATCTCAAATCAGGTTATTGGCAGATAGAGATTGATCCACGAGATAGAGAGAAGACGGCAATAATAACACGAGACGGACTCTATGAGTTTATTGTTATGCCCTTCGGGCTTCGAAATGCACCAGCTACATTTCAAAGATTAATGGACACTGTCCTTTCAGATATAAAGTGGATATTTTGTATTCCTTATTTAGACGATATACTCATATTTTCGAAGAGTTTTCAAGAACACCTAAAACACTTGAACATTGTTTTACAACGTTTAAAAGTAGCTAATCTATTAATTCAACCTCCCAAAGCAGCTTTCGCTGTTAATGCAATCAATTATCTTGGTCATACAATAACAGCAGAAGGTATCTCTCCTCAAGAAGATAAAATAAAAGCAGTAATCCAAGTACCTCCACCAACAAATGTCGATAAAGTTCGACAATTTTTAGGTTTAGCTTCCTATCATCGTCGTTTTATTCAAAATTTTGCCACTATTGCTAAGCCATTATCCTCTTTAACAATGAAAGACGTTACTTTCGTTTGGGGAGAAGAGCAACAAACAGCGTTCGAAGCCTTAAAACAAGCTTTAGTTTCAAAACCAATTCTTTCCCATTTTGACGTCAAGTTTCCAGTAGAAGTTAGATGTGACGGTTCATCCATAGGTTTAGGCGCCATTCTCATCCAAAAACACCCCGAGGGTAACAAAGTTGTTGCTTACGCTTCCAGAATGACTAATAAATATGAAAGAAATTACCCAATTAGTGAGATTGAAGCTTTAGCTATTGTTTACGCATTAGAAAAATTTCGCTCTTATCTTATTGGAGTAAAATTCAAGGTCATTACTGATCATTGCAGTTTATGTTGGATGTTAGCAAAGAAAAAACTATCACCTCGTCTAACGAGATGGACACTTGCCTTGCAGGAATATGACTTTGAAGTGATTTACAAAAGCGGCCAGCATCATAAAGACGCCGATTGTCTTTCAAGAAATCCTATAGATGCCTAGTGAACCTAGATTAGACATAGAGCTTAATTTATTGACCATAATTGAGGATGATCATTTCCTTGTTAATGAGCAACTAAAAGATGAAAGGCTGAGTGCTTTAATAAAACTTTTTGAGAAAAAAGAATTGTTAAATCCACAAGAAAGAAGAAGAATAGCAAGGTTTACACTGGTCAATAAAATCCTTAACAAAGTCATATACTTAAAAACAGGTCCCAAATTAGTTCCAGTCATTCCCGCAACCCTGAGACGAGAGATTATGTATTCCATGCACGATGATCCTTTAGCTGGCCATCTAGGACAACAGAAAACGTATGAAAGAGTACGATCGCGATTTTATTTCTTTAGAATGAAGAAATATATAAACAAATATGTTAAAACATGCGATGAATGCCAAACAAGAAAACGGTCATATATCACACCTGCAGGTTTATTGCAACCAATTACTTGTGGAGGAGTTGCAGAAAGGTTTGGAATAGACATTCTTGGTCCATTTCCAAAATCTTTTAAGGAAAACAAATATATAGCCGTTGCTACAGAGTATTTCACACGTTTCGCGATAATAAAAGCAATTCCTGAGGCAACTACAGCGCAAATTGCTATTTTCATTATTGAAAATATTGTTTGTGCGTTTGGTAGTCCTAGAGAAATTCTTTCTGATAGAGGTGCCCAATTCCGATCCAAACTAATGACCGAATTAACAGGCCTTATGCAAACAAAACATCGATTCACAACAGCTTATCATCCACAGTGCAACGGATTAACTGAAAGGTTCAACGCTACCCTCTCAACAATGATATCCATGTATGTTGATGATAGGCATAAAACATGGGATAGAGCTCTTCATTTTGTTGCCTTTGCTTACAACTCAGCAATAAATGCTTCAACGTGTTTTTCACCATTCTACTTGATGTATGGTAGAGAGCCAGTCTTCCCATTAGAAAATGTTATGAATATAACATCGCAAGGCCTTGAAGATCAACAAAGTTATGCAGAATCTCTGATTGATCATTTGAAAACAATAAGACAAATCGCTCAAGAAAACTTAACAAATAGTCAAGTGCGAAATAAGTTGATTTATGATAAAAACAGAACAGATAAAAAATTGACAGTTGGCCAGAAAGTTCTTGTCTTTACACCTCAAAGAAAAGTGGGTAAATCAGAGAAACTTATGCACAATTGGTTAGGTCCGTATGAGATCATTCAAGTTTTATCACCAATTGTCTACAAGGTAAAAGGGTTACAAAAACCAAACAAAATTGAAGTAGTAAATATTTCTCGCCTGAAGATTTACTATGAGCGAAAGATTACAGACGTTGATGTTGATTCAGACGAAGATACTGAAATCCTGTCAGAAACAGAAAAATATAACCTTGATATTCCAACTCAGATAATCAACAACGCAGGACAAAGCACTCAAACTATCAATAATTGGAGTAACCAAGCTACTGAAATAACGAACGAGACTGCAAGTGAAACCGCGCAGAATTTGAATGAAATTGAAAAGGATAAACTCGATGAACCTCTAATCGATAACCCTGATTATGACGCCGATACCGAAATAGAAGAATCAGATTCAGCTAATCTACAAAGGAATCAACGAAATAGAAGGCCACCGACAAAACTAGCTAACTATTTCCTCTTCAGTCTTTTAATTTTATTCTTAGTCAGAGAATCTCAACAGATTTTTACCCGAGTTAACCCAATTTTGTGGAAAGAAAAGAAAGCATACATAGTGAAAGGAATTCAAATTGTGTACGTAAAGGTAAAATATGAGTCACCCTGTTATTTACTTAACAACACTGAGATATTGCCTATGAATTCATCAAATTTAATTCATTGGTGTGAACAAAGTTTCAAAACAGATTTTATTGAGCCACTTAATAATCTTTGTCAAGAGCCAAGAATGTTAAAACGAGAAATTGCAAATCGGAAGAAAAGAGGACTTATAGCAGCCTTGGGCGCTATTGTAGTCAGCTCCTTCCTTAGTGTCGGCATTTCGGCTATCACTCTAGCTAAACAACTCTCATTAGAAACTAAATTTGAAGAAATCCAATCCACTCAGCAAAAACTACTTAGCGAATCCAAACAGATAGCAGAAAATCAAATAGCTTCCAAGCATCTTTTTATTTCCATCCAAAAGGGATTCAAAGAGGTGTCACAACAAATCACTGACATTCATAGAAGAATAGATAAATTGGAAGAATCATTCCCGCAAATTCTGCAACTTGTAACACATCTGACTTCGAAATTCATGCAATTCAGAACAACATTTCAAAACGCAGAACGAAAATTATTAAATAATGAAATGGAAATATCATTATTAAATATCCTGAATATCAGTTTACCTTGCGGAAAACATTGTCCCGTCAATCTTCTTGAACCAAACTACTGTCATCATGACCTAGAAAATGCAGAAATACATTTTAACTTCTATGCGAAACTGATTTCATTGGAAGAACATGTTCTTGTGGCAGATTCATTTCGGCTTTTCAATGTAAAGAACAAGACCAACATATGTGAATTAAATTACATTGGTCCTAGCCAAATAATTTATGATGAGATAGATAATTGCATCGTCCAAGTGGGTAGGTTGATTGAAATAAATTCTAATGAAGTGCATGTCCAAACTAACAAGAAACATTGCCTCAACAATGACTACGATAACTTTAATAAAAGTTTATGGTCACAAGAGACCTGTAAGCAGACTACGAAGATGTCTAACAATAGTCTCACACAAGTGAAATTCACTAACAATAACAACCTGATTTATTGCTACACTAAAAACATAACTATTCTAAACAAAACTTATCCCTGTCCTAATTTTCCTTTCGCCCTACCAATTAACATTTCCTTAGCAATTAACGATTTCCATCACGACCCCACTTACGTAGTAACAAAAAGCAAACTTAAATTTGTGGACGAGTGGAACTTTAAAATTAACTTACATTTTGACCCAAAACTTCTTGAACCTGAACATCCAGAAATAGTAATACCTGAAAGTTTGATAAATGAATTCAAAACGAAATATTTCAAGGAAATAATAACTGAGAAACCCTCTTACCTCACAGCTATGTTATCGGCATTAATTAGCATATTAACATTAATTGTTGTAATGTTGGGAATGTATATATGGTTCAATAAAAGAAAAATGAATTCAGCAAATCCTGAACCTGTTAAACAAAATGAGCCAGCTGTTTTAACGAAACAGCGAAAACTTTTGTTGCAAAAAAAACCAACCCGACAAGTTTGATTTCAAAATTCATTAATTGCAACACAATACACAATTTTCATACATAATTATAGTTACTTATAATAATTTAAAATTTATTCTCATACTGCATCAATATTTATTCCTATCACTTTTCTTAAAAAAAATAAACGTAAAAAAAAAAAAAAAAAAAGACAATAAATCAAGTAAAAGTTCTGTGGCCTAACTCATTGCCGTTGTCGTTGTTGTGCTAACTCAGCAGCAACATTTGCATCAAATTCTAAACTCATTAAACGATGGTCTGAACCGTTTAACATTTCATGTCGTATCGATTGTAAGGAACTTTTCATAACTGGACACCCAATGAAAAGATCATTTACTGTGAAAGTGTCGCCTCGAGCCCATGTAGGATTAAAGCCTTGATCCAAGTTATTCAGTACAGAAAGCTCTAGTGATTGCAATTGCTCATAAATAAACTGACCACGACGAATTTTATAATAATCATTGCAGTTTTCGCAAGACCAAGAAGGGTGATAAGCGTTGAAATCACCAGCCACCAATACAGCATCCACGCCTTCGATACGTTCCGCTGTACGAAATAAACGCGACACCACTCGCCGAAACCGTTCTCCTGAAACTATATCTCGATTACGAGTCAAATAAATGGCAAAAAAAGCAACATTTAATCCATTCCAAACCACTACCGCAGAGGTTAAAAGATCACATGGTATTCCGAGTGTATGTATAAACTGGAAGGAACCACTGTTGATCAACTTTATAGCAGCCGCGTGCTCATCAGCAGAACCAACTACATTCACATCATCGTGATCCCGATCGGTGATTGCATATTGTATCACCTCTGTGAAGATTGCCAAATCAGCACCCTCCATTTGAAAATGGTTATCTAAGAACACAGTGGCTGCACGTGTTCTGCCACAGTTACCATAACAAACTTTTAAATTATTTGCTGCCATCTTCTAATGAACTATGTGTAAAAAAAAATTGACCTAAAGAAAAACAACAACTAAGATTAACCCGGAAACAAACAATGCTTGTGTGGTTTCCGGTCAGCAGCGGACCAAAACAAACAACTAGTGGTCAAGGTGTTGTAACCGGATCTTCACTTTCATTTTTCATTATTATACTTATCAATTCCTCTTTTAGCGATTAACCTTCAATCGTATTCAAACTATTCTAGCGAACAAACCCATTTTGCTATTCAAACTATCTATCTTTATAAGTTTATAACTTTATATCTCAGGATTTTATATTAAAGTAGAGCGTGCAGAAAGATAATGAAGCTAACCTCTGAAAGAGCTTGAAAAGGGCTATTGAACAAGCTATCAACTATCTTTCTGTGATTACAGAAAAAAATTTTCATTGATGCCCCATGTTAAAAGATAGGAAATTCTCAAATTTCGAACGAAATTTTGTCCGACCTATAAAAAGATGTTTTATACATCATTTGAAAGCTCTTTTGAAGCTCTTTCGATTGCATTATTACAAGCGTTCGATAGCTGACTAGTTCAAAAAAACGCCTATATCTCGAAAACTAAGCGTTTTTTGGCGATTTTGAGGGTGAAATTTTTCGAGTTTTCGCCTGTATGATCTAGATAAGGGGAGCGAAGCGTAGGAAAAACCGGGCCCTTTTTGGGCTGGGGTTTTAACAAGGATACCCGGGAAATAGAAGCCTAACATATTGGGTGAACTCATAACGTTTGGACCAAAAACATGATGGTCAACGAACAGAAACTTAAAGTTTCCATAAGAATATTGATTCTGATAGAACATCAGGCGTTCTTCTCAATGCTTCAAACCGCTTTTCAATAAGAGTTCAGGAACCAAAGTTATAAAAAAAAAAAAAAAAAAATAATAATATTATAATTAATAATAATAACTAAATAATAATAGAATTCAGATTTCAAACAAATTATAAACAAACATATATCCTATTGATAAATAAGCGAATTATAATCATATACCTAATTGACAATTTTAAAATGGATCCTATGATCCAAATTAACTTCAAACTTCTTTTAAAATGGATCCTATGATCCAAATTAACTTAAAACTTCTTTTAAAATGGATCCTATGATCCAAATTAACCAAAATTTTCTCTTTGCGCATTTTACTGAGCAACAATTTTAAAATGGATCCTATGATCCAAATTAACCAAAATTTTCTCTTTGCGCATTTTACTGAGCAACAATTTTAAAATGGATCCTATGATCCAAATTAACTTCAAACTTCTTTTAAAATGGATCCTATGATCCAAATTAACTTAAAACTTCTTTTAAAATGGATCCTATGATCCAAATTAACCAAAATTTTCTCTTTGCGCATTTTACTGAGCAACAATTTTAAAATGGATCCTATGATCCAAATTAACTTCAAACTTCTTTTAAAATAGCTCCTATGATCCAAATCAACCAAAATGATACTAGACAATTAAAAAAAAAAAAATAAATAAATAAATAAATAAAAATAAATAAATAAAAATAAAAAAAAAAAAAAAAAAAAAAAAATAAAATAAAAAATTCTTTATTGTTTAGTTGAAAAAAAAAAAGTACATTTTCATGGCGCCTTGCGTTTTCGGGCTATGTTGCCTCGACTGTTATTTTTCCTTTGGTCATTCTCCTTGTAGGTAGAGAATGACCCTGTTCCAGCACAATCAGATGGACATTTACAAACATGTCCATGTTTGTCCTTTTTAGGGCAGTCTAAAGGATGATTGGCACACTTGTGTCCCGGTGCTCCTGGAACTATGCATTTCTTCTCGTGCCGATACTGGTTATTCCTTGCAGAATATCCTTGTTTGCACCATCGGCAACGATAATCGACAGTGCTTGGTAAAAAATGAACAGGATTTGCACAGTCTTGCAAATTTCTAACATCCTGAGTGAATCCATCAGGAATACCGCCTGTCCACCCATTGACCTGCTCTGGTGTGCACAAAGTGTTGGGGTATGCCACCTCCAATCTAAAGTTTTCAGCCGTCTTAGGCTTGTCTGGAAGGAAACCAGACCCAACAACCGCCTTGAAATCGTGTTCCGCCGCTGGAATTTTTGCGAATTGACGCTCTTCTTCAGATGTGGCGTCCCTGCACCATTCCTGTTGAGATACTAAAGGTCCCTCATCCTCGAATTCCCCTAAATCGCTGTCCTCTTCAGAAAGATTGCCAACATTCATATCCTCACGTAGGGCCTGTGGATAATATGTAGCGCCAGTGTGTCTATTTACTTGCTTAACTCTGGGCATCTATGCAAAAAAAAAAAAAAAAAAATATAACGAAATTAGACTATACACATATGCGAATAAATTACAGCTTACCTTTGTATTGTATATTTAATGTTTAAAAAAAAAACAAAAGAAAAGAAAGGAAGAATACTCTAAAGACAATGTCACCAAATATGCAAATCGAAAACTGTGGTCAGTTTTGGTCACAGGAGAGGAATATATAATGGGCATTCGTAAAGGTCACCCAACGAGGACTCCTTTGCTGCTTTCTGATTGGTTAGTGACGTTAGCACCAGCTTAACCTTTATAAGGGCCTTCTAAGAGGTCTAGGTGATCCTTTTTGCCTTGTAATCTTGACCCTAGGGACTTTCATTGAAATAAAGTGCTTCTTAACTTAAAACCTCGTTTTATTTATGACAATATCTGCAAAGTAGAATGAACGATGGTCGAAAGTAGTAGCTTCAAGTGAATCAAGACACGAATTTGCTACTCTTGTATTTTGTTTAAGGTTGTATTTAGTGAAAGTTGCAGAAATGCGGCGATCAACTGGAGCTTTGAATGACCAGCTACAGGTTAGAGAGTGTCCAACAGATGACTGTGGAGTACGCACAACTCCTGGCTTAGAATATTTACCATAGTACAACAATATTTGCCAGTACCAGTAAAACTTGGTGGACATTGACAGGTGAAACTTGGAGGATTAGAAGAGACGGGAATAAAAATTCCAAAAACGCACGGATTTTGATCGCAAGTTGTACTAGTAGAGGGTAAACAACCGTTTGGACCTTCTCCGTTTCCAATGTAGCTCGCAGGACAACGACACTCTCTACCAGATCCAGCTGAAGCACTAATCTCAACACACTGGGCAACAGGTGAACAATCACCATTGCGAATTGAACAAACTCCAACATAGGAACAAGAAATTTCATCACCAGCAAAACCTGGAGGGCATGAACCACATTCTTTTCCTCCAGGTAAATTACGACATTGGTCACACAAACAAGTGTAATGAGGTTTACCAGCAGCCGGTTTGCCGGTTGACAAACAAATTCCGTGACCACAAAGTGCCTCGTTTGATGCTGATGCACAATCGTCTGATCGTTGTGTACAATGAACTCCGAAGAATCCATTAAGGCAATTACATTGATAAGTACCAGGAAGATTGACACAGGAGGCACCATTTTGACAGCCAAGATCAGTTGAAGCAAACGTTAAACACTCGTTTATATCAAGATCACAGTTAACACCTTCCCAACCTTCACGACACTCACACATATAAGATTGAAAACTGGGTATACAAGTCCCGCCATTTCGACATGGATTACTTGAGCAAAAGTTTTCTTCCAAACGCTGGAAACAAAAAGACAGACAAAATCAGACACAAGCTAATGCGCAAGTACAGTTAGCGTTACTGTTTGAGTCGATTAAATTCACTCGTCAATCTTGATATATTGTAAACCGCTCGTCTGAAATCCTTTGGTGAAAACTGTCTTCTTCCCGGACTGAAAAGTAGTCTAGCTTTATTTAAAACATCTGAATACTCATTCAGTTTATCAACAGACTCTTTCAACGAATTGATCTTTTGATCATAAGGCTGAATAGAGGAACCATCAGATGAAACAGTCGATAAACTTGTTGACGATGATGAACTTGATTTTGATACTAAATTGTCCAATTCGTCTCCATTGATATAAATAGTTCCTCGATTTGATTTGAATGAAATGCTTTTTCGTGGTGGAGCTTCAAACACAATATTACCGTCTTCAACTCGGATTCGTGCACTTTATTGATTTGGAAACGAACAAGAAGATTAGACATTGAATTAGTAATTAGAAGGAAATTTAAAAATTGAAACTTACTGAGTACTGAATGGGTCAAATGAAAGTATTGAAGTTAGACAAGCAAACACAATAAAAATAAAAATATTGATTAAAGAGTAAAACTTCATAATTGGACAATCAAAACTTATTTGATTATCTGGAATGAAAAGCTAAAGAAAAAGCAAAGCGAAAAAATAAATGCAGTGGCTGGCTAAGAGAGATTTCATGTTCAAGTGAATGGCACAAACAAATTATACAAATGTTTAAACTCAACATTTAGCTGTCAAGATCAACCAAGGCTAGAGCTTCTGTCTTTAGCCGTCTAGAGTTTAGCTATAAGTCTAATTAGACTTAAAGTCAAAGCTAAAGTCTAATGAAAAAATCAAAATTAGCCTTTGAAGCTAGACTTCAAAAATAGCACTGAAGCTAAAGTCTAAAGACATTTAGCCTTTAGTCTAGCTGTGAATCCCATTAATCGATTAAGTGAGGTCATATTACAGCTGATATTTATATTTTTACCTGCATAAAGTATGAAATCAGAAGAAAATTTTCTGTCGCAGGCAACATATTGCCCAAAAAACGGAGAAGTTTGAAAAATTAACATTCAAGGCACTGATTTTATATAATATAAATCTTATGCATAATTTTTGGATTTTGATTAGCCTTGGATTAGCCTTAAAGCTAGACTTTTAGCTCGCATCTAAAAGGGTAAAGTCTAAATTTTTTCCAAGCTACACAAGTCTAAGCTAAAGTCTAAATAAAATTTTAGCTCTCGCGGCTAATGTCTAATCATTTAGCTCTGAAATCTAGACTTATAGAAGCTCTAACCAAAACGTACCAATAAGTTGACTAACTTTGCGATCATTAATACGTTAATAACGACCCAAATAAAAGTCAGACATAATTGAAATGTGTTGTAACGCGCGTGATTTCAGATATTTTCAGATAGACCTTTAACAGCTTTGAATCATTAGATTTCAATAACTTTCAGGGTAATTGCAAGTCTCTGTTTCTTACCATTTGAACATCAAAACATTAAGATTTCAACATTTACCAAAGAAACCTAAGAATACCAGTCTTAATAGTTTTTGCCATAATAATGCATTTGTATTTCTATTTGATTTGCATTTTATAAATATTAAATTTTCAATAAGATATTTCAAATCGATAAAATTATTAATTTCTTTATTCCATCAGAATTCACGTTTCAAATATTGAAAAACAGTTATTCAAATGAAATTAATCTTTTTTTGTCTCTTGATCTGAACTTTACACTAATGGAATGGCATTTACTTTTCATATCAATTCCTGCAAATATGTTGAGCATTTTTCCCCAGACCAAAAGGATCATCGTACAAATGAGTCCAAAGATTGGATACGACGAAACAACAAAAATTTCTTCTAGTAATCAACATATAAATTATTTTTCATCATGTGAACCTGAGTTTATTGAATCAACATAGATTCGTGTTATGAATCTAAATTTTCAATTCAGACTTGTTAACTTCGATAGGAGTCCATATACGCCTTATGATCCGATTAGGAAAAAATTTAGTGGCCTGCTTTCTAGTTTCTACAATAAACAACTAGAACGCTACAATTCGATTAATTACACTATTGTGTTTTGTGAAGAAAGAGATTATGGAGATTGTTATTACGGTAATTGTACTGGCGCTATTGGATTTGTTCAACGAGGCGAAGCTGATTTTATTGATAAATCATACGCATTCGCAACAATCCCCGACTCAGTTATTGAACTTAAACCAGGACCGGTATTAAATGATGTCACTTGTAGCATTTTCTCAGCTTTACCCGAAATCGGGATAGTTCGTGAAGACGTCTTCAAATCACTGTCGATATTCACTTTGGACGCAATTATATTATTATCTTTCCTTTTTCTGTTTCTTTCTTCAATCCCTTTCATTATGGGGTACATCAATCCAAAAATTTCCAACATTAAAACCAACTCTACATGGATAATCTGGCCTTTGGTTTGTGCAATTTTGCGTCAAGCATCACGCCTTAAAACTCTTTTTAGACTTACATATTTTTCGTTCATTTGGATTTCAATCACATTAGCAATATTTTTCCTAACAGCATTTTATTCTAGTTCCTTCACTACAGATCTTACATCTAAAGCCCCCATAAAAACGATTGATTCACTTGAAGATGTTGCCGATTGTGGTAGGACTCCAGTGTGGATGGAAGACACATCATGTAAAACCCTGTTGCATACCGGTTCTTCTCGAGCTCAGCAAGAGATTTTCAGACGAGGAAAGTACAAAACAACGGGGAATATGATAGTGGACTTTATGAATAATAAAGAAGCAAAAAGTTATGTTTTTATCATTGCTGCAGCTAACACTATTAACATTCAACTGAGCCATTGTTTATCCAACCCTACAAGTCCACAATGGCATCGATCAACAAGTTCATTTCCCGCTCATCTGTTATTTTCTGTATTGAATTCGAAGCTTCCTCCTCATGCCACCAAAACTATCAATCTATTGCGCCAGAAACAAGTCGAAAGTGGTGTCGATTTATACTTATTGAGTATATGGAGATTGCATCTTGAAAGACGAATAGATCCTACACAGAAAAATGGCTGTTACTATAAAACTTCCATCAGTCCCAATCCTGCTTTGGCTCGCTACAATCAACTAGATATACAAAATTACAAGCTATTTTTTAAGTACTTCTTATGCATGATTCCTATTTGCATTCTCACCTTGATTTGTGAATATGTGTTTGCCGAGTTAAACTCAGTAAGACCCAATATTGAAAGACCCAGACTTACCTTGATTGTTCTGACACGAAATAAATGAAAATCATACTATTTCATGGATTCAATAGATGCACAGTGCATTCAAAAGTAATTCAAAACACAAAATAAAAAACTAAATTCAATTAAAGTAGAAATAACAGCATTAAAAATCATTTAATTTTCAAGTGTCGCCATCTTGAGCATATCTGGTTTTCGCAGACACTTAACGATGAAAAACTATCAAAAATTAATTTGATCGTAAAGTTAATTTTATTCTTTCTTGTTAAATGGAAACTAATTTTCGGTTTCAATTTAATGTTGGTCCAATGGTCAGCATTGGTGATAAGACTGCAAACCTTAATGTTGGGGTTAGTGTTCAAATTAGATCCAGGTTAAGGCAACCTACAGTAGTGCTTACTCAGGGTTGAGCTTCCTGAGCAATCCCATGCCCTTCCTGATGAATTTCCAGCTAAGTTGGATAAAGTCTAGATACGTTCGGTAAAATACCTAGGCAGGGAAGGGTAGACTACGCCTTTTGTTGCAAGATTGACCACAAATATTAGGTAACCAAAAAAGTAATTTGAGTAAAAGCATATGATTCAATTAATGATTAAATAAAAACATCATTAAATAGGATCAGTGTGGGAATTAATTAATTAGCATAGATTTAACTATGCTGAACAATATGCAATCAATTTTTAAAGATCATTTCATTCTGGTTCGTCTTATATTGTGCTGCAAAATGTCCGTCGATAAAAGAGTTATAAGAAGTGTTTTGATCTACGAATTTAAATTAGGGACAAGTCCAGCTGAAACTTTGAAAAAAGTGACCAGCGTCTTCGGACATGATGTGTTAACACTACAAACAGTGATAAATTGGTTTGAAAGATTCAGGTCAGGTGATTTTTCAATCGATGATAAACCAAGGTCTGGCCGACCGATTTCATTTGCGGATAGTGACCTGAAGGCTCTAGTCGAGTCAAATCCACAAGTAACTTGTGAAGAATTAGCTTCGAGGTTCAACGTTTCAGCAGAAACAGTTCGAGTTCGATTGCATAAGCTTGGTAAGGTACATCGAGCCAACAAATGGACACCACATGAGCTTACTGAAGAGCAAAAAATCAATCGTGCTTCAATCAGCCTTTCGCTACTTTTGCGTGAGGAAAATGACCCGTTTTTGGATCGTCTCATGACAAGTGACGAAAAATGGATTGTCTACGACAATGTTAGCAGGCAATATGCTTGGATTGACCAAGGTCAACCATCGTTGTCAACCCCCAAGCCCTCGATACATCAAAAGAAGGTTATGCTCTGTATTTGGTGGTGTCCAAGGGGGGTGGTGCACTACGAGTTGTTGGATGAAGGTCAAACGGTCAACTCTAACCTCTATGCTCAGCAACTCATGATAGTCAATGAAGAATTGAAGAAAAAGTGGCCTGCATTGGTTAACAGATCAAAAGTTGTTTACTTGCATGACAATGCTAGGCCACACACTTCGAGAATGGTCAAGGAAAAACTGACCGAGTTGAAATGGGAAGTTTTACCCCACCCACCATATTCCCCTGACCTATCTCCTTCTGACTACCACCTTTTTTTATCGATGTCAAATGATTTCAGGGGTAAAAAATTCGATAGCGCTAGCGATCTTCTTAAAGCTGTTGTGGCCTTTATCGACTCACGGCGGTCAGATTTCTGGGTTGACGGAATTGTAACATTGAAGGAAATTTGGTCAAAGGTCATTGATTGTAATGGTGACTATTTCGATTGAATAAAATAAATGGTTAATTGCGATGCTGCTTTTACTCAAATTACTTTTTTGGTTACCTAATATTATAATTAAAATTGAATTTAATTTGGAAATTTTTATTGCAATCAAATTAACCGCTGTAGTTAGAGAACATGCGTATAAGTGGATAACATGTTTCTGTAAAAACTGATTCTATTCAATATCATCTTATATCATCGTATTATTTCAGGTACCGGTTCGGATTAATTTACTAATCACTTTCTCCTTTCTTTCTATTTCAATTGTTGAATTGTCCTATCTCACAATGACTACTCCATGTTTCGCTGATTTGGGTAAACAAGCCAAAGATTTGTTCAACAAAAATTACCGTAAGTAGTTTCTTATGTAATCTGTCTCTTTGAATCTTCAATTTGACCTTCAAACATTCTTTGCACAATTTTAACGTTTGATTGGCAATAGTTATGAATTGATCATAACGAAATTTTGAGCACGTTTGCACTTCCATTTCAAGTATTTTTCAGGCACCCAATATTTAACAAACACACACATTAAATTTTGTGACTTGTCACATATTTTGTTATGTCTCACATGTTTTGCTTTTTTATTTTATTCAGATCTTGGTGTTGTTAAACTTGATTTCAAGACTAAAACTCAAAATAAAGTTGAGTTCAATGTTAGTGGAACATCAAACACAGGAACTGGCAACATTGCTGCGAATTTGGAAACCAAACATTTTCTTCCAGATTATGGACTAACAATGAAGGAAAAATGGACCACTGATAATGTTTTATCCACCGAGCTTACCGTAGATGATCAATTTGCTAAGGGTCTTAAACTTGGTTTCAATGGATCATTCACCCCATTGTCTGGTAAAAAGTCTGGAGTCATCAAAACTTCATATAAAACTGATGCATTACATCTTAATGGTGATGTTGATTTGGATCACGGTGGTTTTATAGTACACGGAGCTGGAGTTGTTAGGTTGGTATCAAGATATTTCAAATTATTCCATACATTGACCAGCTGTTTTTTCACCTCTAAGCTCAAATCATGATGAAATTAAATGTTTCAAATTTCTTATAGATTCCAATCATGGTTGGGAGGTGCCCAGCTTTCTTTTGACCCATCTAAAAATGCAATCAAACGAAACAACATTGCCGTTGGATATCAAACACCCGAGTTCAATTTGACTGTTAATCTGTGAGTTAATCTACTTTGTTTTAAATTCATATTTTGCTTATAAACTTTCTAATTGTTTTTCTCTCTAAAGTGCCGATTTGAAAGAAGCCTCTAGTACAGTTTACCAACGTGTTAATGATAAATTGGAAAGTGGTATTTCCCTAGCCTGGTCTTCTGATAAAAATTCCACCCAATTCGGTCTTGGCTGCATTTATAAACTTGACAGCGATACCTCATTGAAAGCTAAAGTAAACAATAGTGGTATTGTTGGTCTTGGGCTTACTCAACGCCTTCGACCTGGTATTTTACTGACACTTTGCGCTTCCATTGATGGTAAAAATTTTAATTCTGGAGGTCATAAGCTTGGTATGGGCTTGGAATTGGCTGCCTAAGATATTCTTAACGCGAAGTGAAAGCGTGATACGCTTTCTTCAATATGCATAAAAGTTAATAAAAGTCCAACCCCAGTGATCTAGAATGTAAAGGAAACAGATGATGAGATATTAATGTTCGAATAAAAGCTGCTATCTGAAATTATGATTAAATTAAATATGGTTATCCATCGAGATTATCTTTTACTGCAATCTCCTGGTTTCTTAATTTTGAATTCATCAAGTAATATCTTGAAAACTATTCCTGGTCGAGAACAGAAATAACTACATGTTCTTGAACGATGATTATCAGAATCGAGATAACAGTCTAAAGTAAGATAAAATGGACGCACTTACATTGATAATGGCTTTGCATTTATTAATGTAACACATTAAATAAATACAGGATTATTCAGTTAAGTACATTCTAAAAGCAAAATTATCCGCCAAAAGATTTGTAAAAGTATTTGAACTGAACAATGGAATCAACTCATCCAACAAAGATAGTATGTCAGTTTAAAAAATGTCGGGCTTATGTCGAATAATTGTATGGAGAATAATAAGAACTTCAAGTAAAAAGCGATTTGAGTAGCGTTGAAATGACAAGTATAAATTTTTCAATATCGATATTTCGTTGAATAATCTTTGGGTGATATCACCAAACCACGACCTTTTCTGGCACCTCTGTAAACGGTTTCAATGATATCTATCATTTCTTGTTTATTTTCAAGAGCCCAGTTGATCTTGTTATTATTACCAGTTCCCAGATCGATCATGATATGCTTATTACGGAAGAAAAACATGACTGTACATGGGTCATACAGTTCATACATTTTATTGAAGTCAGGAACCTCTGTAATATCAACTAGATAAATAACGGCAAAGTTTTTAACCTAAAAATGAAAAGAAATCACACAATAAGAATTAGAACTCGTCCTACGCGTTAATGCAAGCGAGGAATAATAAATTTACACAGTACAACAAGAAAACCAATCTCAATGTCAAAATGCAAAGACCAGACAAAGATGGAGATTTATAAGCTCAATAGTTAGCGAATCTATAGCTTAAGTTTAATAATTACCTTAGCAGCGATTCCGTAGAGTGTTTCGTCCATCTTCATACAGGTAGGATCCCAATCATGTCCAAATCGTATAACAACAACTCGATCTTCCTCGGATAAAATAGCTTGGTCAACTTCCCAGCCATTGTGAAGATGCTGCAACATAAATGACATGGTGTTAAATATTAATAATTGATCAGAAAATAAATAAAAAATCAGTAAATTGTTTTAATTACTTTTAATTGTTAGGAATTAGGTAGAGACCAGTCGTCAGTTTCACAGAATGTTCGAGAAAATAATGTTTACTGTTGTCTATTTACAATCAAAACATATGTTGCAAGGTCACGTGACTCTATCTGAGTCACTCAATAACCTAGTTCGTTCACGTTTAGTTATTTTGAATTACAATTTGTAAATGAGGATTGTGAATAAACTTTTATTCAGGTTTAATCCTGTGAGTCATTATTTCATAACTACACCGATATTTTATGTTAATGCAGGTAAGATTCTAGTTAAAATATACTCTATATTTCTAAAGTTTGTGTTGAGCTTGAATTTAACACTAACACTTTATTTGTATTCTTTCAACTTTTATTTTCCGAATTAGATCCTCATATTGGACATGTTCACTCACTGGTAGTCGCCGACGCTTTACATCATATTGCCAAGTTAAAAGGTGCCGAGAAAACTCTTTTCTCAACTGGAACTGATGAGCATGGACTTAAGGTACATTTGCCGAAATTGAAAGTCAATCTTACGACGCTACATGGTTAATAATTATTGTTTTTGTTTTAAATAGATTCAAAGAGCAGCTAAATCCCAAGGCTTTCATCCTCAAGAATTCTGTGACAATATTTCAAAAAGATTTTCAACATTGTGTTCAGCATTTGAGATTGGAAACACACACTTCATACGGACAACTGATGCTAGTCACATAAATGCTGTCAGTCATTTTTGGAGTGAATTGTGTACTAGAGGTTTTATCTATAAGTCTAAATATGCTGGATGGTATTCAGTGTCAGACGAAACATTTCTACCATCTAATCAAATAGAGGAGAAGATTGTAGATAATAAATCAGTTAAAGTCTCAATTGAATCTGGACATGTTCTGGAATGGGTCGAGGAAGAAAATTATATGTTTAGATTGAGCGATCTACAAGAACCTCTCTTGAAACTTTTTAAATCTGGAAAAATTGCTATCAAACCTGATGTCTTTCATCAACTAGTATTAAATTTGATTGACCAAGGACTACATGATATTTCTGTATCCAGACCAACTTCAAGATTATCATGGGGAATACCTTTGCCTTCAGATTCATCTCATCGAGTAAGAATATCATCTGTAACAATATTCAAAATTATGCCTCATTTATATTAACTTCATGAATTTTATTCTTAAGATTTACGTTTGGTTAGATGCTTTAGTCAACTACCTGACTGTTTCGGATTATCCTAATCTCTCTGAATTTTGGCCCCCTGATTGTCATGTCATTGGTAAAGATATCATCAAGTTTCACGCTATCTATTGGCCTGCCTTTTTGCTGGCTGCTGATTTGGAAGTGCCTAAACAAATAATATGCCATTCTCATTGGACTGTCGATGGTGTCAAGATGTCAAAAAGTCGTCAAAATATAGTCAATCCACTTGATCTGCTTCAGACTTATTCACCAGAAGCTATTAGATATTTTCTCCTGAGACAAGCAGTTCCTCACGATGATGGAAGTAAGTTAAATCTATTCATGAGTATGAATCTAAACGATTTTATTAACATCTACACCGTTCTTTCTTCTAGATTTTAGTGAGTCTCAAATGCGCTATTTTCTCAATCTCGATCTTTCTGATACGCTTGGCAATCTCCTGAGTCGCAGTTGTGCGCCTAAAATTAATCTTAAACAAATTTATCCAGCTGCTCCAAGCACTCAAGTACTGGCTCAAATTCCAGCAGATGAATTAATAGAGAGTTTATTTTCACTCGGGCCAAAAGTAGATAAGCTATTTAGTGTAGCTCAATTTCATGATGGTATTGACCACATTTTGGCTTCTCTTCGATTAGCAAACAAACTAATAAATGATACAAAGCCGTGGGAACTTGTGAAAAATCCAGCCCTTGAAGAGTACCTGCACGGAGTTTTGTACATTACTTTTGAAACTCTCAGGATATGTGGAATTCTAATGCAACCAGTGACACCCAAAATGACAACGAAACTTTTGGATAGATTAGCAGTGCCAATTAATCAAAGATACTGGTCTGACGCTACTCCCTGCTTACCACCGAGCAATTCATCTATAGAACGGAGTCTATGTGATAAAGTAGATTCTAATTTATTCCCAAGAATCAGATAAGAATGATTCATATTTGAAGTTTTCATGCTGTGCTTACGGTCATGTAAAAACATCTATACAATTAAACTAGCTGCGTTCAATTTTGATTTTTTTCAAGTGGTCAAGTGGTAAGAACTTTCAACTTTACTGTAAAAGTTAACATCTTTAATATTTAAAATAAGTAGGCATATCAATTATTAAATTTAATTGTTATAAATTACTTTTGTCGTTTATATAAACTTGTTACCTTAATTGTAGCAACAAAAGTATTTAATCTTATCCCCGCAAGATATTGTTCGCGTAACAATGAGGATTTCATTTATTTAAGATTCAAGACAATTTTAACAAGTCAATTTAATATTTATTATGATATGTTTAAGCTTATGATTAGCCTTAACAAGGGACTCTTATTCAGTTTCAAACATATTTCGAAGTTCTAAAGTACCCTGATCACGTAGAAACTGAGCAAATAGCTGCAACTTAAATTATGTTTCACTCAACTTTGTTTTTTCTTCTTCTTCTTACCCAATTAGCTTCTAATCTGGTTAACACCTTACCTATCCTTGAAAACAAAAATGAGGCGACGAGCGGAAGTAAACCTGTTACAAATGGCGGCTACAATTTTGATGAATTGGGAGATGATTATGATGATCCTTTTATTAAATTATTAATAGACAAATATAAATCAGAACCACAACCAATTGCAATTAGAGACTCAAGTCATCCGAAAGATTTTTTTATTCCGTCCATCAATGTTCCACAAATATTTGTATCTGATGGTTTTTGATTTCAAACAATTCAAAAATAATATAAAAATCTTGCCAATTTCAAGGAAAGAGCATTTATTAATTATCAGCCTCTGATAGCACCAACTCAAACCAGACCAAGCGAAATAGAAATCACTGTTTAACCAGCTTTTACTGTTAATGTGTTGGGGGATTGGTTCAACTCTAAATTGTAACACTTAGCGAAGTCTACAATAATTTCATATTCTAGATGTGTAAGGCAAATCAACTATCCTTCTCAATCAGAGAAATCCTCCCACCATTTATTGAAGAAATTCATTTTCTCCTCTCAATTTCCATATTGTAACTCTGTTACACTGATTGCTATTTACTAAAAAAATAGATTGCTTATAGCTATCAAATTTCGTCAATAAACATGAATGTTTACAATCACTCTTGTGTCAAACTTATTCCATTTGAACTTTAAAATCAACTATATACAGCCACCGAAATTGAGTTGCAAACATTTTTAATATCTTATGCGCATATTGAGATAGTTTAGTTGAATTTAGTCAATGTTTAGTTGATAGCTCATCAATACCTGCGTTAACTTTTCAAAAAATGTTTGCAACTCAATTTCAGTGGCTGTATTTATTTACATAACTGTAAATAAATACTGTTCCTGTCCTTTCATTTTTCACGACTAACTTAGCACAGATTTTACGTCTAGTAATAATTATAATGCCTTGAACCGATTGAGTTTTCCCTCAAAATCATTTTATTAGGAGATCAACATGTTTTTAGGATGACAAATTCAAATTTTCCGGGTTTTATAACAACTCCATTCTGCGGCAACTAAGCAAAGTTGCTATGCATTCTTTTGCGCCATTTTCTTTTACTTGTAATTTCCCACTAGAGATGGCAGGATCGGCGATTTTTCAGCTTGATCAAAAAATTAAAAGGTCGAGAACAAGATGAACTTACTTGTTAGCCTATTAAGGTCGATCTATCAATGTTTTGATTTTCTGTGCAACTGTTGACTTGAATGATTAAGTGAAGACCAAATTCATTAAAAATATCTAAACTTATGAGTTATGGACATTTTAAGCTGCTCAATCTTTTACTCGAATTTTTAAAAGGTCGAGCCCAATCATATGACAATCATTTAATAGCTCAATTTGAGCTCAGTTTGCGATCTTTTAAAAAGATCGCTCTGTTTCTGCCATCTCTATTTTACAAGCTTTCTTAAGGGTTCCAAAATAATTAAAATTTTAACCGAAATCGAAGTTATTTGTTGAACAAAAACAGCAAATTTTCTTACACAAAATAAGTGCATTTTCTAGTTAGCCATCAAAATTTACATCAATTGAATGAATTTCATAATTGAACAAAATGCGATCAATGTTTCAACTCTACCTCGATTTTCTCGAAAACAGTCGATCAGAGAAATTTGTTAATTCCAAATGGACTCAGTTTGAATATCCATACAAACCTACAAAGTTCAAGCTCACAACTTGAAAGTCAAAATTTTCGGCATCACTTCTTTAACATTAACAATAACATTTGAAAATAGCGCAAGGTCGTTAAATTAACGGTTAAACAAGATGAAAATAATCCATGAATGATTAACAGTGTAGCCCATCAGATGTCACCATATATTTGGTGTACATTTGAGTTGAAAAATATAGCAAAGGTAAAAGGGGAAAAAAGGTTTCGATGAAGATAAAGATGCAAAGGGAAAGAAGATGAAGATGGAAGGATCATTGGCCGCAAGTTCGATATTCTCGAAGCTCTGAGAAAAGTGGTTCTCTTCAAAGTTATATATTTGTGAGTTTGCTCCATGTTAACCTCAACCAGCAACGAGGAACCCAAGTAAACATTATACATTTCTCTCTACATATTTAATCAACAGAGAGACACATTAAAAGGAAGCAAAAAACCAGGGAAAAAAGGTGAATTTCGAAAGGTTGAAATGAAATTTAACTTACCATCATCAAAGAATCGTTTTTAATAGAATAGTGTACAATTACAATTGTCAACTTTACCTCTAGTTTAAACCAAGTTGATTATATCATTAAAACCAAGTGACCAAGATAAAAGTGAACCTGTGAATAAACCCATAAAACACTCAGAGTAACCCAAAATAAAAGTGTTTGATCAATGTACATAATTTACCATATCTTTTCCTTTCAGTCTTAATATGTGTTCCCGATGACAGCAAAAGAAACAACATTATTGGATTAATTTCAAGTGTCCATCTAACCATCTTTACAATTTAAAAAGGCAACTCTAACATTGAAATAATTATACTGATCAACCTTTTCTTTTATACCTCAAACATTCCTCATTATCGGACTCACCATTGTTTCCCATAAACCAACCGTAATATTTCTTACCGTGTCTACATTTTGTGGTGTAATCTAGTTTGTGGATTAACCAAATATCGGAATAAACTTGATTACAATCATACTCTAAGTCTTGCATTTAACCAGCCTCATCATCACTCCTCTCATCTTGTCAGTTATTGTTCATCATCGTCATCTTCATCACCTCCAAAACCTTGAAATCCTTAAACAGCAACATGGTTTCAACCATTTTGATACGGATAAAGTCACCCATTATCATGTACATTTCATTATTAATATTATTAAATTGTACAATCATTTCAACCTTAGGTGAATCCATTGAACCAGAAATACTTTTTGAAGCTGCCTTTCAAGGTAAGGCTTTTAACTTTTTTGTCCTCAAAATGAAACCATTGATCAAAAATATAAATATTACAAAACCAATGATGGCTTTTTATAGCATTTATATCATGCATAATGAGTTAGTGAAAGTCGAAATGAAATGTAAATAAGTTATCAGTTCAATAGGAATCATCAAATAATCAAAATTCATTGAATCACGATTAACCCAAAAGAAGAGTCAAAAAGGTTGGGAAAAGGTTGAAAAAGCCTTTAAAACCTCTAAAATTAATCAAGTGAAATGTTTACTTTTCATCCATTGGCAATTGATAATAAAATGTGTATTACTGATGATTTAATTGGAATATCAGGAAGGTAGAAAAAAGTGTTTTTACACACATTTTCAGGGTAAATAAATCTCAATTACTGATTGATTAGTTCACTCATTGTCACTCATAACATTGGACAAGGTAAACAAGTCAACAAAGCTGACCAAGGTTGACAAGCTAATCCAACTTGACCAGACCATTAAAGACCAGCAAAAAAGCAACAATTTTGTTGCAACAAACGTTTTACCAATTAAGGTTGAACCAAATTTGAATTTATCTAGATTTAAATGAATCGATGAATTGATTATAATCAAGTTATGAAAGTTAAAGTTAACCAATTGAGTTTGGTAAGGGAAAAATGTCAACAATGACATGGATTGGGTCAAAAAGCAAGTCAACAATTGAAGCTGATTAATTCACTTTGAGAATTGAGAATTGAAGGTGAATAAAAATTCTGTCTAAGCATTGAATCATCTAACAAGTAACATTCAATCAGAACTTTGCTCGTTCACAATTCAATTGATGATTTTTGCTCTTCTTCATCTTCTTTTCTGTCTTGACTCGTAACAACCTCAACCAATTCAACTAATGATAATCAATTTTTCTCCCCCATTCCATCCATAATAATAGGAGAATGTCATTCAAATGGTCCTTGTCAACATTTGTGCTTTGATCTTCATGATGGAACCTTTGAATGCGCCTGTCATCCAGGATATATTTTATCAGATAATGGTTACAGTTGCCTTGGTGAGTTTAACTCTTGAACAAAAAAAAGCGTATATCATGATAATAATGATCAAGTCTAACAATATCTTTATGTAAAAAATGTTTTGGTTAGGTAAACCCATTCAAATCTCATTTCTGGTTCCTAAGTAACCCAATGCAATACAAACGATAACAATAATGAAAGTCAAACAAAAGGCCAAAAAAAGACTTAAAATATCAAATAATTTAGTCTCAATGATATTGGATATAATATTAAATGTAATGAATGTTGTAATGAAATGGGAAAAGATTGCTTCAAAAATGGGTTTAATTGTAAATTCAATGGTTAACCCAATCAATACAAATCAATGTTAAATAACGCAATATTTAACATTTGATTAGATTTATTTTCATAATGATTTTTCATAATGACTTTGCATTCATGATGAAATGGTAAAGGCTTTGTTTTCATTTGTCCGTTTCACTTGGTTGACCAAAAATGAATTGAAACTCTCTCTCTCTCTCACTCTCCCTGGTCAATTTATTATCATCATCAATTTGTATTTTCACTTTTCTATTTCCATCAATTCCATGGTAACCTTTACTGTGACCTTTCCATTGAAAATTAAATTAACAATTCAATGAGTTGATTTGATGTTCCATTTGGTTCTAATCATTAATTATTTCAAGATATTCACCATTCCAGGTTTAATTTCATTTCAATTATTCAATGTAAACCAGAACACAAAAAGCAACTCCAAAGACTTTACCTCACATCTTCCCATGAGTAGTAAAATGAATAATCTGTGTAAATCAAATGAATAATCATTTGAATCTTGCTGTCCCATCAGCAATTATCTTGATTGCATTTGAAAGCTTTTCAGTTTGGAGAGAAAAAAAATTGTCTAAAAAAAAAGTTAATTAAACTGACAATAACAAACTCAATTACAATTTGGGTTTAAAGCAAATATCAATATCAACCAGTGAAACCATTTCAATTGAAGGATACAAAAATTAGTCTCATTTGTCGGTAGAAAAATTGATACCAAAAGAATAGTTTCCAATCAATTGAAATTCATTACCTTTTTACCCAATCTTAATTGATTCTAATGAATTGAAATTTGGCAACATTTCCTTCCCAGATCATTCCCTGTTCTTTCCTCAACATTGAACAGGCAAAATAATCAATTTGAAAAGCGCAAGCAAAAACCAGTAAACATGAAATCCATTAACATTGAAAACAAAAGAATAAAAAAAAAACAATAAATTACCAAAGAAAATAAATATAATAAAAAACCTGATCAAAATAAATAAATAAAAAAAACAAAAAATAACAAAAAAAAAAAATAAATAAAAAAACAATGATACATGAAAAAAACCAACAGAAAAAAAAAAAACAAAAAAACGAAAAAAAAAGACAAGATAAAACAAAACAAATAAAAATAAAAAAACAAAAAAAAAATATAGAAAATACAGAAAAAAACACAAAAAAAAAAAATGAATGCAAAATACAACCAAAAAAATATGAAAAACAATGAACAAAAGAAAAAAAAAAACAATAAAATAAGAACTAACAGAAAAACGCAAATAAATAAAAAAAAAACAATGAAAAAAGACAAAAAAAGATCAAAAAATAAAATAAACAAAGAATAAAAAAAAAAAAACAAAAAAAAAAATATACAAAAAAAAAGTACAAAAAAACAAGAAACAAAAAAAACAATAAAAAACAAGAAAAAAAAAATAAAAACAAAAGGAAAAGAAAAAAAATTAAAAAAAATATAAAAAACAAAATGCAATACAAAAATAAACACTATAAAAAGAACTAACAAAAAAAGAAGAGGCACAAAATACAAAAACCAAAACAAGAATAGAATAAAATAGCAAAAGAAAAGAAGACACAACACAAAACAAAAAAACACAAAAAGAAAATCAAGAAATAGAAAAAAAAAACAAAAACAACAAAAAAAAAAATAATATGAAAAGCAAAAAACACAAGAACAAAAATAAAAAAATAAGAAAAAATACAACAAAAAACAAATCAAAAAATAAAAGCAGGGATAAAACAAAGCAAATACGACAAAAAAAAAAAAAAAAGAACAAGACAAAAAAACAATAACAAAACAAACACATAATACAAACAATCATAAGAAAACAAAATCGAAACATACAAAAACAATATAAAACAAAAATATACAAAAACAAAAAAAAAAAAAGAAAAAAAACAAACAAGAAAACAGAACAAAAAAGAAAAAACAACAAAAGAAAGAAAACAAAAAGCAGAAAAAAAAAAAAAAAACAACAAAAGAAAAGAAAAAACACAAAAAACAACAAAAAAAAAAAACAAAAAAAAAACCAAAAAAAAAAAAAAAAAAAAAAAACAAAAAAGCAAAAAAAACATACATAAAAAATACCAAGAAAAAAAAAGCCAAAAACAACACACAAAACAAACAAAAACAAAATAAAAAAAAAAATTAATAAAAAATATAAAAAAAAATAAAAAAATATATAAAAAGAAACAAAAAACAAAACAAAAAAGAACCAAAAAATAACCTGAAAAACAAACAAAAAAAAAAGAAAAAAACATGAAAACAAATATACAGACACAAAAAAAAAATACAAGAAGAATTAAAACAAAAATAAATAACAAAAAAATAAAAAAAATAGACCCAAGTAACAATGAA
>CM052060.1:22075682-22092775 GCA_028476895.1 Tetranychus truncatus
GTGAAAGTGTAACACTGTTTGTTAGCTCAACGTAACCGAGTAAATATCAATTTTTAATCCTTGTTTGAACAAGTTAAACACAATGATTGAAGTATTGAAACATGTTGAAGCATTCACTGTATACTCACCTTTCCAATTATGTCAGCTTTCAATACCTTTCAACCAAGTTAACCTTAACCAGACTCAGAGTGTAAATTGATTCTTGTCGAACCTTAAACTTGCTAAATCTCAAGTGTTGAAACAGATTGATACTGCAATCAGCAAAAATGATCAAAATTTTATTGCAAGTAAGTCCAATGAAGCCATTCAATTTTCTCAATTTTCAAAAGTTCTACAATTTTCCAATTAAACTCTTTAAGAATAAACTTTCATACAAAATGTCAAGATTATGGATAAATATGTACTTAGTGGCTGATGAAGTAAATGTACTTCTGCAAAAATTAGAAGGTTAAAGGTGAATCGATGAATGAGAAAATTGATTGCAAAGAATGGAAAAATTAGTCAAATTTCTCAGACTTTTCCTATCAAATTAGACAAACTTGAAAGGAAGAAAAAAAATCAATTATTTATTTAGTTCATTCATTCACTTGTATTTAATTTCATTCATGTTATCACCATGTACAAGATTTATCAGGCAAAAGACGACAGAAAAGTAAACCTGGCAATGTTGTAAATTCAGTTCATCGTTACCTTTACTTTATCCTGTCTTTTCCGATTCTTTCAATTTCTTCCTCAACCATCATCATAATCATTTCTTTTCTTCATTTTTCCTTTTAATACATTTCCATTTATCTTATCAATTTATTTCACTGAAAAGTAAAAAAAAGTAAGCAAAGAAGAAGAAAAAGACTGAGAAAAAACTAAATCACATATGAACTTTTTATTTCCATTCATCATTTATATTATAATATTATCTTCCACTTTCTTTGCATACGCAATGCTGTTTTATGAGAGGAGAAGAAAAAGCCAAGAAAATTTCATTTCTCTATCAAATTAAATTCCCTTCTTTCTTTACTGCGTTCCCAGCATTTACCAATTTAATTTTACCAGAATCTTGTTCAATTTGATCTGAGAAAAAGGCAATTGGCTGAATACAAATTCAAAGTTTAAAGTTTCAACTTACTCTTGGATTCTAAGAAAAATTAGGCAAACAAATATGAGAAAAGTTTGAAAGGAAGTTCGTGAAAATTTTGATAACAGAAATCAAAGAATTTGCTAATTTCTCTGATAAATCAATAGATTTATATTGAATATTGAAGCATTCGATATTTCCAAAAGCAAAGAGAATGGATAAGATAGAATGAAAATTTGAATTTTTCTTTCTTCTTTTGCAAATTATGTTTCACAGTAGGAGTGGATTGCAACAGCATTTAAGCTTTGCTAAAGTAACAATGAAAGCAATGATGAACAGGAAAAAAAGACCAGAATTGATCAAGAACCATCAACTGATAGTCAACATTTAGCTTGAAAATTGAACCAATATCTGAATATGGAGAAGCAAAAGAACCATCAAAAAATGATTAAAAATCGTGACCACAATTTCAGTTGGTTATCTATTAATGAAAACAGAAATCTCTTTTTCTTCTCCTTCCATTTCTTGCCTAACTCCATTTAGCTTTTCATATTAATGACTTTCATTTCCGTTTCCATTTCATTTTCATTATCATTTCAACAATCATCATCATCATCATTAACCAAGATTTATCAGCTGCATCATTATCTTTGTTCAAAGCATTCTAAACGTAAGAGCAATTTACAAGAAGAAACGAAAAACTGATCAAACTATTTTCTGGAAACTCGCCATTCGAAGTGAACGCCTAAACAATCAAATATTTAAAAGACTTTTTGGTTCGTTAAAAGTTCATCGACAGTAGAGCACTTCAATTGAAGCCCAGTTCGGCCGCATCTTCTTCAACAATTGTGTTGCAGGAAAACTTTTAATATTTTTGTTCGCCACTTTTACTTTTCTTCACAAGTTCACCTCGTGTTCAAATTGTATTCACATTTTTTCCATTTTTCATCTTCTCCTCATGATAAACATTTTGCCTAACCAAGTAATTCCTTAGCTATTCATCCAACATCATTTTATTCATCTGTAAACGAAAAGAATAAAACTCATCAGATTAACAGTAAACATGACTGGAATTGCTGGTAAAACGTAAAAATTGTTCAACAAGAAGAAAAAAAGAGTTCAACTTGAACCAACTTTTTTCTTTACTTTTCATTCTCTTTTCACTTTTTTCACTTTATCATCAAAATTTTCATTTTTGACTATTTTTTGTACATTTTCCTCTCTTTTCTCCTTAAACCTTCCTTTCCCGAGTTACTCAACATTGCAAATCTTTACAAGTCAACCTTTTCCACTTTTAATGTAAACCTTTCAAAGTATCACTGTTAATTGATTGAATTTGGCGCCTCATGTAACACATAATTGCAACAATCATCTGACACAATTTGAAAGGTAAACCTTCCCAGCGTCTTTCCATCATCTTTGCTCTTTAAGCTGATTAAATTTCAACTCGACTCAACAAATGCGATTTTTTCTCATTTTGCAATTTAATCAAATAATTCGAGATTAAAAATCTTTTCAGAACTTTCCGTGTTTCATGTTACTAAATATTACCTTTTATCAACAAATCAAACAGCTCCTGTCAATTGCACAAATAACTTGCAAGTTAAACTTTTCCGTTTAAAGCTACTCAAGATGGTTCAAAGTCGATCGATAAAGAAAGTTCATCTGACGACTTGAAATGCATAACTTGGATCGAATCAAATGTTGATTTCATTTTCCAATTAATTTCATTTCTCAATCATTTAAAGTTGCTGAACTTTTCTCGAGTGATTTAATCTCAACTCGAGAGATCGAATTTTCTGTTCCATTTGCCTTTAAAGATTTATTCAACTTTCACCTTTAATATCAATTTTCAATGAAAACGAACTTGATTTAATATCCAAAAATATCACAAGACGAAAGATGTAATTCTTTTATCTGTTCAGTTTCAAAACAAGAAAACAGATTGGATCGACTAATTGGTTTGTTATTTATGCTCATCAAACATTTGAAAAGTTTAAATTCGCTCCCAATTCAATTACGGTTCAAGACTTGGAAAGAGAAAAGAAATCAGGAAAAGAAGTAAATTTCCAGTTTTTGTCTTTTATTCAATTTCGACAATTTGATTCATTGTTATGAGATGAAATTTGGTGAAACTGGAATAAAGAAAAAGACGAACAGAATCAAGCTTGAAATTTACTGATTGACCAGTAAATATTTAAGAAAGAAAAGGAATTAGATAGAAGATTGAATCGAAAATTTATGGAACAAATATTCAGGTTGAAGAATATCTTGTTGACCTGTTATTATTATTGTCAAGATTTATCTAATAGACCAAATACATCTCTTTGCTGCCATCAAATCTTATTATTAAAGAAACATTAGATTGAAGAGGAAAAGTAAACTAACCCAAGTTTTAGATTACGAACATACTATTATAACGAAATTTGTTTCGTTTTCTTCTTGTCTTTGGATTTGCTTCTCATCCAAATAGATGGAGAAGCAAATAAATGGAGAATCGCTTGAAAATAAGAAAAAAAAAGAAAAATAGAACAAGAAAAATATCGAAATTGTTTCTATTTTGCAAAATTATTGTGATCATTATCAAATGTTGAGAATATAATTCTGTACAAGAGATAATAAGATCAGAGTAAATCAAGTTATTAAGGATAATGATGGAAATGAATTAGACTGAAAGGAAAGATGAAATTGGTCGCAACTTTTATTCAATACTTTGATCCACTTAATGACGAACAGAATGTCCTCAAGAAACGCTCATTAAAGTGATATTAATTGGTTCACTTTCATTTGCTTCTTCACGAAGAAATTAGTCAAAATTCTTTGAAAATTCCTGCATTTTCTATTGGTAAAGTTTCTATCAAATGTCGAGTTTATTGTCTCAGAATTGAAATTTTTCTCAACTTTATCAGTTCAACTTGGTGTGATTTTCAGCTAAAGAGTTATCTTGTCAATCGAAATGTCTCGGAAATTCTTTCATCTTTTTATTGATCGTGTTTATGCATTTTCATGCATTGTCGACTTTATTGTTTTAGAATTGAAATTTACTCTCGATTTTGACAAATGTCTTTTCGTTTGTTTTGTGCTCTGAGAAAACTCTTTTCGATCGATTTTTTGGATTTTTATTTGAAAGGTTTGTTACGGAAATCTGAAGAAGATTGCACACTTGCTTTCACTACAAGTTTGAAGTTCGTATCAAGGATCCGTTGTCTTATTCTTCTTTGGATCTTACAACACCAATGTACGCTTTAAGAATTAGGGATATAGCAAGAGCTATGGAGTAAACAACTATTCGGGGCTTTACCCTTGTATCTCGAAGATTTAAGGTTGAATACTAGTTCACAAAGACAATTGAATAGAGGAAGAACTCTTTTTGAGTTTAATAACTTTATTTTAAGAAATGAACAGAATTGAAATTGTGATTTTAAAATGACTACACTTGTAGTTTAAATTTAAGGTTTGAAACCAACACAGTGAGTGAAGTTAACAATGGAAGTAGTTTGATTTTATACAAAATTTAAGACAAAAGAAATAAAATTGGAGGGAAAAATTAAGAAAGGAAAATTAAGACTCTGTCTTCATGTCGCATTTGGGTTTTTTCTTATCACTGAATGATGAGTACACTGTTAAGCTTATGGCGCCAAGATTGTGTGAGTCAAGATAGCTTCAGCTATATTGTCTTGAGACAAACTTTTTACCTTTTTAGCAATACTAGCCTTTGACAAGGCAAAGGGATTAATATGATAAGGAGTGAAGTTAACGCTTAAAAGAAAGAGATTTTTCACTATCTTACTTTTGTGACACCAAATTTGAGCTTTTAAGTTTTAGCAGACTTTAGACATGTTGTGGTCAGAATTTTCAGATTAGAGCTTCAGAGAGCTATGAATAAGGATTACAATATGGTTAATTGAATTTAAACAAATATGAATTTACGATTACTTGAGTAATGAGTAATTGAATGAAATAAAATTTGGATTAAATATAAATTAAAGAATAAATGAAGTTAAATTTGAATTAAGACTGCATTAATTTGAGAATCGAAACAAGTCATGGAACAGTTAAAGGAAGACCAGATTTCTACCCTTCACTTCCCTAGAAATGAGACCATGATATCTTTCTTTGACTGGGTTTATGGGTTGTTTGGATTCCTAGGTGAAACTGAAGGAGAGGATGAAATTGAGCGAGTGGGATAAAATACGTCATCTCGGACTTGTGAGCTTGAGATAGGTCTTTCTATTATTGTTGAATCGGAGGAGTGTGAGGAGGTAGTTGATGTTCCAGTACTAAGATCCTGGGGAAAATTACTTGAATCGGAAGAGAGTGGAGGTCTGAATGGACTTGGAAGACTGTCAATTAATTCTTGGATTCGTCTATCTTGGGCTTCTCTTCGTAGACGGTCAGAAGAGGTGGATGATGTGAAGGATGCGGAGCTTGAAGTGCCTGTAGGGGAAGAAGTAGTAGAAGAGGAAGAAGAGGAGGAAGAAGTTGTTGATGAAGTTTTTAAACTTCCTAGAAATTCTGAACAGTTATCAGTTATATTCTCAGAGGATGGAGATGATTTATCAGATTGATCAGATTCGGAGAGAAAGGCATATATAGTAGAATTAGGAGAAGCTTGAGGTAAGTCCAATTGTGGAGGAGGAAAAGAAGGAGAAGTATGTTGATGAGAAGAGGCAATTGAATTTGAACTATGTTGGGATGATGCGCTTGAAGGAGCCGGAGAAGGTTGAAGCGGTTCAGGAAGAATAGGAACATTTTGTTCATCAGGCTCAAGATCAATAAGAGGAATTTCTTGAGGAGCATTTTCAATAGCAAGAAGAGGGCGAGACGGTTGATTAACAGGATTTGAATGTTGAGAATGATCCGAGCGATCAGAGGGAGTAGGAGAAGAATTAGCAGTACGGACGGAAATTTTGTCACTTTCACTTTCAGAGCGACGATAGTCTGAATCAGTGTGAGACGCAGGAGAACAGCATCGAGAGTCGAAAGAAGGATCTCCATTTCTAAGGTGATAATTCCAATCGGAGGGCCATTGGGCTCTACCTTGGCGAACTCTTTGTTCATACTGAGCAAGAAGTCGGGCCATGTGAGGGTTACCACAAGTGATAGATGCATTAGCATGATGAATGCCATTACAAGCTTTTGCCATTTGTTCAATAGGGTCCCAGAAGCATAAGTATAAGTTCATGGAAGTGATTGCTTCTAGAGCAGGAGAGTGAGGAGCAATTTTAATAACAAAATCAGGAAAGAGTAAGAAAGAGATTAATGAAAGAGCTGCAGGACTTTCTCGATAAGGAGAGAAATATTGGGTTATTTCTCGGAGCTTTGGTTTGATGTTATTGATTTCATTCCAAGTTAAATCTAAAGATCTTAGAAGGTTAACAAGTCCGGAGCCTATGATGGCTGAGGCTGTGAGGAGAAATTCAATGATTTGATTTCTAACAGCAGGGAAAGATTTAGCTCGACTGAGATCACGACGAGTGAGTCCATGGAATTGAGTGTCCATGTAATCAATCTCTTCATATGAGATTAAGCTTTCAAAAACTATATTCCTGAAGCCATCCACGATTACGACCCATATTGGTCTTGGTCGAAGGGCCAATGAGGTTTGTTCTACATTTAAACTTCGAACACGACAATAAGCCATATGAATACTGTAGACTGTGTGAGGTGAGGGATGCATTTGAATAGCTTCTTGAACTAAGCGTTCAGTTGAGGGACGGAGCTTAGGCATATTGATAACAGTGAGATGGTGAAATTCTTGAGCAGCGGCTCTAGCTTTATTGCTTCTATTAGTTATGTACTGTTGATTATTAGTTGGAGGAGGACGAGATTTTTGAAATTTGAATCCATCGAAGGATGAAGGGAATATTTGCTTCGCAGTGCGGATAAGTTCTTGTTGTTGTTCAGGAGAAAGGCGTTGAAGAGGATCAATACGGATGAAAGGACCAATAGTTTCAGTATCAGCATCTGAGGGAATAGTTTTGGAAAACTTTGGAGTATGTTTAGGCGGTAAACCATTTGCTAAGTTTAACCACTCTTTTGAATCGGTAAGAAGGTAAAAGGGGACTCGGGACCAGAATATGGTACGAGGTCTTTGAGGGACATAATAAGGAACTCTTTTTCCTACGGTTGGTTCGAAACCAATAATTTTCTGGATGAATTCTTCAGTTTCCCATAAAGGTTCTGAAGGATCTTTTACCCTTTTATAGTTATTCCAAAAGTTTAGGCTGAGATTGGCGATTGATCGGATAGCGCAAGGATTAAGGAGAGGATCATCGGGATTACTATCTTTTAGGTTGGACAGACAAGCCCAAAGGTTAAATCTGTCATACCATCTATTTTCGTGAGAGTTTACTGCAGGAGGGTCACTAATATTACCGGTTTTGAGATGAGTAGGGAGGAAATTTGCTAGTCTTTTTGGAGCTTTGGTAAGCTCTTCGCGAACTGGGGTGGAAACAAATGGAAGGTCAATATTAAAATCGAATTCTTCGAGGAATAGTCCTAATCGACAAATTTTCTCATGTTCTGATAATTGAGAAGGAGGGAAGGCTTGATTGCATACGGTGCGTCGACAATTGAATAAAGATTTATTATAAATTTCTAGAATTTTAGCTGAGGAGATGGGTTGAAAAAAGGGATAGTCGTCCTTATGAGCAAAGTATTGTACACATTCAGGAAGAATACATACAAATTGGTGAGGATGATAGAGAGGAAAGAGTTGTAGAGTGGGAACTAAATCACGTAACCATTCAATGCAAAGATTGCAGTACCAATGTTTGCATGTACGGCACTCTTTTGGATCGATTGAAATCTGTTCACATAAGTAACATCGTATTTCTTTTTCAATTGAATCTAACTCTGAATTTTTCACTTGAGCTCGGGTGATTCCGTGAGGAATAGGTTTAAGATCCATAGTTTTGATTTTTTCATCATTATAAAGATTTAAGAAAATCTTTTCTCTAATTAATGTTTCAAATTTAGTTCTTAATTCTGAAAAGGCTCTAGCCTTAGCTTGAACAAGATCTCTGATTTCAATAAATCGTTCGTTGGAAGTATAATGAGGAAGAGGAGCGGTAGGCAAAGGAGCTGGGTATTCGTTTGGTCTAAAGCGGTACTGACTAGGAGTGAGATAGCGTTCTGGAAAACGAGGGTTATTGGTATTGTTTGAGTTTGAAACGGAAGGATGAGGAGGAATAGAGTGTGTGGAGGATACCGAATTCGTAGAAGAGGGTGACTCAGAAATGGTACTTAGCTCTGGTAAGAATTCAAGAGAATGGCCTTTGGTACGGTCTGGAACGGAGCGTTTGGCTGAATTTGGACGGTTTTGGAAAGAGAGGGGCGCATTCATTGAGCGTTTACGGTTATCAGGTGGACCAGATAAATTTGATTTTTGAGGCTGAGAAGCATTACCAGAATATGGCGGAATGATAGGAGCTTTATAAGGTTGTAGTTGAAAATCATTAATACGTTGTAATTGACGAGAGGGACGTCGATTTGGAGATCGAATAGCAGAAGTTTCATCATCACTATCGTTTGAAACGATTGCAGAGAAATCAAAATTTTCTTTGGTATACCGTTTATTCGGTGGAGGTGGAGCAGGAAGATGAGTGTCTTGAGATGAAGTAGGACGAGGAACATTGAATACAGTACGAGGTTGAGATTTTAAAATTGAAGTTGAAGAAGGAGTTGCACCAATAGTAATAGGAACAGAGAAAGAAATGTTTGACGGTTTTGGTTTAACACCAGAAGTTTGAGTAATTTGGTGAGAGTTCGGATTTGAGGTGACTGTAGGAGAATTTGAAATACTTGAGTTTAATGTTGAGGTTTCAGGAACCATAATAACGACGGAGGGATCTCCAGTTTGTAAAGAAGGCACTAAGGGAACACCTGGAGATGATTGTTGAGCAGAAGGAGATGGAGACTGAATTGGTCGAGGAGGTGTAGGAACTTTCACAGTTTCGCCTGATGGCAAAATACGTTCGATGAGAGTAGAACGAAGAACTTTTTGTTTAATAATTTGCTTATTAGGGTGCATAGTGAGGTATTGGAATAATAATGACGAAGTAGAAATGACGTTAAAGTTGGAAAGAAATTTGCGAAAGATTGAATTCTGGAGTAAAGAAACTGAGGGGTAGCTTCGAGTGAAACTTAAATTGTTTGAATAATAGGAATTTGAAATAAAATTGAAATTGAACAACTTTGAATGTGGAACAAGTTTAAAAATTCTTTGAAGAATGGAATTGACTGGATAATTAGAAATGTTAAAATATTTGGAAAACTCTTGAGAGTTAAAAGAATAGAAATCTGACTTTGGAATGAAGTGTCTCGGTGAAGTGGACAAGTAAAAGTGTGAAAATTTAAGTTGGATTAAGATATGGTTGAGTGAGGGCGCGATTAGCCTTTTGTGGTTAAGTGTTTGATGGCGGGAAAAATTTTTCTTTGTCTTAGCGGCGTGAGAAAGGGGGTTAAAGTCTGATTGACTTTGACAATGTGGTTTAGTTTCCCCTTCGAGAAAAGGGTTTCTCTGATTGGTTAAGAAAGCTTGAGCTTTGCTTTGGTTGGAAACACTGTCATGAGGTGAACTCATGTTATCTCTTATCAGAGTTAAATTAACGGCTTTTTCATACATTAAATATAAGACAAAAGCATTTAAGAGAAAAATTTTGAGAGTCTTTTGTTTGAGATCTGGTTAATCTTTTTTGATTAACTAGATTTGGGTTTTGTTGGGAAATGGATCTATCTGCAGTAATGTATTTCTTTCTGGGTTTTGTTTTTCTGGTTAAATTTTTAAATTGGGTTTGAATATAATTTGAATTATCATTGAAATTTGGGGAAAAATTTGAATTAAGATTATCCAAGGCATTATGTGCATTTGAGTTTGAGATTCCTTGAGGAATGGGTTCATTTTGAATTGTATTTTGGATATAGTCAGAGCCATTAATTGAATTATTGTTTTGAATATTATCAAAGTTTGAATTTTGTAAGTTTTGCAATTGAGAGTTAGTTAAAGGATTTTCAAAGTTAATTTTAAGGAAATTATTAAGGTTTAAGGGTTCAGAAGTAATAATTAAAGGAGGCTCATTAAGATTATTAGTTTCAGGAGTTTGAGATGGACTTTGAGATTCCTTAGGGGAAATAGAATCTGTATTTTCAGCAATTGTAGATGTTTCTAAATCATTCGAATGATCTTCTTGAATTGAATCAAGGGAATCAATATAAGAAGGAGTATCAGGAATTTTAAAATTTTCAGTCTCTAAGAATGTGTCTGGATTGAAGTAACTATCTTTTAACTTTTTCATCTTTTCAGTTAACTCACCACGATATCTTTTTGTATTGCTAACATTTACACTAAATAAACCTAGATCTTCTAGCTCTAATAGGAGTAATGATCCTTTTTGGATTCCGCAGACCAGATATGGTCCATGATATTTTTCTCGTAACTTTTTACTAATTGAAGAGTCAGGCGCTTCATTTTTAACAAAAACGAAGTCACCTTCTCGATATGGAGAAGATTGATGGAGGAGTTTGGTTCGGTTTATTTGATAAATCTGTTGAGAATGGAGTCTAGCGAATGCGAGTTTCCTAGCCTGATTAACGTTGAAGGCGAAGGAATCAGGGAATTCTAACAAATTATCTAGCGGCTTTCTAGGGTGTCGGCCAAATACTAAGAAGTATGGCGAGAATCGAGTGATTTTATGTATTGATGTGTTAATAGCGAATACTGATGCTTCGAGTGCATTTTTCAGGTTTTTAGTACCATGCTGGATTACATACGATCTCAATCTCTCGGCTATGGTTCGGTTACACCGTTCCACGATTCCTTGAGACTGGGGATGGTATGGATTAGATCTTTCGTGCTTAATGCCGTTTTCCTTGAGGAACTGATGTACAGCTTCTGAAGTGAAGTTTGTACCCTGATCGGTTTGTATGACTTTAGGAAAGCCATAAGTTTGAAATAGGGATGTTAAAAGGGAAATTACGGTACTAGCGGTTTGATTATTAGTTAGCTTGGCAAAAACATACCTTGATAATATGTCGACTAAAACAATAATATATTTCTTTACCTGTTTAATGACAATCGGGCCTTGAACATCTAATTCTAATCTTTCAAAGATATCATTAGGGATAGGCTTGGTTGAGGGATCAACGTAGATAACATTTGAAGGTTTAGCGAGTTGACAAATAACACAGTTATCACACAATTGTTTTACTAGATCGTGCAAGTATTGACACCAGAATCGTCTTGCGATTTGAAAGTACGTTTTCTCGGGACCAAAGTGTCCGCCTAGTGGTGATTCGTGCTCATAGGTGAAGAGGTCTTTAAGGAGCTTGGAATCGATCACTAGTCTTGAACCAAAGGGAGTATTAATATCTTTTCGATATAACAATCCATCTTTCATAATATAGCGCTTGAGCGTTACGGAATCATTATTTTTGTAGAGTTGAATAATATTTTGGATATCGGGATTAGTGGATTGAGTTTCTTTAACTTTTTCCTTCCATAAGGAAAATTCGGAAGTAGAGGGTTTAACTGAATTTTTGATATGGTTAACATCGGTTGAAGTATGATAGCAGATTGAGGGGAGTGACTGGAAATCTTTTAACTGATTTAATTGAGCTGAACAGAGGGAATTGAGTCCTAAATCATAATATTGATCATCAATAGGATCAAGGGTGTAATCAATAAGATAAATTCTATCGAGGAATTCTTCTTCGGGATAAAAAATTTTACGATGAGACCATGCAGATTGATATCTGGAGAAACAATCAGGAGGATGTGTCGAACCTTGTTTATATACAACTTTGAAATTGTATGTTGAGAGCATGATAGACCAACGTCGGAGTCTTGAGTTCTTAAAGTTAACTTTCGTAAGTTGACACAGGGCATGGTGATCAGTTTCTATCAGGAATTTATCTCCTTCTAGAAAGTGATTGAATTTATTGATGCCTACAAAGATTGCAAGAAGTTCTTTTTCTGAAACTGAGTAATGACGTTGATGCTTCTGAAGTTTTTGAGAGTAAAATGAGAGAGGTAACCAATCTTTTACATCTTCGATTGGAGTTTCTGAATTGAAAGTAGGGGAGTTTGGATCTTCTTGTTGAAGTATACCGCCAACAGCGTAGTCGGATGCATCTGCAGAGATTTTTCTTCGGAGATTAGGGTCATAATGGACTAAAAGAGTAGTGGAAATGAGTGAATTTTTAAGGGTATCAAGAGCTTTTTTATCTTCGGGGAGGATTCTGAAACGTTTTTCTTTAGACATAAGTCGGTAAAGAGGAGCAGCGAGAGTGGAGTAATTAGGAATGTATCGTGAGAAATAATTGTAGCAACCAAGGATGCTTTGCAATTCTCGGACATTACGAGGATAGGGGAGATTTTTAAGGGATTCAACTTTCTTGGGGTCTGGACGTATTCCTTGACCTGAAACTAGGTGTCCTAATAACAGGATTTCGGTAAAACCAAGTTGACACTTGTCTAACTTGACTTTGAGATTATATTGTCGCAAGCGGGATAGAACTAAGTTAGTGTTAGAAAGTAGATCGTTGAAGTCTTTTCCAACAACTGGCACATCGTCGAAATAGCCAATGCATTTTTGATAGATGAGTCCTTCGAGGACTTTATTCATAAGGCGCTGAAAGATGAAGGGAGCGCTGGCAAGACCCATAGGTAAGCGTTTATACATGTATTTGCCATCCGGAGTAACAAAAACAGTTTTTTCACGCTCTTGAGGAGGAAGCTCGATTTGATGGTAGCCTTGTGCAAGGTCAAATATATTGAAATATTTACCATTACGGACTACTTCAAGACAGTCATCAATGCGAGGCATTGGTTGTCTTGGGACTTTAGTAAGTCTATTTAACTTTCTATAGTCTATGACCATACGAAAACTTCCATCAGGTTTTGGAACAAGGATAGAAGGTGAACCACCTGGAACATGGGTTGCGTCTTCAATAATATCATTGTTAATCATTTCATCAATGATTTTCTGAAATTCAGTGCGACGATTGATTGGACAATTATAAGGAGGAGTGAAAGGAACAGGTTGATCATCCAGATCAATTTTGATTGGGCATACAGAGGATGGAACTAAACCTAAATCATTCTTTGATTTAGCAAAGGTATCTTGAAAGGAATCAATTAAATCTACTAATTGCTGCTTTTGAGGTTCTGGCAATTTTTCATCTATTTTGTTGTAGACGAGAGTTTTGAATGGTTGAAGTTTTATTTTCTCAACTTCTTGTTGTGTGTGAAAATCACATTTTGCCATGAGAGCGGTAGAATTACCAACAGGAATAGGAACAGGAGAGGGTTCACGATTTTTTCGTGTATCGAGAATATATGAATCTTTTTCATTTCCAGTAGGATGCATTGTTGCATTAAAGATTTGCTGAGTTTCTTCATCAGTACAAAATCGAAAGAAAAAGTTTGGATCAAGCGGGGTTGAATTGGAATACTCTGAACATGTAGTTGTATAATCATTACCATCAGATTTGAGTTGCATGTAGTAAAGGTGCAGAAAAGCGTTACCAATTAAGCAAACTGGTTCGAAATCTTTCACTATCTAGAGTCTGAAAACTCTGGAATCTGCCATATTGGGATGTTTGACGACAGCATATGCGAAACCATGAGATGGAACATATTGCTTTGCGGCAATACCTTTAAGAGTACGAGTGTACGGAATTACGTGAGCACCTAATTCTTCGGCAATTGAGGAATCTAATGCTGAAATTGTGGATCCAGTATCCAACAATACTCGACCTTCACGAACTATTTCGCGATTAGGGCGACATAACTTAAAGACAGCTTGAGGCATATGGTAGAGTTGGGATTCACCAAGTTGGGTTAACAAGGGAATTTGAGAAGTAGATGAAAGAGTGAATGCAACATCAGGAGTGCGAAGTGCAGATTGAGTAGGTTCAGGAGGAAGAGAAGAGGATGAACCTATGGCAAGGTTTGAAGATGGTGAAGGAGTATTGGTAATAGCAAGGGGGGTATTGGAAGGAGCTTGATTTTGTGAAGAGTTTTGTTGAGCTGGGGGATTTGGATTTCGAGTATAAGGAGCACGGGGTCTTATACGACATTGAGATACAGTGTGACCTGATCTCTTACAATAATTGCAAATTATTTGGGAATTATGAGTAGAAGAGACATTCTGAATTTGTCTTTGAATTGGTTTAGAGGGATTTCTTGAATCTGGTTTCTTTAAGAGAGAAGCAACTGTAGTTACTTTTGGTTGAAATTGGGATTTATCGGTTCTATGTTTGTGTTGTTGTTGTTGTTGGAGGTACTCGAAATGTTTACGGATTAAATAAGAGGTAATTTGTTCAAGATTACCGTTGTAGCCTAAGGTATAGATTTCACTTTGAAGGAACTGAGGAATATGAGACATGAATTCATGGAGGAATATTTCTGGGGAGTGTGGACCAACTGCTTTAGTAAAGGCTTTCTTCAGCTTTTGAATGAAAGTAGAGGGATGCTCAGATAAGGAATAACGGATTTGTTTCAATTGAAATGAAGCAGAATATTGCATCATAGGGGTCTTAATAGCATTCGTAAGTGCTTCTACATATTGTTTGTAATCAGTAATTGTATCACTGACTTCTGATTCTGCTATGGCAAGAATATCATGGGCTAAAGACTTTCGGAAACATCTATAACGAGTAGCGTCATCGACATTTTCTTGAGCTAATCTAGCTTTAGTTTTAGATATAAAATCTAACATATCTTCACCCTTTGAATATTCAATAATCTGCGGGTCTGGTTTCAATATTGATAAAGACTGTACTAAGGCGTTTTGGTCAATACCAGTATTGTTGATGTTGACAGGGACAGGGGAGGCAACAGTAGGATTAGGAGGGGGGATCTGAATTCCATTCATACTGAGAACAGTAATGAACTTTCTGATAGTACCAAGAGGTAAAGGCAGAGAATAGAGCTCGTTAGCATTAGCTCGGAAAACAGAATCGGTTTCACGACCCAAAGTTGTTAGGATAGTTTGAATTTCGGGTTCCGTAATACCTTGTTGTCTGCATTGAGTTATCCATTGAGGGACTTCAAGATCTTGGATTGAGTCGACAGGCAATTCTCCAATTTCGTCATCTTCTAAGACATCACCGTGAATCATCAGATGAGTGCGAAGACATTCATATAAGCGTTTACGCGCTAAAGGAGCGGCGGGAATAGTAACATGCCAATTTGCTAGGTTGTCGATAGCTTGAGCAGGAGTCAACATTGAGATTGTTGTTACACCTTCAGGTGCAGAAAAATGTAAACCAGAACGAGTTCTCATTTTGAATTTGAGAAAGGTAGATGCAGAATAATTTGCAGGAGAGAGTAAGAACTCTAAGATTGTAGAAGGTTAAAGATGCACAGGAAATCACAAGAGTGATATGAAAGTTTCAGAGCAGTATGATGATTGAAGGTTAAAAGAGCAGTGGACAAAGTTCTTAAAAGAACTGAATACTTTTGTATTAAAGTTAAATTTGGTGAAGTTTGAAATCTTTATGGAATACTTTTATTAAGTTTGAAATGGTGAAATGTTTAAATGGAGTAATTTGAAATTTGAAATTTGAACAGGAGTTGACTTTAATAGTCTTGATGCACAATGGCAAGATCACAAAAGTGATATAAGAATGAGAGTTCAACAGGAAACAATAACTTAAATTGAGCTTGAAAGCTTCTATCCACATAGAAGTGAAGAGATATTAGGAAATATCGAAGTTAAAGTTGAAAGGAAAGGTTGAACTTTGAAATTTTTGACTTACGCTTTTGGTTAAAGTCGAGGTTGCTCGATGGCTGAATTACAAGAGTGATATAAAGAGAAGAGAGTTCAACAGGAATAAGCTCTATGGCTTGAGTTCAATTGGAATTGAAGAAAGGTTGAATCTTTACGTTGTGCGAGAGAATTTGGAAATTCTTTGAGGAATTCTTTGGTAAGAATATTGAGAGTTTTGGAGGAACACTTTAAGAGGCACAATTAAAGTTGAACACAATGAGCAAACAAAGTGGTTGCAAGGTCGTATGAAGGACAAACTTGGGATCCTGCCGTGGTCGCCAAGTGAAAGGTTTGTTACGGAAATCTGAAGAAGATTGCACACTTGCTTTCACTACAAGTTTGAAGTTCGTATCAAGGATCCGTTGTCTTATTCTTCTTTGGATCTTACAACACCAATGTACGCTTTAAGAATTAGGGATATAGCAAGAGCTATGGAGTAAACAACTATTCGGGGCTTTACCCTTGTATCTCGAAGATTTAAGGTTGAATACTAGTTCACAAAGACAATTGAATAGAGGAAGAACTCTTTTTGAGTTTAATAACTTTATTTTAAGAAATGAACAGAATTGAAATTGTGATTTTAAAATGACTACACTTGTAGTTTAAATTTAAGGTTTGAAACCAACACAGTGAGTGAAGTTAACAATGGAAGTAGTTTGATTTTATACAAAATTTAAGACAAAAGAAATAAAATTGGAGGGAAAAATTAAGAAAGGAAAATTAAGACTCTGTCTTCATGTCGCATTTGGGTTTTTTCTTATCACTGAATGATGAGTACACTGTTAAGCTTATGGCGCCAAGATTGTGTGAGTCAAGATAGCTTCAGCTATATTGTCTTGAGACAAACTTTTTACCTTTTTAGCAATACTAGCCTTTGACAAGGCAAAGGGATTAATATGATAAGGAGTGAAGTTAACGCTTAAAAGAAAGAGATTTTTCACTATCTTACTTTTGTGACACCAAATTTGAGCTTTTAAGTTTTAGCAGACTTTAGACATGTTGTGGTCAGAATTTTCAGATTAGAGCTTCAGAGAGCTATGAATAAGGATTACAATATGGTTAATTGAATTTAAACAAATATGAATTTACGATTACTTGAGTAATGAGTAATTGAATGAAATAAAATTTGGATTAAATATAAATTAAAGAATAAATGAAGTTAAATTTGAATTAAGACTGCATTAATTTGAGAATCGAAACAAGTCATGGAACAGTTAAAGGAAGACCAGATTTCTACCCTTCAT